>CM045072.1:1757193-2357193 GCA_024542945.1 allo-octoploid hybrid of Carassius auratus x Cyprinus carpio
TTGTCTTTATCTTATTTATCTTTATCTGTCTTTATCTATTTATGTCTATTTATTTATCTGTCGTCTCGTTTCCTCGTCTCCCTGCTCTCTTCTATCTATCTATCTATCTATTATTATTCTATTCTATTCTATCTATCTATCTATCTATCTATCTATTCTGTGTTTAATCTACTAACCACCTAGAAATTCATAAGAACACCTAAGTTGTTAAACTACAAACTCTCTTAGTAGCCAAATATATATTAGGCCTAACTAACCTTTGCCAAACCAAGTCTTAATTTATCTTTTAGCATAGGATTTGCACTCTTAATCAATAATATAAACAAATGTGAATGTTTCACCAAAGTTTGAGACGGATTGCTTCTTTGAGTTTCAGTTGCCTGTAATATCGAACTGAGCCTCAACAGCAGCTTCTTCAGAAAACATCTTCCTCACTTATTAGCTTTACAAGCACATCACTGATCAGATAAATGACACCAGGAGCTCTGGCACCGCGAGTCCAACACTAATGTTCCCGCCGTGTGGTGCATTAGCCGAGCCAAAGTGTCAGGCCCAGACAAGCCCGGTGAGTTCAGCCTCCTTCAGCATTATGTTCGCTCTGCTAGCCCGATAGTGTGCTCGTGTTAACAGACTGGATGCCTCCTCGCTTGATTAAGATGTCACTGTCAGTCGGGGTGAAGTGTGCAACTTTATGCCCCTCCGCTGTCTGTAATCCCGCCTCTGAAACTGACAGGGTGTTTAATGCAAATGAGAAGGAAACACACAATTTAAAGACAAATAAAGAGGATGAGCTTTACTCCACAGCAGATGAAGATGACACTGTCATGTAATTGTCATTCCAGTATTTACACTTAAAAAAATTGCTAGCTGTCTGTTATTCTTTGTAGAGCATATTGACTTTTGCCACATGGTGGACATGGCCTGAATGACTTAATTATGAATCAATAATAATGAATAATTTGAGAGAAAAAAGCATGAAAGGGTATTCTCTACCTCCACTGAGGTCTTTATTCCAGTTTAACCTCAATCTACAGACCGGTTGCTTTCATGTACACGTATTATCTTTTCTTTCAGTGCATTTTGTCTTGAACCCCTGGCAGTGTTATTTCATCTAATTAAAGATAAGGTGTGTAATATATATTTCACTCTCTCGCAAAATGATAAGGTAGTGCTGCAGATAACCTGAGGAATTATTGTGTAGCACTCCAGCATGGCTTTGTGAAAACAAAAAAAAAAAAAGAAAATGAAAGGAGATTTACAAGTCTGGCCTTGAGGATGGAAAATGAATCCTTTAATAATCACATTACAATCACTTACACTCTGCTAATAAAGACACAAAAAATAAAAAAACTAATGATTATACAAGCGTTCTTTTAGTGATTCAAAAATATACACGATTCAGTTCAATTCCTGAGCAAATTACTATAAGAGTTGAAACTTTTAGTGAATCAAACATATGCAGTGTAATCAGTGAACTCGGCTTCATTCTATGAACTGAGTACATGATTGGTTCTTTTAGTGAATGTATCATTATATTAGTCAGTATTTTTCAGCATTTGGCAACACTATGTGTCTCTGCTTTCCAATAGAGTTGTAAATGCAACCAGAATTGTTAAATTACTCACAATTGCTATTCCTACTTAATAGAAAACATTTATTTAACCTGCACATTTCTATAAATCCCCCCTTTTCAGGTTCGTCTCACCATCAAGTCGCATTTGATAGGCTTGTTATCAAAACAGCGTTGTAAGAGAGGTGGAGATCTTGGGGAACAGACAGCTGGTGATTAAAGCACATTACGATTTTCATGGTTCACGATGCCGTGTAATTATAAATATGATCCATGTCCCTCAGTGGTGATTGATGCCTCTTGGCCGACTTCTGGACCTTTAATGAGCTGCGGCTTTCTGGTGTTGCAGCAGGTTTCCTCGGCATTTCTAGCAGCTTTATGTCATTTTCAAAATAAACAAATATGGACATTGGGGCGACATAAAATGTGAGGAGAAAACAGGCCGGATGAGGTGAATCGCTGGAAACAGTGAGCTAGGCTAATGCTGCAGCAGCGTTTCTCTCAGAGCTCTGAATGTGATAATTTGTTGCATTTATAATGTAAAGATCAGTGGCAAACCAAAAGCTCGACGCCTACGCTGGAACTCAGAAGTCATAAGTAACTCCGTGCATAATCCATCAAGGAGTCCATTCATTAATTTTCATAATAACGCACAGCTGAGTTAGCCTGCGGGAGCGCTAATTAGTTCTCTATCAGTATCTGAACACAAATGAACCATGGGACGGTTTTAAAGTGGCGGTGGAGAGCTTCCCGTTGAGTGCGCGGGAATCGAGCACTTTGCCAGCACCCGTCACTCTTTCCTGAGCTGGGGGTGGGATGCTGTTGCTAAATTAGAATGTGCTTTCCTTTAGGCATGAATAATCCATGATGCAAAGGCATATGAATTATTAAGGAGGTGGTAACGAGCTGGGTCAGGTGCCAGCGTTCAAAGGTAAAGAGGGTGAGAGCTCGCATTCAAGAGCGCATTTTCAGATCCGCAGGCATTTGAGGGCTTCTGTGACACGGCCAGGATTATGGAAATTAAAAACTTAACAATAATAACATTGATAAAAGAACACTTCTATAATTTTCTGAACCAATAATTGTTGTAGGTGCAAACATCGCTGCTATAACGCTATGACATTCTGGGTGGTTGCCTGGATGTGGCTCTACGGTTGCTAAAGAGTTTTCGGGTTTGCACATTGATGTGGTTGCTAAGGTGTTCTAGGTGGTTGTTATATGGTTGCTAAAGTGTTCTGGGTGTTTGGCTGTTTTGCATGTTCTCTATGTGGTTGCTAAGGTGTTCTGGATGGTTGCTATGGTGTTCTGAGTGGCTGCCTGATTGATAAGGTGTCCTGAATGGTTTGCTAGTGGTTGTTTGGTTGGATGCTAAAAGGATGGATGTTAAGGTGTTCTGAATGTGCTTTTGCATGTTGCTATGTGGTTGCTATTGTGTTTTGAGTGTTTTGGATGTAGATATGTGGTTACTAAGGTGTTCTGAGAGTTTTAGGTATACATATCGCGGTTGCTAAGGTGTTATGAGTGTCTTTAGGCATATATGGTTGCTATGGTGTTTTGAGTGTTTTTGAATGTTGCTGTGTGTAGCTAAGGTGTTCTGAGTGTGTTTTAGCATGTTACTCATGCAGTTCTAAGGTGATCTGAGTATTTCTGTAGACATATCCCGGTTGTTAAGGTGTTCTGAGTGTTTTGGACTTAGATATGCAGTTGCTAAGGTGTTCTGAGTGTGTTTTGCATGTTGCTGTGTGGTTGCTAAGGTGTTCTGAGTGTGTTTTAGCATGTTGTTATGCAGTTGATAAAGGCGATCTGAGTATTTTTGTATGTACATATGAAGTTGTTAAGGTGTTCTGAGTGTTTTGGACTTAGATAGCAGTTGCTAAGGTGTTCTGAGTGTGTTTTAGCATGTTACTATGCAGTTGCTAAGGTGTTCTGATTGTTTTGGATGTACATATCGCGGTTGCCAAGGTGTTCTGAGTGTTTTTTTTAAATCCTGCTATGTGGTTGCTAAGGTGTTCTGATGTGTTTTTTTTAATCCTGCTATGTAGGTTGCTAAGGTGTTCTGAGTGTTTGTTGTTTTTTTTTTTTTTAAATCCTGCTATGCAGTTACTAAGGTGTTTTTGGATGTAGACATGAGGTTGCTGAGGTGTTCCTGGGTGTTTTTAGAACATAGATATAGGTTGCTAAGGTGTTCTGAGTGTTTTTGCATGTTGCTTCATGATTTCTAAGGTTCTCAGGTTGTTTTAAGCATGTCACTCTGCAGTTACTAAGGTGTTCTGGGTGGTTGCTAAGGTGCTCTGGGGGGGCTGTCAAGGGTTCCTGAGTGGTTTTAGTAGAATAATGCAAACAGAGGTATATCACACTGTTGCTTTGACTAACAAAAGTGTAATGAATAAACTGTTTAATTAGATGACTTACACTATAAAAAATAAAAATAAATAAATAAAGACCTCTTAAAAATACTCACTATGTGTTTTATTGTGTTAGGGTTAGGGTCCTGGCTCTCCTTTTGAACACATCGCAGTGAGACTAAAGAAACACTAATAGCACTAGCAAACACATGATTTACAGAAACGAGACTGGGAGAGTCTCAATCACAATCTTCAATCGGTTTAGATGGTTAATTTTCTTCTAGATGGTGAACTCAAACGGCTCAATTAGCGGTTCATGTGGAGTTTAGGTCTGTCTCTCGGGCTCCTGAAGCTTGTTTAGCCAGAGGCCAAATAATATCCGTGCGCCGGTGAACCCCAGAGGAGCGGAAATAAACCCGCTCCTCCGCCAGCAAATCATTAAAATCTTGATAAAACACACCTAATGTGTACTTTAATTCAAGGATGGTTTCCCACCGCTTTCATTTTACACCGCTCTGATGTGTTCAGATATTTCAGAGAAACCCAACTGAACTGAAAAGCAAAGCGTGTCAAGACGATGCTAACAACAGCCCTGAGAACGATAGCGGTTGATTAATGAAAGAAACAAGGAAAAGAGGTGCTTTGAAAAACAATAACGGATCGCCTTCATCTCATAATGGTGGTTACATAACGCCTGGTTGTATTTTTTTAGTCTTTAAGGTAATTTGTTTGACTCAAGCAGCTCGATAACATCAAGAGAAACTCATCCGTTAGCTGAAGTACCAGCGTGAGATAAATGAGGTAAATGTTGATTTTAAACACGCTCAGATGAGTCGGCAGCGATTCTTCTGCTAGTGAGCGAGGTTCATGTTCAAGGCTTCTGAGACAGAAACAGTCACTGATGAGCTCGAGTTTTATAAAAGACTGTTATCAGTTTCAAGGGCTGCATCTTTGTCCGTGGTCACCTTTGTTTCAGAACAAAGACGTCTTTGAAATCTTCTGCATGCTTATTAGCATTAGCGCTTGTTTGTAGCACAGTGTCAAAACAAAGAAAGAGGAACCAGTGTTTTCTTCTTGTTAATATATAGAGCATCTGGGCATTGAATTAAAGACAAAATGTGTTTTAAGTGTGTACTGTAAATTAACTGTATTTTATTTAATACTCTTTTTATTTTAAAATAAAATAATATTATATGCTTAAAAGTTCTGCAGCGTTTCAGATATTGGTTTAAATGTATTTTATTTAACTCAAGTATAATATAATTTTATTTTTATACATTTATATATGTGTAAATTATCATTATTATTAAATATTTTTCTATTTTTTCAATCATACTGTTTTTTTTGTATGCATAAAATTATATTAAATGTATATTATATTAAACCACATTTTCTAATATAATTTGAGATTGATTGTTTTAATATTTTAAGTTTTAAACAATTTAAAAAATTTTTTTACATCCATAAAATATTTATTTTTTTAATTATTAAACTACACAACAGAATTAATCAAAAATAGACAATATCCCGTTATTATATCATGTGAAATATCTGAATAACTGTTGAATTTCCAGCAAAATTACTATATTGTGAAATACACCCTTATGAAATGTAATAACTCCCTTTATATTTAGAGTAATCAGGGCAGAAGTAAATCAGCAACAGCCTGCAAACATAAAAATACAACAGAAAAATCAGCTGTATGGGACTGAAATCACAAGGACCTGAGAGAAAACAAGGTCACGTCAGCTAACACTTAATTTTGATTCTCTTCCTTTGATGCTTTTGTATACCTGGATTCACAATGAAGCTACTTTTTTTTTTTTTTGCACTTTACACCTCTCAAAATGAAAAGAAGAGCATTTGAGAATAAATTGCTCTCTTTGTCAGTGCTTTATTGTGGTTCCTGTGTTTTGTGCCACTCATAATTGTGTTTCTTTTGCTTTGGGCCTCAGAAAGCAGCTGACACTTCAGATTCGCTCTGTTTAATTCAACAGCTCGAATATAACACACGCAGGCGTAGATTTTGCCTCCATAAAGATGCGATTTTACGGAGAGTTGCTTATAGAAATAGATAACAATAAAATTACAGTGCAAATATAATTCTGCCCATTTTAGCGTTAGCATTGGCAGATGTGCTACAGCAGATGTGCGGCAGTGTCAATAAAACTCTGTGCTCACTGGAACGACTCCCACAGCGACGCTTAATTATTCCTCGCTTCAATATCTCTGGGAAAAAGCAAGAGAATAAAAGTTTTAATTAAAATCTCTCTCCTGCCCATTAGCATCATCTCCCTGCTGACAAAAAACAGCTAAAGGTGGTTAGCGGCTGTCCTAGCCTGGCCTAGCTGATCTGTTTTCATCATTTAAGAGGGATTTCAGCGACTGGTTGAGCTGGAGAACACTAACTAGCTAAACTCCAGCTGAGCCAAACTGGCTAAAACCAGCTAAAACTAGCTGAAACACCTTCTTAGCAGGGAATTCATGTGATCTAACTCTAATTCTAATCAGTCAAAATGAAATTTCCCGTGGCATAAACATAAACCAACTTTTGAACTGTATTATATTTTCACAAACATTACAAGAGCTTCAAACAGCTCAACAAAAAATATACAGTATGTTAATATTTTGAATATTTTTTTAATATGATTATCAAATTTGTAAACTTTATTGATGTTTTATACAAACATACACAACTAATAAACCGCTTAGTGTCATGCCAACAACACCCCTTTGCTGTTATAAATTAAGTGTAAACCCTGGCTT
This sequence comes from allo-octoploid hybrid of Carassius auratus x Cyprinus carpio, assembly GCA_024542945.1. Classification (NCBI taxonomy): domain Eukaryota; kingdom Metazoa; phylum Chordata; class Actinopteri; order Cypriniformes; species allo-octoploid hybrid of Carassius auratus x Cyprinus carpio. The sequence continues at coordinate 1,763,875 of CM045072.1, forward strand.
CTTGGGGCTTATTGTTTTATTTTGATATTAATGTTAAATTAGCTTTATGAAATTATATAAAAATATTTTTATGTTTTAATGGCATGTGTGTGTGTGTGTAGTGTGTGATATATATATATATATATATATATATATATATATATATATATATATATATATATATATATATATATTATACTTACCTTGTATTATTTGTATTAAAGCATTATAAAATTTTATTTTTATAAAACAACAAAATGTAATATTTTATAACTATATTAACATTAATTGTTATAATTAATACTTTTGTTGTTTTATGAAATATATGCCATAAAAACACATGCTTATGATATTGAATACGATATTCTAATAAAGCAACTAATATATCATATGAAATGATAGCAAACATGTATAATATAAACAAAAAATTACTCATTTCACTTTTAAGTAAACATTAGCGAATTATGTTGGATAAAGTGTGAAACTTTAGCTGAGAGAACTAAATGCTGGATGCAGCTTTCTTAACTAAAGTTTAGCAGTATATTCTCCTGCTCCGTGAAAGCGCGCGAGTTTTAAACTGCCTCCATTCGCGAACGCTTCTGGCTGAGTAACGGCTGTAACGGCTGAACGCGGCCCGCGCGCCGCTCCTCTTCTCTTCCTCACCCACAATCCACGCCTTCAGTCGCGTCACAACATCTCTCCAGGCCCGTGATGATAGAAAGGTACAATTTGCATCCGAGCTCGCTCATAACGCTGGATGGCCCGCTGGAGAGAGATCCGCGGAAGTCCCGCTGCCGCCTGTCCGTGTGTTTCTGCTTTATTGCCGTTATTCGGTAGTAATTCAGACACCCGAGAAATTCTATTAGAGGTGAGAGGAAAACAAAAATGTTCTGTCGCAAGGATCCGGGCTGCTGCTTATTAGCTTTGTTTTGATGTGAGAAACTACAGGCTGACATTATCACACGCTTCAGGACATTTCAGCAGCTTAATGCGTGTTATGCCGCTATTAATGGAGCATATATGCCGCCGCGGCCTCTGTTCCTACACTATAATGCTAACACGCCAAAATAAATCATATAAAGTTAATTTAGAGCCGTATTTTCCCGCTCTGTCTCTGTGTGAGAAGCAGACGTTACACGTATTTTCTAAACCACTGCAATTTGTCCATTAAAACTAATGAGATTACGGCAGGTTTTGTCTATCAAAGGCGGCTAATTGCTTATGCTGGTGAGTCACCGCGCGTCCTTGCTTCAGTTAAGTATTTTAAGAGGCGCGTCTTCAAAGACTCTCGGCTTCACGAGCCAAGAGATTTCAAATTAATGCAATTACACCACCTCAAAAAAGAAATGATTGAATGTGAATTTCAGGCTAATTAATCATTATTGCCAAGCATGTCATTGGGAAATACAGGAAAAGAGAAAAGTTTTACCGTAATGCTCTTTATTTGGAAATCTGTCACTCAATGTATTTAAGCGCTCTAGCACTATATGCCTATAAGATATTACATATTTTAAATTATACATTTAAAATGTTATAAATTAATGAATAAATGACTACATTATATTATTATATATAATATTGTATAATTATATATTATAAAAATATGTTTTTTTATTTAAATGTAATTTTATAGACATATTAAATTATATTTTATACAAAGCATAACACACACAACACACACACACAATTTACTAAATGTATATATTAAAATAATACTACTATTTTAATGTTATTAATTATACAAATATATATTTATATATTATATATACATTTTATATTTATAATAATACATGATTTAAATAATATATTAATTATAATATTGCATATATATTTATATATTTACTTTTACATTGCATTTACATTTAGTCATTTAGCTGATGCTTTTATCCAATGCGACTTTACAAATGATAATATAATAATAATAATAATAATTATAAAAATTATAATAATAATAATATAATATTGTGTAGTTATATATTATAAATGTTTTATTTAAATTAATTTATTGAATTTATTATCTCTCCAAAAAGAGACCTGTTATCGGTCGGTTTGTCCATTGAAGATGAGTTAAATGGTTTTCTGGAAGTATTCCAGTGTGTTTTGGTCAGCAATTCATTAATTCATTCACAAATCTTTGTGTGTCGAATCTTGATGGTTGCTTAATCAACTTGTTTTAAGCTAAAGCAGCATTCACAACATACGATTGTCTCAATGCTATTTATAACCAGTCTTTAAAATCTCAGCCAGACACAAGCATTGAATCAGACACAGTGCATCACGAGCATGAAGAAGAATCAAGGTGCATGGTCTTTTTTAACTGTAGATGCTCTGACATACGTGTGACAGCAACTGCATTTAATCTAGTTCATACATCTGTGTGTTCAGATTCAATCCAAGACACAAAACGTCAGCAGTGGCTGAAAGAGAAATAAATAAATAAATGCTTCCCTTCATGAATAAGTCAGACAAACCATTATATGCGACCTCAGATGCTACTGGTTTGACCTTGGTGAATGAGAACAGCAATAATAGCTCCTGAGCTCTTCACTGTCTTCAGCTAGAGCTGGATACCACGGAAATACGTCAATTTTGGTAGAGATTTTGTTTTTATTGTTAATTTTATTATTCTTAATTTTTATAATCTCCTTTAAGTATTATTATTATTATTATTATTATTATTACTATTTACACATTATGATTTAATATAAGTGTAATTAAAATACTTCAATTTTTGCCTTGAGTATTAAACCAATAATAACAATAACAATAATATTTATTTATTTCTCATAATCTGTTTTGAATCTATTTACTAATCCATGTAATCATTTATAATAATAATAATAATAATAATAAAATATTTACTTTTTATAATAGTAAAAAAAACATTTTACTGTAGTGTTAATAATAATAATAATTGATTATTATTATTATTATTATATTGATTTCTAATAATACATTTTTGATCATTTTAATTGACAATTTATTATTATTATTAATATTATTATTAACTATTATAATTAAATTATTTATTTGCCTAGACTATTAAACAAATAAGAAGAACAATATTCCCCCACAGAATTTCCAGCAAAAATAACAATATTATGAAATACACTATTGCTGTGATATTAAATATTTATACTGTGATATAGATTTCGGTCATACTGCACCTCTAGCTCAAGCTTTGCTGTATTTTCTTCAGAAACAACACACACACACACACACACACACACACACACACACACACACACACACACACACACACACACACACACACACACAAACACACACAACCATCAAATGTGTGTGAATAGGCAACAATAGCATTGGCTCTGTAGGAAAACGCTCTAAAATGAGGGCTGTGAAATAAGAGGTCGGGTTTCATCAGAGAGTGCTGGAACAAAAGATGATCTCTGGCCTCAGGCTTCGACCTCCTTCACAGTGAGTGAATAAAACCAGCCGAATGGCCAGCACTACCGTCTGTGGCCCATAATGCACTGGGTCACTCACCCGAGCTAATAGTAGATTAGCATGAATAGCTTCTAAAATTTCCACGCACCATAAATAACCACATTTTCTGCCAATCCTCGCAATATTTATGTTTTAGGTGTTGTGAATGTCAATTAGCCTTATTTTGACCAAATTTTAAAGAAATAAATTTGTAAATTGACTAGAGAGAGAAAACTGAGCATTAACAGCACATTAGAACTGGTTAAAATGGATAAATTGGTAAAATGATCACAGTCTGGTCAAAACTTACCAGGCAAACAGCTCTACAAACCCTGGGTTTAGAAGTGGCTTTTGAGAAGCAAAGACTAGCGGCTTGATTGTTTTTAATTATGCAGTGTTTTAGTCAGGATGCTGCTTTCATAGCCTAATGAGCTGTTAAAATTGTGTTGGCAGGGGATAAATTTAGAAAAGTAAAACAACTTCAAAGGTAATTTGGCAAGAGTGATAATGAGAGTACGGACGCTCAACAAGTAGAGCGCTTCAGCCAGATATCTAATAGGTGAACTTCAAAGACAGAAACGTCCAACCACGGGACACACTCAGGACGCTCCATTAACAGAGACCTCGAGAAATCGAGCGACAAGTAGGTAGAAAAGTAGAAGAACTGCTGATGAAATATTCATATCCTTGGTTAAATACTCACAACGTAACATTTTGAGAAAATGGAATGCCATCGGGCATAATTTCTCACAGATGTTTTATTTTGGAAGCAATGGGACTGTTATCGTTACGAGTTGAGATGGAATTGAATGTAAACTACCACAAAGTAGCAAATGCAAAAACAAGCTCACTAAAATAAATAAATAAATAAATCCAAGATGCAGGACAGAGTGAAATAAAACGCTTTTATATCATTTCACGAGTTCACACTTACATATAATTAGCTGAAGTATATAATGCATATTTGGCGTGCTGTCCGGGAAGGGCTCTGAGCTCGGAATGGCCCGAACCTAGAGTACACCCCCATAAGTGTAAAATGAACTCTAAGTGGAGGAGATGGGGTGGAGGGGATGCTGATAAACCGTCAATGGATAGGGGTAAGTCAGCTGTATTTATACCCTAGTGTTGATTATCTTAAGTGAGCTCCACCTGTGCTAATTAGGCTAAGTATCTGATGTGCTCCTCCGAACCTTGTTAATAAAACATCATTAAAAATTATACTCAAAATTTTCACTATTGTGACCATTTTGCCCTACATTAAGTGCAGTGTGTTTTCATTTTTACTGTATGAGAGTCATTAGCTTAGCTAACAAACACAATAATAATTAATACAGAACTAAAATCTGTGCACAAATTTTCTTCAAGAAAATCATCTTACGGAAATTGTCACATTGTGAGCACTATGTCGAGTGTCAACAACAAATCAAAACTGTTTTGAAGTTGAAAAGTTTGCCAAAAAGTTAAATATAGCATTTTTAACATAAGCTTATTAACACAAAATTCTGAGACATCGTACAACGTAAATATACAGTTTCAAAAGTAGAACAACTACTGACAAAATATTCAGTATCCTGGGTCAAAATTATGGTCGATTATTGCGTTTTATCACTAAACGCTTCTAAAGTTTTCAAAATGGCTGTCATTTATAACTTCTTCCTGTCCTCCCTCAGCTCAACCAGTTTTGCAAACAGTTTCAAATGGTTGTCATCGCATGACAAGTGTCTTTAAAGCAGCGTCAGGCATCGATTTTTGCGTGGCGAGAGGATGCTGTTGGGACGGTGTCGATATATCAGATAGCTGCTTATCTAAGGTCGTCCGCTACACTGATAAGAGCGCAGAGGCTTCAGAGAGCCACATAACGCACGGTCGATACCTAAACAGCTCCAACTACACAGCACTCTACACTACTAAACCCATCAATAAATAGATATGTCAACTTAAGCTCTGGCTTGAAAATGACAATGTAAGAAAAATGAAGGTGGGATAGTAGAAAGATGGTGTTGAACGGATGTGAGGAAGATGACAAATAAACTGCAAGAAAATGTGAATGTTTACCAAGAAACATGGAAAACATACATTGAGTGGGAAAAATAGAAAATAATCTTTATTAGGGCTCAAGCCTGGAGGCGAGAGCCCCTATTGTCCTTAGGATTATTTTTTATTATTATTATTATTATTATTATTATTTTTTCCAACGTCTCGGGGCTTTTGGGGCCCTTAACATACTCGAAAACTCTTGAAAATTGGCACACACATTTGGAACCTGCGCCATTAGGGGCCGGAGGACTGGATACATCGAGCAGTGGCACAGGGGCTCTACAGCCCCTGGAATATGGAGGGCCATATATCATACATACTTGCAGTAGGACGTATGAAACTCGGTACACATATAGATCTCATCAAGCCAAACAACTTTCGTACTGCATATCATAGGCTCCAACAGGAAGTTGGCTATTTAGGGTTTAGTATTCTTATTTTTGTCAAAGTTGTGGGGGCTTTGGGGCCCTTAACATACTCAAAAACTCTTGAAAATTTGCACACACCTTAGAATCTGTTGCCATTAGGAGGCTGCAGAGGCTGAGACCGGCGTAGCACAGGGGCTCTCATGGCCCTGGAACACAGTCAGAAATGTTGATGTATAGTTCAAACATACTTGCACGATTCATATGAAACTCAGTACACATATAGATTGCATTGTCGAACAACTTTAGTATTGCATGTCATAGGCTCTCTCAAAAGGAAGTCAGCTATTTAGAGCTATGTAAAAGCGCATGCTCTGGAATTTGATATACTTGTCATAGGTTTTACCGATTGCCACCAAACTTGGTCAACATGATCTCAAGACATTGGGGATGCAAAATTGCCAGGGATTTTTGATATCTCGACGGTTTGCTCGTGGCGGTTGAATTTATGGCGAGAAATGAGAAACAGGAAGTGTCTAATAACATCCACATACATTTCCTGATTTTAATTAAACTTCATCAATTTGTTCGTTGTATGATGCCGATCGTATATGTGACTATTAGGAGTCAAAATTATAGCGCCACCAACTGGCAGCAGGAAGTGTGTCATTTTCAAAATGCTTTGAATTCAGCATCTTATTTTTACTCAATTTGCTTCAAACTTCATCAGAATAATGACAAAACACGCCATGTAAAACTGTTGAGGGATATTGATATCTAATATAGTGTTGCCATGGCAACATATCAAACTGGAATATTTTTCTGTATAATATATTCTGATTTTGAGGCAGATAACATGCTTAGAATTTCATGAAACTCAGAACACATATCAGTATTAATGATAGCTAGACACTGGCAAAAGGTCATAAAGGCTGGAGGAGGCACTCTATAGCGCCACCTTTTGTCAAAAGTGGGGAGCTTAGTTTTAGCTACAGACACCAAACTCGGTACATATATTGTTCTTATTAAGACGGACAACTTTCTAATTTACAGTCATTAGCTACGACCAACAGGAAGTCGGCTATTTTGATTTGAATATGGATTTTGGCTCTGTGTGAGGAATGTATGTGTGCTGAGACTTTCATTGTCTGAGAGAAAATGCGCCTCTACAGGAGCAATTCCGGACTGAGAGGGAGGAGTCTCGCTTAGTTTCACTTTTAAATCGGTTAAAAATACAACTAAATAAATCAATTTAATTCACACTGACAAGCTAAACCAACATATCTTATTATTAGCGGGTCAGGGCTTATTAATAATTGATGTCTGGCGACAGAGAACAGAGAGTAGACGAGAGATGTCACGCTCCGAACAGCGTACAGTCTCAACGAGCTCACAACAAACGAGTTTATTCTTGTTTAAGACCTTTTAAAAATAAAATATTACGGCGATTGCACACAATCCGCCAATTAGAACACACCAAGAGCTAAATTGAGGAGCTGTTAACATGTTAAAATGAAATATTTGCTGCAGCCTGTCTGACAGCCGAGACGTCTGAACACTTGAAGGGAAAAAAGTGTACATACAGAAACTACAGCCTTTACATTAAAACACAGCGGCAATCAACAAAAAACAATTAGAAGAACATATCATAGAGATGAAAATGAGTGTTTATGAGTGCTTGTGAGATTTTCTTTGTCTAAGGGCTGAACATCAATCGATTGCTCTGTGCTCCAGAACACGGTGATGGTTTTTGGCGAGAACGGACAAATAAATACACATTTAATTCACACTGACAAGCTGAACCAACATATGTTATTATTACGCTCAGATCTCATTAATAATTGATGTCTGGCCAGAACAGTGAGAAAGACCAGAGAGAAATCACCGCTGCATCAGCCTGCAGTCTCACCACAAGCTCACAATAAAAGCATTTTTATAGTTTTAAGAGCTTTTAAAATAAATATACCGCAATGACAAATCCACCATTAGAACACAACAAGAGCTAAATTAGGTATTTGTGAGCTGTTGATTTAAAATTCAAAGACTATTGACAGCAGACTGCTAAGGCAGAAACACGATCTCGAGCTCCATAGGGACTGATTCTGGCAAGAATGAACTAAATCAAGAACAAGGTTATTTCAAAATACATAAAGCTATGTTGAAAGCGAAAACAGTCACTGAACATAAACAGTTGAGAATAAATCTGAAGTGTACAGATACTGATTCTGAAGATATTAAAAGGACTAGCATTTACCAGCGCTTTCTTGTCTAATTTTAATCTATAAAAACAGAAAATCATGTCTAGCGCTTTTTTGTATGTATTCATGTATTTATTATTATTATTATTATTATTATTATTATTATTATGTGTTTTGCTCTTAACAAGAATTAATCTACTATTTAATTAAATTAAATTTCTGCATCTAAACACCTATAAACCAAAACATGCTCTATTTAAACTATTGTTAGTAATTTTTATCGTCAGTTTAACTGGTGTATTACTTTTATTTTCATAATAAATTTGTTTTTTAGATAATAGACAGTCTAAGTGGTCATATAAAATCTAACAGGTTTGTCAACTCTTAAAATGTTTGAGTAGTCATTTTAAGTCAAATCCTAAAAACAACAAAAAAAAAAAACAAACAAACAAACAAAAATAAAACTGGATAAAGCCATATACTTAAAAGTTGTGCTTAACCTATGAAAAATAAAACTATGAATTAAATTAGTGTTTAATTTTTAGTAATGACCATTTTTTGTCATAAAAACCTTCTTCTTTACAATACAGAATAACGATTAGTCAAGTGGTAAATTATGAAAACAATAACTGTTGTATTTTTTCATCATGCTTATATAGTTTATGTATTATAATTGTAAAACAAAACAAATTTAGCAACTCACATAGTAATCATTCAACACTGCTAAAAATGAAGTTGAAAATTAAACTCAGATTAAGCTATGAAATAAGATACAGAATCAGTAAATTAGTTTTAATTGGGTATATTATCAGTAAACTAATCATTAAATATTTATAATCAATCAAAAATGCCCTTCTAATCGTTGTTCAAAATAAGACAATGTTAATGTTGTCCATGATGTCACAGGACAGTAAATACTTCAAGATCTGTTCAAAGACTGAAAATGTTTCATTTATGTAATAAATCAAATTATATACATTCATTCTTTTCATATAACTTTAAAAAGCAATATAGTAATTATGCAAAACTATCATCTCAAGTAATACCATTCAGCTTTATCTTTATTTAATGTATTGACAACATATTTCTCAGTTATCAGCATACGAAAAGTGAAGAAGGGACACTATATTTGTTATCTATTTTCAATGTTGGATATAATTTACTTGAAAGGACAACCATTGTTTAACTGCATCATCTACACAAACCATTGTGCTGACCTATGATCAACTGACTTAAACCACATTGTTTCAGTTACCTTCTGTCTTTGGCACAAGCTTAGTTGACAGGAATGTGAAATACAACAGGGACAAATTAAAGGTATGACTTATTTGCATCCAGACTAGCCAAACTCTATTACAGATGTTCCACAGCCAAGACTTTATTAGAATAGAAATACAAGGTCTGCAATAAATAGTTTTATTAATCATTTAATTTACTTTAATGAATATTGTTCGTGTATGTATTTCAAAGTCTTCGATGCTCGATTAACCGATTCCGTATCCCTTCCTAGTCTGGTGATTTAATAGTATGTGATGCTAAGCATATTTACTGTTATCCACGGTGCTTATCTGATGATTGAGTCGCATACGCAAGTGCGCTATTATATTTGATATTATAAAATATCTTTATGTATAATTTTTTTTTACAATTTATTTTATTTAAAAACAAATTAATCCAATTTTTAAAGTTAGAAATTAAAATGTTTCAGCATAAACATTTCCTGCACTGTAACATTATTTGCATCAATATTAATACATAAAAATACTTGAAATAATAATACATACATTGTATGGTAATTTTTTTGTCAATTACGCTGAGACAGTAAAATTAAAATAAAAAATTCACACACACACATACAAACATGTTCTTCTGCAATTAATGTAAATGTACTATGCAAATAATGTTACAGAGCAGGAAATTGTATGGAAAATATTAAATTTTAGGCCTAAAATAGAAGTGTTCTTTTTTTAATAAATTAAATTGCAAAGAAATTTTGTTCATGCATAACATTATATTTCATATCTTAAAAAATAGGATTCTTTAGTTTTTATTTTTAAATAAATTAGTAAATATATATATTCATATTTCAGGGCAAAACAATAATAATTTTCATTAAAATAAAGTCACAAAAAAAGGGCTCCTGCTAAAAGTTGAATTTATTATTTTCTATTTCATTTTGATTTGAATTATAATACAGAAATTGTAAGATATACAGTACAGGTCAAAGTTTGAAACATTACTATTTTTAATGTTTTTGAAAGAAGTCTCTTCTGCTCATCAAGCCTGCATTTATTTGATCAAAATACAGAAAAAACAGTAATATTGTGAAATATTATTACAACTTAAAATAATAGATTTCTATTTGAATATACTTTAAAAAATAATTTATTCCTGTGATGCAAAGCTGAATTTTCAGCATCATTACTCCAGCCTTCAGTGTCACATGTAACATCAGTCTATCACATGATCATTTAGAAATCATTCTAATATTCTGATTTATTATGAGTTTTGGAAACAGTTCTGCTGTCTAATATATTTGATGAATAAAAGGTTAAAAAGAACTGCATTTATTAAAAAAAAATAATAATAATTCTAATAATATATATTCTAATAATATATTTTCTTTACTATCACTTTTATCAATTTAACACATCCTTGCTGAATAAAAGTATTGATTTTATTTAAAAAAAAGAAAAAAAATTACTGACCCCAAATTACAGACCAGTAGTGTATATTGTTATTACAAAATATTTATATTTTAAAAACATAGCTTCTTTTTTTTTACTTTTATTCATCAAAGTATCCTAAAAAAAGTATCACATGTTCTGAAAAAATATTAAGCAGCAGAACTGTTTCCAACTTTGATAATGAATCATCATATTAGAATGATTTCTAAAGGATCATGTGATAATGATCCTAAAAATTCAGCTTTGCATCACAGAAATAAATGATAATTTAAAGTATAATAAATTTAAAACAATTATTTTAAATTGTAATAATATATCACAATATTACATTTTTTTTTCTGTTTTTTGATCAAATAAATGCAGGCTTGATGAGCAGAAGAAACTTCGTTCAAAAACATTAAAAATAGTAATGTTTCCAAACTTTGGTCTGTACTGTATATACATATACAAATTGTACATACTGTACAAAATTACCCTAACAATATTAAATTGTGCATTGCATCATTCCCAGATAATGTTTTACTCATTTTTAGACTGAACAGGGAGACACATTTATACTTAAAGCACACAAAGCAGAGATCCAGACATCTCTTGTCAGTCGTCATGCTTCATCACACTCCTGTTCAACACCATGTCCCCACATAAGATCAGTACACCTACAGCTCAAAGAGCCGCAGTGGTTTGTGGCGGTTAGCTGCAAACATTCACACATAATGCCGGCCGGCCCGCGAGTGTCACCCTTCAGTCCTCCCTGGCGAGTATTGACCGCTGCGGATGGAGTAAGCCTGCCCGTTCGCCCTCTTGTGCTCGAGGCAGGAGTCTGGTACTCCATCCACTCGTGTGCACTCGATTTAGGGAGGGCAGATTAAGTGCTTTAGTTGTCCTCTCAGTCAGTTAATATGGCAGGCTAGATTTAGTTGATGCATTTGTGAAAAAAAAAAAAAGACCAGTTAGTGCTGGCGAGGCTGAAACAGAATGTTTTATTCACATAATGATTTATATTTAAATGTGATTCTTTTGCAATAAAATCATATTGTCAAAAATGTTTATATATACAATTTATATTATATTAAATATACATTATTTATTATATTAAATAATTTAATGAATTTGAAAATATTTAAATCATATTTTAAAATAAATATTTTTATATATATTTAAAAACAATGCATAATTTAATATTGTTAGGGTCATTTTGTACAGTATGTACAATTTGTATATGTATATATCTTACAATTTTTGTATTATAATTCAAATCAAAATGAAAATAGAAAATAATAAATTCAACTTTTAGCAGGAGACCATTCATAGAAACTAAACCGCTTTGAAGTCGCATGCTATTTTACATCAACCATGAGCTGGAAATCTGGTGGTATAATGTTAATAAATAATGAAATATTAAGAATTGTAACATTTTTATTCCATTTATATATATATATATATATATATATATATATATATATATATATATATATATATATATATATATCACCTAATTGATTCTTAAGTGGCTTTTACAAAAATAAAAACAATACAAAAGTCTCTACAAAATACTACAAAAGAATAGTGGCTAAATGTTGTGCGAAGTGATGTTAGCGTTAAAGCCTCAGAGGAGTATGCTTCAAATACTCTACAATCCAGTTAAGAGGAGCCAGAAAGCAGGTCAAACACAAAGCAAACACATGGATGGAAGCATTTGTTTGGACTCCTTCAGGGACGTCTTGACAGCGAGCCTGAGAGACTCCATCAGCCTGACAGCTCAGTTCTAGCGAGAAGCAGCTAATTGCTGTGGGACTAGCATGCTTTCCAACAAAACAGGCGCCCACCCCACCACCTCCAGCATCACACACCGAACACAGGTCTCCTCCACTGCCCTGACAAACAACTTTCAAAACAAACCTCCATTTACTTTGCTTGACCTCGCTACTCATGCAAAACTAGCGTACTAGCTCCAGCAACTTGCTACCTGTCAGCAAACTCTAGATAATCGCACATAATCTATAAAACTAATTTCTCTAGATTTGTTTGTTGTTTAAAACTTACATTTCTCAGTGCGTATGATATTATCTGTTTAAGCATAGCTTTCCCAGTGAGTAGCTAAACATTAACATGTTAACAATCTTTGCAACATTTTAATTTTAACTAGGGCCTCAGCTGAACTTACTAAAGAAGTCATGCTACTAACCTAGCAACATTTATCACTAGTGTGACAGTAGCAAAGCTCCTCTGAAAATAGTACATTTTGAATGCACTGGTAAAAGGATTCAATTCCTTATTTAATTGTAAGTGACATTTTGCTTTTTTGTAGCTAAATTCTGTTAGCACACACTCATATCTTTTGAACTGATTCTTTTCATCTCATAATTATATAATTAAAAGAGATTCTTTTTGTAAGCAGTATGTTGAGTATTTAACTTTTTTTTTTATTAGCTTGACTTATATTCACAGAAACTTGGGAAGCCACGGTTTAAAATTCGCTGATAAACAGGCATTTTATTAATCATATTTTGCAGGTTGCGAATCTCCTTCCCTAATTTTTCGAGCCAAGCCTTTCTGGAATGCCACACAGATGCTTCGCAAATCAAAGGATCGCTCTCTAATTGAATTTTCATCGCTTCAAAGAAATACCTCTAGGAAATAAACTCAGGATGGTGATGACAAAGAGCGGACGGGAGATGGACAGCAAATAGAGCGGGTCTGTTCTCTCTCATTCAGAAAGGAGCCCACGCAACAGACTGCGGCGTACAGACTCAGCGTGGCGCATGTGCCTGTCAGACCAGGAGACACACTCCAGGAACACACACTCTTCCTTTATTAAAAAATACGCTCCCCTGCTGGTGTGCCAACAGACCTCCGTGATCTCACTTCATATGACAGGCTCTCCATCAGCTCTTCCGAATGAGAGACATCTGTCTTTGTTTGGAGGCTGCGGTAAACGTTTCTCGGCTACCCAAAACTGCATTTGTTTAAAGCGAATGTGGGCGAGAGTGATATTATTCTGCAAAATTGAAGACTTTAAAATCATTTTTCTGGGAATCGTTCATCCAAAATGAAAATCCTGTCATGGTTTACTCACACGTGCATCGATACCGAACATGCGTGACTTGCGGGGAACACGAAAAGACGTTATGAAGCATGTTCTCGCTGCTATATGGCACTAAACATCATCAGGAGCTGTCAAGCTTTATAAAGGATGTCAAATATGAAATGAACAACACTAAAATAGAATTAAAAGCATGTAGTTGAATTAGATGAACACTTCATTAATATTACAGACTTAAAGGTTAAGTATCATGAAAACAAAACTGATTTAAAAAACAAACAAACTGTCATTTCCCAGAAAATGGGAACTTGTGATCATGTAAAAATTTCAATAATAAATTAAGTTACTATATAAAACGCACCATTAATTGCATTTTAACTACAAAAAATTTGTATTTAAAAAATTTTTTTTTTAATTGATTTCATTATTTTTATTCCATTTCATTTATTATATTACTAGAATATTAAATTTTTAATATTTTGTTTAAGGAAACATCAGCCTGTATAATATTAAAATGCTACAAATAATATATATATATATATATATATATACACACCACACACACACATATAAAAAATATTAAAATGTTACAAATCTCTATAAAATAAAATATATAAAATAAATGGTACCTTAAATATTAATAAGTATATATATATATACACATACATACATACACACACACACACACACACACCACACAACATATACATTTACACTTACTAGACAATTTACTGCATTTAATGTCATGTAATTGCGTTCAGTCGACAAAATTAATCAGGTGGCACAGTTCTACATGTAGTTCAATATAACACACTGAAAACTTGAAAATTTTGGTGACTAAGTAATTCCATCACTCAAGCCCATGCGACAGGTCATCATCTAGCATTAATTACAATAATTACTCCGCTAAAAATGTCTGGGTTCCTCCGGTGGCCCCTCGCACCAAGCTTAGCGTAACTTCAGCGATCATCTTTATTCATTTTCCTCTGCTCCCAATTTAGACTAATTAAACCATGCAACATGCAGAAGCGAAGGACAACAGCATGATTTATCATTCGTTATGACTTTCTGATAGATCTGTCATCTGCGTTCATCTGAGATAAGAGCTCGTTGAATATTAATGAGGGCTAATGACTGAACGCTCGTTTCTGAAGGGAAAGTGGCTGAAAGTATTTTAGATGAGACAGAAAACCTGAGAGATTCATTCAGATGATGCTTTTGAAGCTACAAAGCTTTTCACAGATATTTGTTTTCAGGTCTTACACGCACTAACTGATAAATTTTAGCTTTTGATCAAATTTGTTGAGTTAAAACCTTCTAATCTGTCATTTATCTTATTTATGCATTGGAGGAAAATTGTGTGCTGCATCCCAATTCACCTACTTATACTATGCCCTAAAAGTATGTACTCTTTTGTGAAGAAAAAGTACATACTTTTGAGATATAGAAGAATAGTAGGCAAGCTTTGGGACATACTACTTTATCATAGCGCTTCTTTAACAGAGCGCTCTGTTGCTTAGTTACGTGCATTCTGTCACTGTTTAAACTGCACTGTCAATCATCTTGTCACAACATCATCCACATTTAATTTCATTTAATTTCCTACCGTATTGGAGAGAAATGAAGAGCACGCTTGATCTGCTAGTCGCGTTCTATCATGCCGTGAAATCTGCTCATGTGTTTGTATAATGATGCATTTAAAAGTTAATGACCAAACATCATTATAAAGTTCACAGTGTTGCTGCAGATGAAATATACGTGGATAACATTAAATTGATATTTTATATCAGGTTAGACATTACGATTATTTATCACTTAAATCCGCTTTATCTACCTGTCTGTTGGTCGCATATATCCTCATGTTTGTAGTTTTTAACACTTTTAATGCGTGTTTGTAGTTCTAATTGAATCCTCATTCACCTGTCTTCCATGTCAGGAACTTTAGACTGGTTTGATGCAAGGGTTCAAAGGTGCTTTGACCAGTGAAGCGAAAACAATAGTAAGATCCCAAGCGGTGACCACATGACCTTCCCTTGGCACAAACGGTGTGCACCCTTCAGGAACGGAGAACCAAAAGTGTTTACCAACACTTACATAATCCACTAACGAATAGAAGTGTGAGATGGCTGCAATGTAGACCTTTATAGTATTAACCGATTTCCCGAATCCAACAATGACTAAAGAAACCGGAGAACAAAACTAGTGTTGCAATTAGTAGCATCTAGCTGATGGTCTTGACACCATGCTGAGAATATTTGATACTTGCTAGAATAGTTACTCCAAGTAGAGGGTGCCTTAGAACTATTTATTAGAACTAGTTATTATTAAAACTATTTATTACTATTTAGAACTATTTATCCTCAGTATAGCTTCATCTAAGTCCGTAGGGAGGGACTAAGTAGAGGCCATACCCACAATTGTAGAATCTCTGGCCTCAGGTGCCAAATTTGCCCCTCCACCTAAAACAGGAGATCAGCTCTCCTTGGAATTTATAAAGGATGACCTTGAACCAAACTTACAAGTGTCAGAAACCAGTATTTCTTGACCATCTTGGGGCCACAAGCAAAACTTTGTGATGACCCAATGCAACCGTCCTGAGCACCAAGGAAATCAAAGGTAGAGGAGGAAAAGCATACAACAACTCTTCAGGACATTCTTGAGTGCATCTATCCCCAGGGGATCTCCCTGGTTGTTCAGGAATACCATTGATTGCAATGAACTGTCTCTGCCATTGCAAACAGATTGATCTTCAGCCATGCTGAAATGTCCCCATATAAGTCTTATCACTTGAATGGAGCCACTCTCCGGAAGAGGTCCAGTTCGAGACAGCAGGTCTACTGTTTTGTTTGCAACTCCCTGTATGTATACTACCCTGAGAGACAGGAGTTTCAGAGATGACACAAAATAGTTTCTTTGTCACCTGGAGACATAGAGCTGATCTGGTGCTACCCTGGTGATTGATGTGATACACTGCAGACATATTGCGGTCCTTATCAAAACATGTTTGTTTTGCAATAATGGGAGGAAAGTCCTCAGAGAGCTGTAAACTACCCTGAGTTCCAGCACACTGATGTGCTCTAAGGTCCAGGAGATTCCCAGAAATCTTTGACAGACCTACCTTCACAAACTGCTCCCCATCCCGTCAGAGAGGCATCTGATGTTATCACAGACTGCCTCGCTGGAATGTTCCCTAAAGGAACCCCTTGTGACAGAAAATTCTTGTACTTTCACTGGGCATAACATCTGGATACACCTCCGTGTAACCCACATCCTTACATGTTTGTCCCTAATTTGGGATGTAATTTAAAGCTGTTTACCCACCTGAGGAGATAAAGATGCCATCATTAGTTGGGAATCCAGCAAGTCCCAAAACAGTGTCTGTTGTCGAGGATTTAGATTGCTCTTGTCCCAGTTCACTTTGAGACCGAAGCTTGGACATGTTGAATTACCATTTCCGTGTCCTTCATGACTTGATTGACAGAAGGAGCACAGATATGCTAGAATTTTATTCCTGCACACTGAAAGGATGAAGGGCTGCTGACACCACCCTGGTGAAGACCCTGGAGACAGTGAAAGGCCAAATGGTAGGACCCTGAACTGGTAAACCCGATCTTAAAAGGCAAGCGAAGAAATGAGTGATGATTTTGACAGATGGGCACATGGAAATATGTGTCCTTTAAGTCTATGGAAGTGAACCATTCTCCTGGTTCTACTGATTCTAGAATTTGTGTTGTTGTCAGCATTTTGAAAGGCAACACCTTTATGAATCAGTTCAGATGTCGGTCCAGAATGGGCGAAATCCACCATCCTTCTTTGGTACCAGGAAATATTTTGAATAGAATCCAGTGAGCTGGTGCTGGTGCTTATCTGAACAATTGCCTTTTTCTGCAAAGTAGTTGTAATCTTGTTGGCTAAAATTTGTGCCTGGACTGGGTCTTTGACTATGGTCATATGAACCCCAAAAAAAAAGTAGGAGACGCCAGCTGGAACTGTATCCTGTATCCTTTCTTGATTATATCTAGGACCCAGGGATCTGATGTGCACTTCTCCCAACTGTCCAGGTGTAGTTGGGAGCATGCCTCGCGACTCCAAGACCGTTATGCAGGGCCTCCCGGGTTTGGAACCCCTGGAGAGCTTCCTTGATAAAATTGTCTGGTGCCCCTATCATGAGACTGATAACTCCTAGTTCGTCTTCCAAGGTTCTGGACGAGGAAAGTGTGAGGGCTGAAAACTTTATGGCCATATCTAGTGGGTCCAACATGCCCAAATGTTTGTTGGACTTGATCAGCCTAGTATCTAATAAGGACTGAGAGTCAGGGTGAAACACTCTACCAGGAATTACTGGCATATTAGTCAATTCATTCTGAATAGTTTCTGGCAAGGATGTCTGAGCTAACCAAATCTGCCTTTGGGCTAAGATGCTGAAGACATAGACGCACCAATATCTCTGGTAAGCTATGAATGTGTGATGAGTGCTGCAACCAGATTCCTAACATCACAATCTTCTGAACTGATCACCTCAAGGCACTCCAAGACTATCGCCAGAGCGTTTCCCAATTTGGCTGCCTGACTAGCTGCATTATAGCTAACACATTAGCTGATTTGTCTTCTGACATACTTTACCAGGGCACCTAGGATTATCTGTGACCGAATCAGGTCCCAAATTGGTTAAAGCTGCAATCTCTCAATCCACTGTGGGCATGTTACCCATACCACTCTCAGGGACATATTTTATCTTGACAAATCGCCTACAGCCTGCATTAAATTAGGGTGCGCTTTTGTATTATTCCATGCTTTCCTCAACATCTGGGAATAATCTCCAGCCACAGGAAAGACACAGGGGATGAGCATGAAAATACTTGCCCATACCCCTTGTTGGGGAGTTGAAACTGTAGCTTCTTCTTTAGTATCAAGACCCAAGATTTTTGCTGCACTTAAAATGTGAGAAAGAATGTCAGAGTGTGGGCTCCCCTCCTCTGAAGCACCAGAACTGGATTCATCCTCATCATCCTCTTCATCCTCCCCCTCACTACCATAAAGGCAATAATTTGCATGCAGTGAAATGATATCCACTGAATCATCCTTTCCCTCCTGGTGTGATAATTCATTACCCAAAGAGGTTGCAGCGGCTGGGTCCAAGGTTGTATGCTCACCTGCAGTTGTAAGTTTTTCAAATTTACCAGCTAAATCACTGAACGCTGCTAAAATCTGTAACTGAGTATCATTCTTGGGTTCCTATACTACTGTGGCCCTACCCACGTTTATTTTGAGGTATGTCAGAACTTTAGGACCTAGTAGAATTGTCAGGGTATGATCCCTCTTACGCTTACAAGGATGTTCCTCTACTAAGGGACTTTTAGAAGCTACTTCTTTCCTAATACCAGTTGAGTGTCTGGCTCTCTGCACTCTTTCCTGTAATGTTAACCCTACTGCCACTGCACAGGGTTTCTCAATATTGATATCAAGTAAATGCTGCATACCCAAACAGGATGGGCATTCTCTATGTCCATTTCTGGGTGCATATCAGCCTGACAAAATGGACATTTTGAGTGACTCATGTCAACACAAATAAACTGTGACAAATCACTGTTCATTAATTATCTTTCAAAGTATGCAAACAGCACTCTTGAATCACAGCATATTACTCAGGTGAGGCGATAAAGGCAAAGAGGAAGTGGTTGGTCAATCCAGATGTTATATAACAGCTAACCCTGAGGTCAGTCTCCTGACATTGTTATATTAGGTCTCGAGGATAGGCGGAGGAATGTCGTCATTCAGGATAAGACCATGGTAACGGTCTGAGTGAGGTCGAAATAGATCTGCACTTCGAATTCCAACCGGAAGTAGCAGAGCATACTTTTTTAACATACTATGATTTGGGACATACTAATTCTATTTTTTGAATGCTATTTAGGGACGGATAGTATGCAAACTGTGGTGAAGAATTATCTTTGCTGGTAATTTTACCTCTTAAATATTCGTTGTATCCAACTCATTTATAATGTCATTTAAATCAGTCTGCCAAAAACCACAGCATTTATTCTAATAAAATATGTTTTACTTTAAGGCATGACTTAAGGCATAAATTTTCTCTGAGCTAATTAGATATTTTCTTATTAAATTAGAGGACCGATCTAATAATTACAAATCATAAAATACACTTAATAAAATACAATTTAAAATACAAAATACAAATAAAATACAAAATAAAATACAAAAAAAATCAATAGTTTTTGCATATTATTTTGTAGTGTCCAGTCTTTCTATCTCTGAATTCAGACTGCAATTCACAACTAAGAAAAAAAGTTTTTATGCATTATTTTTCAGCTTATTATTATTGTTACTATATTTTCAGTTTTGGTTTTATTTGTATTTTATTTAGTTTTTTATGTTTAAACTCTATTTAACTCACAAGATTTATTATTATTATTATTGTTACTATTTGTCCTCTAATGCCCCATTAAAATCATAATTGAACTCAAAACTTAAAATATTAAACAATCTCAGAATATAACAACAATAAAATAATATTTATAATAACAATCCCAAAATCAATTATTAAAAAAGTAAAATACATTTTGATTTGATTGATTTTGAGATGATATTCAACTCACTTTAAGATTTATTATTATTATTATTATTATTATTATTATTAAACTAAATTAACTCACAATAACTACTATTTTTATTATAAGATTTTGATTTTATAAAATAGTTTTAGATTATTATTATACAGCTTAGATATAATATTTTGTTTGCTCTTTATTTTATTTATTTCGAGATTAGTCCAATAATAATAATAATAATAACAACTCATGATAGAAAACTCCTATTTATCACCAATATGTTGTTCTTCTATATGTGAAATAAGGTTCTGATTGGTCTTCAGCACGCCCATCACCCAGAAGCCCTGCCCACTGAGCTACAGAGCCCAGATAAGCCTCAGCCAGCCCTCACAGCTCCTGATCTACAGCCATCTCTGCTGTCCTGATGCATTCTCGAAATAAACCAGTTCCTTCAGAGCTGATATGATCAGAAACAATTCGCCAGATGGAGCCGATACCTACTGAATCTAGCCGTCCCCTCCCTCTCTCCCTGGCTTTATTTTATCAACACAAATCCAGACGAACAGCAGTGTTTCGAGACAGGAGGTCAGGTGCTGTTGTGTCCACACTGATACTAACTCCTGATTGGTTGGCAGTGTCATCTGCCCAGGGCTCGGAGATCAGATGGGCTGCGCTGATATCAAGACTCTGAGAATTGCTCTCAAGTCACTACATCAAACCCTTTTTTCCCGCTGAGAAGCACTAGGCGACAAAGAACGCAGGGAGGGGACTGATAGAAGGACACAAGCTCCTTTAACCCAGATGACTTCCTGTCTCAGATGAGCACTGAAAAAGACAACAAGGATCAGGATGATGGTCCAATGCACTTTAACAAAAGCCATGAAGGGAAAAAGCTTCGGTCTTCAACAAAAGATGGACTGTGACTTTATATAATGCCTAGTCATGTTCCTGAAACACATTAAAAACAGGCTTCAAATAGCAATTCTTTTAATAACTAATTTAGAATGATTAAACAGACTATTTGAGAGGTTAACACTAATAATTTCAAGAGGTACATAATTGTTGTATATGGGTTCATGTTGACAACATCTGACAAATTCAAAAAAGAAATCAAAAACAAGTCTAAAAGTGAGTCAATACTACTTGTGCTAGTATTTCATATCTTCTGAAGTCATACATTTCACAAGGCCAAGGCTGCATGAAATCTTCTCGTGTGTTGACAGAATGAAAACAACAGGACGGGTTTGAGATAACACATGAGGCTGAAATGAAAACAAAACCTTCATTTAAGAACAAATTGTTTCTATAAGAGGAAATCTAAAAGTTCTACCTAGGATTTACTTCACATTCTCAGCAAAAGTGGCATTTAGATCAGACTGAAAGGATGAACGAGTCGCTATTGGATTGATAAACATTTGGACACGGCTTGCAGAACACACGTAAATCTAATGCTAAGGCCAGCGACATGAACTCCCTTTCACATCAAGGCTCTGGAAGGCAACAATTACTAACCAAATGTTAATTGATTTCATTATGTTATTTGGGTGTTTCAGCTGAGAATCGCTATATAAAGACCGACAGTGAGCAGCATTGAAAAGTCGGGAGTGATTATTTGTAGCTTTGTGAAGTTGTCAGGCACTAACAGTCTTAAACAACTGGCAATTTGACTCAAAACAATAAACAGATGAAAACAAAACAAGACAGAAAAACAATCACTTAAAATTAAAGTGCTGATGCCAAAAGAAAACTGCATGATTAACTCGAATTCAGCTGCCTGATGTTTATTATTAGCTTGTTTGCTAATCATTGCTATTACTATTGCTTGTACAGAGTACCACATTTTGCAGCCAATTGTCCTGCACATTTTGTGCTACAGAGATCAATGTGGCTATTAAATTGTTTTTACTTTTCAAAAGTAAACAAAAGGGACACAAACTATATCCAAATACCAAAATATGACAGGGATTTGAGGTAGATGCTTTGACCAGTAGTACCACTTTGTAATCACCCAGAACACCCCAGAAACGGCCTAGAACATCATAGAAACCACCTAGTAACCACCCAAAACACTCCAGTAACCGCTAGAACACCCCTGGCAATTACTTACTGTAATAACTGCCCAGAACACCTAAATAACCACCCAGAACACCCTACAAACATCCTAGCAACCACCCAGACCACCCTAGAAATGCCCTATTAACCACCCAAAACTTACCAGAAAAACTACTGTGTTGATCACCCAGATCACCCTAGGAACCATCCAGAACACCCATGACACACCCTAGTAACAACCCCAAACACTCTACTATCTGCAGAGAACACTCCTAGCAACTACTTACTGTAGTAACTGCCCAGAACACCTAAGTAACCACCGGAACACCCTAGAAACACCCTAGTAAACCACCCAGAACACCCTAGAAACACCCTAGTAACCACACAGAACAACCTAGAAACACCCTATTAACCACCCAAAACACTCTAGTAGCTGCTGAGAACACCCTAACAACTACTTACTGTGTAACTGCCCAGAACACCGAGTAACCACCCAGAACACCCTAGAAACACCCTATTAACCACCCAAAACACTCTAGTAGCTGCTGAGAACACACTAGACTAGCAACTACTTCACTGTAGTAACTGCCCTAACACATAAGTAACCACCAAGAACACCCTAAAAACATCCTAGAAACCACCCAGAACACCATAGAAACGCCTAAGCAACCACCCAGAATACCATAGAAACTAACCAGAAAACACCTACTGTGGTGATGACCCAGAACACCCTAGAAACCAACCGGAAAACCCTAGAATCTACCCAAAACACCCTAGTAACCACCCAGAATACCATATTAACCACCCAGAACACCCTACCATTGTGGTGGAAGGTTTTCTCAGACTAACAGCAGCAAACCCTTCAATAAATGTATAAATCAAGCCATTATTATTATCCAGTGTCATACTTGGGTACCTAGCATTTTAATAATCAAAAGTGTAGTCAGTGAAATTATCCCTTTTTCATTGAGATATCAAGGTCTGACCTTTACCATGCCGACATGCAATATAAACCTAAGAGAATATTCATACTCAAACAAAGCTTCAAGGAAATGACCGATTGTGCAAATATCATCAGTTAAAGCAGCATATTACTCATGGTGCTGCTGTGTGACTTTACAATCTATAAGAACACATTAGATCAGGCCACAGTGGAGGATGGAGGTTGATTGTGTGACATTTGGATCATTTCAGAGCATTTCACTTGCATACAGCAAAGCTTTAAAGGGGTCATTATGATGCAATTTCAAATTTTCCTTTCTCTTTGAGTGTTACAAGCTCTTAGTGAACAAAGAAGATCTGTGAAGCTGCAAAGACTAAAGTCTCAAATCCAAAGAGATATTCTTTATAAAAGTTAAGACTCGCCACACCCTCCTAAAACGGCTCATTCTAACACGCTCCACATATCTACGCAGTATGTGGGAAGATTTGCATAACCCCACCCAGATGTTCACCCAAAGAAAGAAGGCGCATCTTTTACTCTTGTTGTAGTATTGTTGCGCGCTGCCACCATGTCGTATAGACGCTGTGTGTTTCACTGTGAAAGCTAAACTACTTTGTTTGGTCTTCCAAAAGAGGACGATATCCACTTGCCATGCCTGGAGCTGATCCATGCTGGTCCCTGAGAAAATACATCAACTTTGCACTGTGGTACTCGGCTTTCACCGTGGATGAAGCGAGTCCAGCCCAGGGTTGTCACATGTGGTTGCCGCAAGCACAAGGCACGCTACTTCATAGAATCCTCCTCAGCTGCCCGCCTCTGCTCACTCAAGCCGGCCGTGGCTCACTCTAGGCTTCCGCCTCTGCTCACTCAAGACTGCGTGTGTGATGCTGTTTTGTTGAGAAAGCAAAATTACTTTGTTTGGCCTTCCAAAAGAGGCCACGACTAGAAATCATGTTTATATCCCGCTTATAATGGGTTTTATGTCTTTGTTTCATGCTCCGGCCGGACAAGGCATCACAATATGTTAAGAGGTGTAACA
The DNA here is from genome assembly GCA_024542945.1 of allo-octoploid hybrid of Carassius auratus x Cyprinus carpio. Classification (NCBI taxonomy): domain Eukaryota; kingdom Metazoa; phylum Chordata; class Actinopteri; order Cypriniformes; species allo-octoploid hybrid of Carassius auratus x Cyprinus carpio. Next base: position 1,788,231 of record CM045072.1, read on the forward strand.
TTTCCCACGCTTGAGGCATTCGGCTAATCACAATGCGCTGGATAGCTGGCCAGTCACAGCACAACTCGCTTTTCATGGAATGAGCTTTGTAAAAATCGACTCGCTTTCAGAAGGCGGGGCATAGAGGAGAAACAATAATGTACATTATGTGGAAAATGTGTTTTTGAACCTTAAACCGCATAAACACATTGCATTACACCAAATACACAAAATAATGTTCTTTTAGCAGCATCATATGACCCCTTTAAATGTGACCGCATGATGTGCTTTGAGATCTTTCATGGGGTTTTCAACCAGGGTCCATGAGGGTACAGCGTGGTCTGCAGTGAAGATATATAAAACATACAGAATTTATGACATTTCTAATGATTTGACTTAACATTAACTAGTGATTTGATAAGTATTCTGTAATATAATAATGTACATGTTTTAATAAAAGTAATTACCAGTACCTTACAAAGTGTTTTTTGATAGTTTGTACAACATACAGATCATTTAACCACAAAACAAATTAATATAAAGTTAATTCTTCCGTAACAAAAATTAAGTAAACAAAGACAGATTATTATAAAATAATAGTTAAAAAAATTATGATTTAACAGGTAAAGAGGTAATTTTACTTTGCACTTTTCCCTAAAAAATATTTAAACTGATTAAATAATTTATTTAAATAATTTAATGTATATATTACTGTCATTACCATCACACCAAAGAGAAAAATAAAACAATTGTTTTAGAAAAAAAAAAAAATATTTTTAAAATATTTTTAGGTAATTTTACAAATCTTTTAAAAATATTTAAATCATTTACTATATATAAATTTCCATGTAACTTTGTATTTTTATAGCAAATAATTGTGATTCCCAATATTACTGTTATTACCATCACAAACATATTAGATTTTGTTTTAGGTCTTACCAAAGTAATCAAACTATTTTCTCAAATATTTAAGCAATTTACAGAAACAGTCAGTTTCTTCTTATTTTAATAACTTAATAACTTTAATAACTTAAGTTAACTAACTACTAGCTAGCTTGCTTTGTTAGCATGTGCAAAGTTTATCCAGCTTTTAAACAAAGAGAAATGTCATTACTGTCACACACAATATATATATATATATATGATATAATATAATATAATATAAATCCACTTAAAGGTTGATCAAGGCCGTGATCAGATCCTTATTCCAAGACACATGCTTCAACACCTGAAAAATTGTCAAGAAAAAGTGAAGAATCTCTTTTTTCACATTTTTTTACTTGCTTTTTTTGTACTAGTTAATCTACAATAAATTGTTTTATTCACACAATATACATCTATATAAAGAAAGAAGGTGACGTTCTCTCTATTCTCATTCAAACCTCAGCACTGCCTTCCTGAAGGATCTCTGGCTTTTGTCTCAGTTATAGAATTATTCTTGCTTCAATAACAGTGGAGCTGAATGTGATGAAAAGTGAAGCGACAGAGAGGAATTACAAAATGAATGGCAATTGAGGAGTGAGAGAATATTCCCCGTTCAGGCTCATAACCTCAATCAAAAGCCACATGCAGGTGGAGGATAATGAAAAATGAGAATGTAAAATTTTTTTTACAAGTTCTCTCTCGGTCCTGTCAATGCATTTAAATATATGCTGAATATTAAAATGAACCTTTGTTTGGTGAGATACATCAAGGCCCATTTAACACAATCACACGAGAGTGAAATATGAAACTTTGTCGGTTTCATTATCCTCATTGTCTTCTGTTCATGTGTGTCCATGAATAAAGAATCCAGGGCTCTAACATCGTCTCTATTAACTAATTTTTTTATGTTTTATGAATCATTCTATAGACTTAACACTTACAAGAATCCACGCTAGAAAATGAAATATTTCAGAACAAAGCAACTAGAAGAAATACTTTGCTATAGAAAAAAATGTTACAGAAAATAGCAGATTTTATTAGTTTCTAGAACTTTCCAAGGTCTGAAAACAGGCCCGTTTGCATTTGGAGCACTGTAAGATCAATGGGTTCTGTCAGTGCTTTGGCAAAGTAATGCAATAAAGCTTATGTTCAAAGGCCAATTTAAAATATTGGTACAGTAAAAAATGCACAAAATTAGTATTTTGTTAAGGCAATATTTGTGGCAGTCGAGAAATCATGCTGCAAAGGTGATGCGTTTATGCTAATGAATTGTTAAAGGATCAGTGTGGTGTGTAATATTCACATATACTGTAAAATGTAACGCCAATTAAAAATATTAGTATAGTAAAATTCACAAGATCAATACATCCTTCATTAAACGCTTTGTTGAATTTAACACATCCACTGGAAGAGTTGAAATTCATTCAGTTCTAACAGTGCTTAATGGGAGTAGGTCACACACATATAGAAGGCAGAGCGTGTGTCATTTAAAGGGGACGTTAATGGGTCAATGAGTAACAAAGGAATAAGTAACTGGATTCTGATTACTTTATATATGACCGATCAAGCTTTTGATGTAGTTAGGGGTAACAAAGGGTTTTATAGGGTTGACTGAAATAATAATGACAAAAAAAAACAAAAAAAAAACAGACTCTTTAAATCAACAACAAAAAACAAACAAACAAAAATAAATAAGAACAAAAAGTAGTCATTGATAATATATAAACGTATTCAAATCCAAATGTAATAAAATTTATTTGGAACCTGTTTAATGAAATGAACTGTCCAAAAGAACTGGTTCGTGGAAAATAATTGAACTTCCCATCACTAACAAGCGTGCAGAGTTTAATTTAAACATTTGCACTCTTTAACGGTCATATAAAGTAATCAGAATCCAGCTACTGAGTGGATTTAGCTGTCAATATTTTTTAACATTCCTCAGTTGGAAAAATTGCTTTGAAAGGATTCCAACGATATCTTCGCTCTGTGTGTTATCATTATACAGTTTGAATTATTATTAAAACTTTCCCAGGTCTGGAAATCATCTGCTGTGTGCAAACATCTGATAGACGTCTTTAAGATGTCAGTTTTACATTTATTCTAAATCATAAACATCTTAAAGACATCTTCTAAACATCTATTTGACATCTGATAGGAACGTCCTATAGGCGTAATGCAGATGAGCAGACACTAAAAAATATGTCTAGCAGATGTAAATGTAGCGTCTCCATGATGTATGTGTGCTATCAGGGTTATAGTCTTTGGTGTAAATGGGCTATATAAGATAAATGAAGCCACACTTCAGTAAATGCACGTCTGGATCTACGTAATTGAGGAAAGTCAACGTTTTCTTTATGTTCTTTTATATTCTCCATTAAAATGCAAGGCCGCACAGCCCGCGCTGCAAAATGTCTGAAATGCATGAATGTTTCAGACGTCTTTCATGTTAGCAAACGGAGGATGCGGTCAGTGCAGAAGAAAGAGAGAGAGAGATAAATCACATCGAGATCAGACAGCGGCTGGAGCTTCATTCTCTCACCAAGGGAACCATGTTCTAAAAATATCCACACTGTAGTCCAGAGATCGAACGCAGACGCTTGCTGCTCTGATCTTTCACTCGAAATCAACACGCACGGGCACGCAAACTGAGAGGCTCGACTCCTCTGCGCGTCCTGGCCAGTCGGTCCATCGGAAGACATCAGACAGCGTTACTTCAAATAACAAAGAAAGAAAGCGCTCGCATTTACAAGTGCTCGCTGAAGCACGTTAGCTAACGCGAAATCTCTCCCACGTTTCCGGACGAACATGTTGTGGCTATTAAACATTAAAATCACAGGCTAGAACTAGACTGACATTTTCTGAAGATTGCCATGTGCAAAACTCCCTGCTATGATGATTGGGTGTAGTGATGGTTGCCAGGGCGACGGTGTTTGGTTGCTAGGGTGTTCTGGGTGGTTGCTGGGTGGTTTGACTTTGATCCGACAAGAAGCCTTCTGTAAACAGAATAGTGCTGGGAAAAGACATATTTCATTTTTTTCCTTGTCTTGTCAGTGGAAATACAATAAATCACAATGCACAAACCAAAATAATTTGACTATATTTTTATTTGAATGTATTAAAATCTAAAACTAATGTAGGCCTACTTTTTATCTAAATCGATGAGTCTATAAAAAGACATTTTGAACACTTGACCAATATATATATATTGTTGTATTTTATTATTTATTTTAATATTCATCATATTTATATATATTTAATTAAAATGGGGCCATTTTTTAATCAGGACAATTTTATGTTCATATTGTGGCACTTAGGCAGCAACTTTTCTTGTCATTTTCTGTTAAGGTGTGGGCACATTGAAATGTCTGTGAATTTGCGTGACCGACTTGAACCTGTTGTGAAATCTGTGTAAGGAACGTGAAATTGCTGATTGCTTGGATTCCCACTAAAAATACTGTTTTCCAGCAAAATTTTGCAGAGGAACAGTAAATGTGACCAGACTTTTACCCAGCTTTTCCAGCTTTCTACTAAACCTCAATAAAGTCAAACAATAATAATAATAATAATAATAATAATAATAATAATAATATAATATATATATATATATATATATATATATATATATATATATTTTTAATGCAGAAAATCTGCAAAACCTTCAAAACCATTGGATTGATGGTAAAACTCATGGATTCAAGAAATTTCTGAGGGTCTACAGATGCCAGCAGACAAGATCTAAGGTCTCGTTCTCTTTTTGCCCTGTCCATGACCCACATCCTTTCAAAGGTCTATCACAGATGCAATTCAGAGACTGATTTATGAAAAGAAGAACATATCTATAAATAAAAGATCTGGATGTTTCTAAAGTGGTCCGAGAGGTCATTACCTGTCAAGGGCTTTCAGCCCTGAAGCCGCTTGCTGAATATTTCCATATATTCAATCGTTTGGACTTCAGTATTTGGTAGTAATTAGCAGAGCATTAGCTGTAGCTGTCAGAAGATCGCGCCTCCCATTTGACCTCTGGAATTACTGATGGAATCTGTATCAGATCCAAAGCTTGTGTCCGCCTCCTACAGTTGTACCTAACCGATCAGTTTGATCCGTAATTGACTCGAGGTGATGAGAGAGACAGATACAGCCGGTGGAAAGGGATGGGGTGGAGGGCTTGAGATTAGAGGATTTGATTTCCTGTAGGGTTTAGGTAGTGGCCTTCATATAAAACTAGCAGGAAAAATGACTCGATTTGCTTTACATGCAGTGGTTTTGCTTCTGCTTTTCCTTCAGGACCTAAAGGAAGAGTACATCCAAAGATGAAAATCTGCTAAAAATGTTCTCCAAGATGTAGATGAGTTTCTTCATCAGATTTGGAGAATTGTAGCATCATCAGTGTCTCAGCAAAGGATGCTCTGCAGTGAATGGGTGCCGTCAGAATAAGAGTCCAAACAGCTGATAAAAACATCACAATAATCCACAAGTAATCCACAGCACTCCAGTCCATCAGTTAACATCTGGAGAAGACAAAAGCTGAAACAAATCCATTAAGACTTTTGTTTGTTTGTTTTTCAAACTGTTGCTTCCAGCTAAAATATGAGTTTATAATCCATAATAATGCTTCCGCCAGTGAAAAGTCCATCTCCTGTTGTCTCTCACATCAAAATGTTTGTTTAGGGCTGTTATGGCTTGTAAATGGTGCTTGATCTGCAGATTTCTCTCCTGATTCAGAAAAGACCACTTTTCACGGAAGGAAGCATTATTATGAAACTGGAAGCAAGTTAAAACACTCAATTTGTTTCTTACAACACACAGCTTTTGTCTTCTCCAGATGTTAACCGATGGACTGGAGTGGTGTGGATTACTTGTGGATTATTGTGATGTTTTATCAGCTGTTTGGACTCTCATTCTGATGGCACCATTGCTGAGCTACGTGATTCAATGCTACATTTCTTCAAATCTGATGAACTCTAAAATCAACGGATTTGCTGCATAAACACTTACGTCACCAAAACTCTCCTGTTAGGCAGACAGAACAACAAACCTCAAGGATCATTTCTGATATTAATGAAGAAAAACCTTTGCATGATTCTGCACCAGGCATTCATCCAGAATAGCCAATTAGTTAAGAGTTAATTACAGCAGGCTACTATTATTTATATTATATATTTTATAAATAATAATAAACAAAACATTATTATAATGAAAAAAAAAAAAAATGTTTTATCATACTGCTGTTACAGTAACATGGTAAAATCAGGATGGTTTCTTGTGGCTTTAAATCATAATAACTTTTGACATCAAGAGATTGAGAAGCACACAGAATTACTCATCAGGTGAAATATTATAATGACATTTTCCTCTGCGTGGATGGAAACCTTGGTGAAAGTAGTTGTAGAGACATTATGTGAAGACATTATTAGATGTTCTCTGGTTGTGTTACTGGTTGCGTGATTGATTGAGGGCTATCTCGTTGACCACTTGAGTACTGTTACACTCACATGTGTCAATTCACAGTATTCAAACCAGCGGATTTAGAAAAAAGTGAGGACAAGGCCATCTTAGCAAGATTATCACTTGAATCTGAGCAGAAAACACTGAGTCTCTTTCTCCATTGAGTTATCTAGACCCAAACTCTAGCCATCATTTATCTCTTTTTATCCCATCTATCTATCTATACATTGTATCATCATCTGCTTCATCATCTATCTTACCATCTATCTATCATTCATCATATTATACGATAACTTGCTTCTATCATCTTTATACCATTCATCTACAGTATTCATCTTTACTCCATCTCAGAATCCTCTATTTTCATTTACTCATTTATCTATCTACTTACCATTATCTCCTATTCTTTCTACTACTAATACTTATATCTATCCATCTCTTCTCTACTCCCATCAATCTTATTTATCGTCTCATTCATTCTTCTACTTCTTACCATATATATTTATTGGATCCATCTATCTATCCATCATCATCTATCGCCCATCTATCTTTTCTCTCATCTATCTATTTTCTGATTTGTTCATTCCATTCTTCCATCATTCGTTCTCATTCTATTTTATCATCTTATTTCATTTCTTTCCTATCTCGTATCTTACTCAATCTATTTTTTCTGCATCCATGAATTTTGATCTACCCATCTGTCCATCCATCCATCCATCCACCCATCCACCTTTCTCCATCTGTCCATCTTCCTTCATCTACCCATCAATCCTTACATCCAATGTTTCTACCACCTACATATCTATTCACTCTTCTATCCATCCATCCATCCATCCATCCAACCATTTTTGTACCCATCATGCTTCCATCCATCAATCACTGTTTCTACCATCTACATATCCATCCATCCATCCATCCATCCATCTATCTATCAATCACACATGTAGTGAAGGATCAATGGACTGAGAGGAGGTCTGGGCTGTCATAACTTTTGTTTCAGAGCAGTTGCCTGTACTGCCCAGTGATTGGCTTGTTCATGCGCCTGGAAATTCCTCATGAAAGGCCAGAGCTGTTTAATCTGTCCTTCACACCCTCACCCTGCCCTCTAATTTATGACGTGCTGTTGCACCAATTAGCACCCTAGGGCCATAGTGTCCCGGTCCACACCGGAGAGAGGGACGCGTTAATGACTCGCTGTCTCACTGCTTCCCCACCGTGTCAGAGAGAGCAGAAGTGGAGATGACATTCTGCAGCGTGGGAGTTGAGAAAAACACACGCTCGAGAAGGATCTAAGGGACTGAGAGGAGGTTCAGGCTGCAGGCCTCATCGCTTCATCAATGAGTCAGTTGACCTTTGACACCTCGGTAAAGCATATGAAGTGTTATACGGAAGCAGATGGCAGTTCTGGAGCTATAGAGCGTGTTAGTTTTACATTATATATATATGTTCTCAAAGAAAGTGTGCATATTGCATAACTAGCAATTACTAGGGCAGGTAGCTAACAATATAAAGCACGGCTTGACTAATCTTAGAGGTGAATGTCTAAGTGGCTTTCATGGTGTTCGCCATACTTTAATTATTATGGACTGTAGAGTGGGTTGTTCAGCTAGCATGCTACTTATTATGAATACTGTAATAGCTTTCCAGCTAAACATCTGCCCACTTGGGTGAACCATTATATTTTATTATTATTATTATTCTAAAATAAAATGCATGTTTAATGTAATTTTAGAAAAAAAGGAACATAAGTGCAAAACTTCTAAAAATAGTCTAAAAGTACAAAAGCAATTGTAATATATAGAATTAATATAATTATTTATTTTTGTTATAAAATAGAATGCATGTCATTTTGTCAAAATTTAACATTAATAATATATTTATATATGTAATAATAATAATATCTAAATTTACAAAAGCAACATATGCATTTTAATTTATAGTGATAATAATAATATTTTTATTATCAAAATAGGGTGAATTAATTTTATAAATTAATAAAAAAATCACTTAAACAGAAGCTTCTTAAAAGTCAGTTAGAAATTGTTAGCTTACTCAAGTTAGCTAACACTTACACTTCAGTTGATATTCTGTTCTCTAACGCAAAGTTTTTCTGACTTTTAGGTGTGACTTGGCCTATTTTGTGACTAGCTGTGAAAAATTGTCTCACAGAGAAAGTGGAAGCTGCTCACACCTGATTAGCGTCTCTTTTATTAGTCGTCTAAACAATGAAGCAGTCCAACAATAACTCTCGTCCTGCTTGTGCTGACCTCATCCAGACCTGAAGAACTCAAATCCCAGAGCTGGACACACGCGTAATCTGAACACTGGACTGCATGATGGGCGCGCGGAGCAAGAGAGGACATGTCCCCACGTCACCTCGTGTTTCTAGACACTGTCTCATGCATTTTAACGAGCGGAAATTTTATCATCTGTCATAGTAGTGTCTCTCCTCCAGGCAGCGAGCTGACAAGTGTTTAATATCAGAAATGCAATATTAAAAGCGTTAGGTTGGGAATTATCCATTAGCCGAGAGGATGGGAAAACCACCACTGTCATGCCTGGCAAAGCCACTTAACCAGAACATTCAGAAGAAGCAGTGGTTTCAGAAGACACCTGCTCAATCGCTGCATTTTCAGTCATATTCTGGGACTTGAACATAATAGCAGAGAGCAGATATGAAGAGCGAATATATGATCCAGGTGCTACTGAGCAGGTTTGGGGATCAAGTTAATGGAATAGTTTATGTAAAATCATTTACTTGTGTTACATCACATCGCTTCAAACTCGACCCACGGGTCCAGAAAAAGTACCAGAAAAGAAGTCTGAAGAGTGAGGAATATTGAAATATAAATCTAAAAATACAACAAACACAACATAATATGCATTATATTTTATAATAATTTGTGCAAGGAACATTTTAAATATTTAAATAAATGGTCAAAATACTTAATATGCATTACATTTTATTAAAAATATTATGCATGTTGTTTATAATAATAGTTACAATTTTGTGAAATGGCAGCAACAACAAAAGAAACACAAAATGTAAAACTTAAAATTAATATAAAATTACAAAGGCCATATTATTCTGAAATATAATGCATATGTTGTTTTCATTATCATTTTAGATTACATCTGTAATAATAATAATAATAATAATAGTCGACAATTTTAAACTTCTAAAATTTATGTAAAATTACAACATATAGCAACATATACATTATATTATTATTGAAGCATTCATGTATTTGACGCATTGGTTCTCGAGTGAATCGACGCACCACTTTGAACAAGATTTGATTGCACAGTCCATTGTATGAAAAACTGCACAGAAATGTCTTATTTTGTGTTCTACCAAAAAAAAAAAATAAAAAATAAAAATAAACATACAGGTTAAAACAACAGGTGAGTTCATTTTTGGCTGAACTCTACATTTCAACATCTGAAGACTCGCTAGTCAACCTGTTACTGTCAGACCAGCATCCATCTTCATTTTCAAGGGTTTTTCTCGGCACATGTCCGTCCCTCGGGACTCGGGAAATGCCCCACTTGTCTGTTCCTGATGATAGGCTCTGGTCCCTCCGTACGGACGCCAGCTGAATCCCATGGCCACGCCACGCTCGGGCCCTGAGGAGCACAACAGTCAATGTTTCAGGGTCCAGCTGGCGGTGACAAACGCACAGCATATCTCCTAAACTTTCATAAACACATTAAAACAGCATTTACCTAATATTACTTGCTAATGCCAAATCGCTCAAAGACTGTCCGCTCAGCCCGCCGGACAGAGCGCACAGCAGAGGTTGTCTTAACTCGGCTGCATGAAATCGTTCTTTATGGCTGCAGTAGTTTATGCAGTTCCACGGTGAACGCATTGAGTGCTGAAATCACACGGGCCAGCTCGACTTTAGCGGGCCATTTCTGAGGTGCATTGTGGGATATCACATGACTGCTGGGACACACTGCTTTTCCTGCACTATTCATAAATAAATAAATAAATAAATGTGTAAATAAAAATGTTACTTTCAAACCGAAATGTACACATAGGCCCAATTTATATTTTGTCTACCAAACCAAGTATAATTAGATTATAAAATGTCATATGATACCAAATCTGATACAATATAGAGTGTCCAATAACCAATTTGCCTGTTTTAACTATGAGAAAAACTATCCTGGTATATTATGACTAAATTGTTTTAAGTTATATTTGGCAATGAAATTAATTATCTATTGTTTTGTTGTAGTTTTGCATTAATTTTAGAAATTTTGATATTTATCTGTTCCTCTCTACAAATCTATGGTAAAATGATAATAATAATAATAATAATAATAATAATATTAAAACATTTAATCACTGATAACACCCTGAAGACACTGTAAACTGATGCACACGCCTCTAATACTCAAGAGGACAAACTCAGACATGAAGCAGACCTGAAGGCGATTTGAAGCACAGGTGACCTGATTCGTCTCGCTCTGGTCTCAGGACGTGTCTTAGAGGAATACACACACCATAATGAAGCTGCTCTTCCTTCAGAGTATGAAGAGGCGTTTGTGCTAATCGAGTGTCTTTTGTTTGCTTTCCTCAGACCTCCTCACATGCGCTCAGGTCATTACTCTGACGGCTGGGCAAATTTGTCTTCCTCTCAGGCCAGCAACAGCTGATTTAAGACACCTGGAGGACCTCTGACAGCAAAAGCTTCACTGATTGAGCTTCAATTCAGCCAATTATGCAGCTAATTAGCTAATTTACAGTGAAGTGATCAAGTGAAGCGCCACTCTGCAGACAGCGATTGGGCTTCACTTTACAACACTTTAAAACAGTCATGAATGAATGTCCAATCGCACAAAAACAAGGACAGGATGCATTTCACTAATACAAACATAATAATACAAATAAATAAATATGGTGCCTTTTCCTTTAAAGCTGCAGCATACAGGAATCAAACCCACAGTCCCTGGGTCTAGTGCCTATTACAAAGTTACTTAGCATGTTAACCAGATTAGCATGCCAAGCTAACTAATGCTAATGTAGTTTATGGTAAACTGATACTTACAGTAGCATGTTAACCAGATTAACATGCCAAGCTAACTTAATGCTAATGTAGTTTATAGTTAACTTGATAGCTCAAGAGCCCCATTAGAAAGAATGGAAAATAGTTAGTTAAGCTAACTAGCATAAGTCAAAAACACAGGCACAGTCAAATTAAGAAAGTTATTTCTCAGGAAGCGGTAATGAATATCAAAAAATCTCTTTAGTTCTTTCTGTGTGACTCGGTACAAAGATCATCTGATCAGATTTTGGACAAAATCGGACAAAATTTGTAGGAGGAGTAGCCAAAAACAGTTTTTCATTTACTTAAAAATGGAGGACAGGAACATTGATGGAAGATGACAAATTAAATATCATCATAATCGGCATACCCAGTGAATGAAAGAATACAGTAATAACAAAATCTGGACAATATTTTCACAAGTATAAGCGTTTTGCAAAATCTTTATATTTTGGAACACTAGGTGGCTGTCTTCAAACTTCTCAGGTACCTCCGGGACATGCATCGATGATTCCTACTAATTTTTGTGTCAATATGTCAAAATTGTTCAAAAGATATTGCAATTTAGACAATTTTCAAAATGGCGGACAGGTGGTTTATTTGATCCTGGCAAAATCGAGCATCCACAGATTCGGCATGAACCAAGGAATCATAGACACCAAGATCATGATCTTCTGACTAACAGTTTGGGCTTGGTCCCTAAAAATATTCAGTTTATATTATTAACAAATAATGTTATTATTATACTGTAGCTTTTGAGAGGAGCAGATACATGTAAAAATGTCTCAAATTAAATGTAATTATATTTATAAGATATTAATACAATTGAAAAAATATGTTTTAATTATTATTACTGTACAAATCAAGTCCAGGATCATGATTCACCCAAACAAAATAATAATAAAATTTAAATAAATATATTACTTTTAAAAAGTGAAGTATTTCTAAAACCTTTGCATTTGCATTTATATTTGCATATATATTTATTTACCATAAACACATCAGGAAGTTATTTTTAACTATTTGTATCAATATGTCAAAAAATTGTACAGTTAAAGAATTGTGGAAAAAGTGCTGGTGTCATGAAATTAATGTAAATAAATAATATATATATATATATATATATAAAATTAACAATGTTAAATTGCTTTATTTTCTTCAAGCTTTTTTTCTTTGATTCCGGAGTGAAATACGACTTAAACGTGCACTTGAGATATTTTATACTCTTCATCCATATGCTTCTTTATATATCTGTTTGATTTGCAAAGGAATAAATGTGTTTTGAGTGTTACATAATGAATGAACGCTGCCGCTGGAGAGATCAGTGTTATAAGGTTACTCTGCATTCCTCTGCATAAAACCGTGAGTCCCGTTCATTTCAGCAGAGAGCGGTGACTGGCGGGTGCTCACGAGTTCAACATAATGAATGTGTAACTCTGAATTAGCATGCCGCGTTTTGCTGATACTATAGGCAGGTCACAGCAAACGGGCACTTCATAAATAAACATCCAGTGCTGTTTCCATGGCAACTGCTTTCTCCGACCATTCACATCAATTTAGAAGTCATCAAAATAATTCCAGCATTAAATATTCAATTGTAATGCTAATTAAATGGCAATTTAACCATCCAAAGGTTTAAAATTTCAGCACACACTGACTCGCACAAAAGCAAGGACTAGAAAACCAATGTAAGGAAGGCTCTCAAATAGCATAAGAGAGTTTGTATGGACTTCAAATAGTGATTAATAGTAAGGTTTGAGCGCTGCTATAAAAGCCTGTGACAAGGTTAAACTCGTCCGAATGCATCCAGTTTTCCGTCTAATAGGAGCTGAGCGCCGGCTGTCTGATATCCGTCCGTGTGTGGATGAAACAAGGTCGTCTGGATTTCACAAACAAGAAAACACATTTGTGTAAAACCAATTTTCACTCAGAAATTGCTAGTCAACTTCATACTTCAAAATCTTTTATTTACAACTTTGAAAAATATTTTTACAGTGCACATTGTAATAAGTGATATGTTTTTTTTTTAGAAATGTTTGGCCATTTTGCCTCGGTGTTAGCATGTTGCTAAGCTAATGTCACAATACACTGAACTACTTTAAGTAACATTGCATTAAGTGTGAAATTATATACACTATATATATATATATATATATATATATATATATATATATATATATATATATAGTAAAACATAGTTCAAACATCTTTATTTATAGTTATTATAACGGAATGTATTCAAATTATATTCACATTTTGTGTACCTGAATTGTTTTCTAATTTAGCAATGATGCACAAAATCAAACTTATACATTAAAATAAATAAATAAATAAAATAAATAAAAAAAAACACTGGTGTAAAAATTTCTCTCAGAAACTTTTGCAATTACAAAGGATTGGCCATTTTGGAGGAATGACCGTGGAAGCGCCGAGGAGAAAGCAAAACAAAACACTGGTCACAAATTACTGTAGAAGTACAAAACAAGGATTTGTAAAGAAAAATGTCGGAAAATTTTGATTTTCAAGCGAAAATGTTTTCCTTTGTTGTAAACATAATTTGTTCCATGAGACTAGCATATTCTGGAGTTTATGCTAAGCCTTTGTTAGCTGACAGTTAGCGGAAGCTACAGATTATGGTTTATAACAGGCGTCTCAAACTTGGTTTTGGAGGCCAGTGTCCTGCAGAGTTTAGCTCAACTTGCTTCAACACACCTGCCTGGAAGTTTCTAGTATGCCTAGTAAGACCTTGATTAGCTGGTTCAGGTGTGTTTAATTAGGGTTGGAGCTAAACTCTGCAGGACACTTTAGCACCTGGTTTATAACAGTTTAAAGGTATTTTTCCTACACAAATGCATCGCTACGCTTTAGAAGGCCTTTATTAACCCCACAGAGCTGTATGGAGCATTTTTTTTTATGATAGATGGACGCATTTTCTGGGGCTTCAAAATATTAACACCCATTCACTGCTATTATATAGCTTGGAAGATCCAGGACATTTTTTTATATAACTTGCTAGTAAATTTCACAATTAATTATAAAGAAATAGCAAGAGACATTGAAATAATTGTGACATTTTTGAATGACTGAAATAATATTTTCTTTTAAAATGTAGATAAAACCTATTTGTTTTCATGTTTTGGGCCTTAAAAATTAGTCAGAATAGAATTATGCTATTTACATTTAGAACAGCCTTTGTGTCATACTCCTTTGTGTCTTTAGCATTTGGAGCTGAGTTTGAATCTCTGAATGAAAGAAAGAATGGAAAAAAAAACAAGTTCGATCCAATCATGTCAAAGCCCTCATAAAACCCCCTCAGGCTGCTTTTCAATAATCCATTACTGTGTGCATAAGTTTCAACGCTAGAAAGGCACTTCAAACTTTCCATCAATGCAAAGAGTGAGAGACAATGTGAAAGACCATTTACTCTGAAAACCTGAGAGGTGCTTTCCCTCACCAAAACCACAGCTGAATACAGAACAGCTCGTGTTGTGAAAAGCCAGATGAGCGGACTGTCAAATAAAGAGCGTGTTGAATCCCTAACATAGTCACCTACATCCAAAAACATTTTTGCAATTAAATATATTTGAAGATTGTTTACAAGGTTGTTTGAATATCAACAAGAGCTGTCAATCTCTAAAGTGAAGAAACTTTGCACATAATGAATATTCACCATGGCCCTGCAGTAAGGAGATGCAATCCCACAATCCCTCATTTTACACATTGATCTACATGGGCTTTTCACAGTCCATCACACTGTCAGCAGCTCCTAAAGTACCCTAAACAGAAAAGAAGTGGAATAGAACATATATTTGCTAGAACAGCAAAAATAGCACAAGTTTGACATGTTGCATAAGACATTTGGTCTGAAACCATCAATATCCCAGTGCATTTTGACTGGTTTTCATATGCAAGACCATCTTACATTTGAAAACAGTTCACAATAAAATTAAAGGCTCTTCAGAGGTTATGGTAGTGCTTTTCAATGGAATTGGTACCAGTTGCCAATTTGGAGTGTTTTTGCATAATATAAAAAAACAGAGCTTGGCTGTAAACGTTCATGTAAAATACAACACAGCAACTGTATCTCCATTCCATCAACCTTCTGAAATTGTCCCGCTGTGCAAAATTGTTCATAACGAGCTCACCGGCCGGCGAGCTAAAGCGAACCACTTCCGTTCAAAAGCACTGGAAGTCACTGGCAGGTTGATGCTTTTCAACCTCATTCCCTGTCACGGGACGGACTTAATTACGCCGCTCTTCTAGCCACACGCAAGCCAATGTGCCTGCGGGTGCTGATCCGAGCTCTTTGCTCGCTGTGGGAAACACGCTCTGACACGCGGTGGGTTGAAGCCGGTCGTGTGGCGGCTCTCACACCTCTGCGGAGCATGGAAACACGGGAAGCTGAAAGTAACCTTCATACTGGGCCAAAAAAATAAAATGGGATCGACTGACTGAGGTTATTACAGTTGAAAAGTCATTTAAGGCTATAACAGAAGCTAGAAGGAACATTTTCCTGTCTTGGGCACTAAATGGCCATTCATAACAAGAACGATAGCTAAAACGATAACTATAATGATAACACTATACGCTTGATGCATAACCATTCCTGGGTCCAAATGCTCTATCAGATCCCAAAAGCAAACAACAAATGGTGCTAATATATTTATCTTCATATCGATATCTTAAATGGCCAGTTAGGTATATATGCATATACCAATGGTGTAGAATTTAGTAGGGATGCTAGTGATGCTAGGGACATGTCCCCAGGCGCTGGAAGCTGTTTCATGCGGGGGGCTGAGGGCTGGGTTGGAAAATATGTGACGTCATTATGTTGTGACTGACGACATGAAATTTCTCTACTAGTCTTCTCCCTGGCTGATTGTTACTGTTTTATACACAAAAATTGTACTTGATGTACTTGTACTTTGATGTTTAAAAAAATAAATAAAAAATTAAAATAAAAAAAAATCTCTGTACTGTTTAGGCTATGTGTTGTAGCCATTAAAGAAAACATATTTGGTTTCATATTTGTTTAAATATTATAGGCTAATGTAATTTTTTATTTATTTAATCAATGTTTATTATGAAAGTGAGCATGCAGCATGAGAAAGATATGATACATCATGCAATAGCCTATGAGACATGGAGTGGGTAAGACATGATTTTGACCACTTTATTGAGTTTTGTTTTGTAGAAAGACTCTGTTTAAAAGATTTTCGTTTTGTATAAATTGTATCTTAATTTTGATCAATATTTTATCAACCCATTGCCTGTATTTAATAAACAAGCAAATATATTAGCAGACAATGTAATAAGGTGCCGGCACATCACTTGTATTGCACGTGAACTGGAGGCGCAGAAACTCAGCTTGTGCCTCACAGACAGTTTTGAGAAATATAGGCTATCTATTATAGAAAGCTTAAAATGTCTACTTTAAACGAAAATATTCAAAACGAAAATAAATAGGCTACTCTCTGAATATGTAGGCCTAATCCATATGAAATGTGCATTTCTCTCTGGCGTTCATGGCGAGTCCGCATCGTCTTTGCAGCGACACAGAAAACACCATTTTATTAATAAACAATTAAATGTCTCCTTGCTATTTTTGACAAATTCATAATCATTTCTTCAGCCGGTTCTTTGTGGCAAAATTATGCATGCGGTCGTGCGCTTGAGAGCGGCTAGTAAACGCCCATTATTCTGACGGAAGCCAATTATTCTGACGGTGACGGAAGCATTCCTGAGGAGGCTAGGTTAGTCTTTTATCAACGAAATATTAAAATAATTAATCATTAGTTTATATCTTATACACTATATCTTAATCCCACATTAAACACATTGTTATGTCTGTTTTTATTTTTTTATTTGTATTTTTTCACGTTTTTAAGTACAATTAGGTTAGTCCACAGCCCCACCAGGGGGCTGATGCTATGACGGGGGGCTGCAGCCCCGCAGCACCCCTTCCCGCGCCATTGCATGTCCCTACCAATATCCAGTGACTACTTAATTGTCCTTAGAATTAATTGAGATATATAGCTTAAATAATACCTGAGAAGTTAACATAAGGTAGCAAAGTGATTCAAACATACGAGCACAGTTCAGTTGAATGATAAACTCACCCTCTTTAATTTTATGTTGTTCTGCTGTTTGTGTTCATCTGCTTCTCCCTTTACTCTTTTTACACTGACTATCACTCTATAGAGCAGGGGTGGGCAGCGTCGGTCCTGCAGAGTTTAGCTCCAACCCTGAAAAAACTCACCTGCCTATAGCCTTAGTAATCCTGAAGACCTTAATTAGATTGTTCAGGTGTGTTTGATTAGGGTAAGAGCTAAACTCTGCAGGACGTTGGCACTCTCAGGACCGAGCTTGCCTACCCCTGCTATAAAGACTCATACAATCAGATACAACAATCCTTCCTCAAATATTTATTACAATACTGATAAATTCAACATTCACTGGCGCTTTCAATTGATTTCCTATTGAACTGTTAGCAACTGAACTGCAGCTCAAACTATTTCAAATCTAGTCAATTAAGCTACAAACTATCATAATGCACAATGTTTCCATCTAACATGTATTTTGAGCTGCAGCTCGTGATTTTAAAGGGGTCATATGATGCTGCTAAAAGAACATTATTTAGTGTATTTGGTCTATAGACATGGCGGCTGTGCAACAACAATACTACAAGAGAATAAAAGGTGGCCTTCTTTCTTTGCGTGAACATCTGGGTGGCACTATGCAAATCTTCCCACATAGTGAAGTAGATATTTGGGAGCTGTTAGAACGAGCCGTTTCAGGGCGTGGATGAGTCTTAACTTTATAAAGAATATCTCTTTGGATTTGAGACTTTAGTCTTTGCAACTTTACAGATCTTCTTTATGCACCAAGAGCTTGTAACACTCAAGAGAAAGGAAAATTGAAATCGAATCATATGACCCCTTTAATGGAGTGTTTTACTAGTTATGTTAGTAGATTTGTGTTGGATGTTATCCTTGGAATGGAAATATTGATATTTTATTATATCATATATTATATTTTATCATACTTGTTTCGCTTATTTCAGTTAATCTCATAAAACTAGCGAGCTAAGCCAGTAGTAGTGCTGATAGTGTCGTGTAAACATGACTGAAGACGCGAAAAGAGGAACAGACAAACTGAACCAAATGAGTGACTTCGATCATTCAGTTCAAGTGATTCACTAGCAAAAACCAGATCAACAGAGCCATTCATTTTCGAATTTCGACATCGCTTGTAATTATTTTAAAACCACATAGTGATTGGGATTTTGAAACTCCGAACCAGTTAAACAATTACGTCGCAAAATGATTCACTCTTTCGAAACGCTCCAATCGGATCGCAAATCATTTGATTCAGATCAGAACTTCTGAGCAAGGATTGCGAATCTTTTTTCTGCTTTATTTTTTATTATTTAAGGGTACAAAATATCGAACCATTAAAGCAGTACAGTTATAAAAGCAAATAAGAAAGAAAGAAAGAATACAAAAAGTACAAATCCATTAAGAAAATTAACCATGGTTTTACTATAGCATATAGTAACCATGTTTTATTTATTTATTTTTTATAACCACAGTTTTACCAGCTACAAATAACATGGTAAAACCATGGTTAATTAGAAAACCATGGTTAATCTGTGGTAACCATGGTGTAACTATTGAAACTAACCATTTCTTGTTGTGAAGTAATCACAAAGCACCACCATAGCATTTAAAGCGTATATCTCCTAATGCAAGCGATTCTACGTTAAAACAGAAACCTGAGGGTAAGGACGGTCTTTCACCCGTTCCCTGCCGCTTCTGTCTGTACTCGAGCATGTCAAGCAGGTTCCATTACCCTCCAACAGCCGTATGTATGAAATATAGAAGCTTTAATGCAGCGCTTTGCCCGTGAACAGCAAAGCAATCCTGAACACTGAGGTAAAGAAAGACGCGATGCTAATGGAAGCTCTGAAAGCAAAGCGTGCCCTACTTCAGCACTGAACACTAATACCGAACAAATACACAGACTATTACTCATAAAACGTCATTCTGCGTTATTTCAGAAGGAGATGGTGTAAATGTAGTTAACACACACCTTGTCAGTGGCGATCTAATACCTGATGGGCCTCACGCTGGTCGAGATAATAACTGAGAAACACACATCCGTCTTAAATTAGCATATGTAGTGCAATTTACTTTTACCTTCTCAAAATTGAAGGAATAAAATGCCTGCTATCATATAAGACCTTACCTGTCATTGTAGTGTAAAAACACCTTCTGTTTATACCCACATCATTATATCAGCCTTCTAGCCAAGGAAATATAATTTTAGACCAAGTGTCTAAAATGTTTCAGCTCATAAACATCCTAAAAAAATCATATATTTTATTTTGTCCCATAGCTGGAAATAATTCGAAACCCATTGTCCAACCGTTGACACAAGCGTCCGGTGAATCTCTAATGACCAAGCCTGGTCTAGTTTATCTCCATCCACGGGTCACATGCCAGGTAATATTGGCGTTGTCTTGCTAACAACCTGGAGTGTCACTGACTAGCTGTCTTCAGCGTTTGTTGACACCAGCATCTGCCAAATTAAGCCACGTCGATGATGCCAAGATTGGGAATTTGTTACTCAAGTTGGTATTCAACCATCAACTTTGGACCGTTGGGTTGTGTTCCTAAACCCTAGTGAGCTGTCTTGCTGTAGTGCCTACATAGGGAGCATGCTAAGTGAATGAGGGATTTGAAACGTTCTACATAGGCAGCAATCTACATGAGTAGTAGCATTAAGTCACACAAAACATGATAGCCATAGAGTTAACATGTTGCTAAGCTAATGATACAATACTCTGATGAGCATAAAATACACAGAACACCAAAAAAGGGATAATAGTGATTTTTTTTTTATTGTTTTGAATTTTATGGAGAACTTGAACTAGGGATGGGTCTTATCAACCAACAACCAATTAGCTATTATTATTTGTATCTATTACTAGTTGTGCTTTAACATGCTAACGGTTCAACAATACATTTATAGACAATTACTGACAGATTTTGAAATTGACATCTTAGCGTCTTGTCTTGCAACCCAACACAATTGATTCTTATAGACCGACTAGCCAGTATTGAATCTTGAACCTCCTCATACTTGGACATTCAGTAGCATAAGGACATTTTTTATGTCAAGCGTGAATTCGGGATGTTAGTTCCTTCTATGGATGATCTTTGGTAATGGTGTAAGCCCCTGTATCCAGGGTTCCCTGAACCAGGCTCTCGCTATTTCATCAGAACCAGGAGAAATCAAAGCTTCAGGGGCGTCCCTGTCAGGGCTGCCGCTGGTGACTGATCCTTGAGCTTTGATGTGCACAGAACTCGGGTTGCCATGTTGTGGACAGTCTCACCTCTGGGCGGATGGGCAGCGTTTGAAGTAGAAAATGTGAGACTGAACAGAGGTATTTTCAGGCCAAAAATATATGACATAAAACAACAAGTGAGAATTACATGGACATATATTTTTGATCCCTGATCGAGAAAATGGTTGGTTTTGGCAAATGATTGGAACAAAATGGACTGCAATCAAATGCTAGTTCTTCAGGGCTTTTGCTTTCAGCAAACCATCACAACAGCTGGACATGATTGTCAATTTTAGCTTGTTTAAAATAAATCCAGAAAAAAAAAAATTCTTTTTTTTTTTACTTAAAAATAAGTATCCTTAACAAATCATTTAGCCATAACTAATAAGCCATAATTTGTTCATGGCTAATTTTTCTAAATATATTTAATTATATATAAAATAAATACAATGAAATATATATAATTATATACAATATAAAATAAATATAACTAATTATTTATATAAAAATCAAATAGCCAAACAAGCCAAAATAAATTATATATATATACTGTCTGGCTATTTGAAAAAAAAAAAAAAAAAAAAAAGGTTTTGTTTTTGGATACATGCTATTAATATTATTATTAGGACTGTAAAACAATACAATTAATGTATTTAAAAATGTTAAAATATAAAAATATAATAATAAACTATATTTGTACATTTAGTTGCATTATATTATATTAACGATTTGATTCAAATTTGAAATAAATTAGCAGAGTTTAGCAGAGCAAAAGCAAAAGAGAGCAAAAGTTTTTAAATCTTGTAAATGTAAAGCTACACTATTTAAAAATAAAAAATGTTATCTACTGAAAATGTAATTAGCAAAATGAAAATGTTTGTAATGTCACAACTTTTAGTTGCTGACCAAAGGTTTTACATGTTCTGACTTGAATGATTTGCACCAACATAAAACAACTTATTGTGGGGAATAAAAAAGCTTTTAAAAGTTTGTTTCATAAAGGTAACAGAAGCTAACTATAATTACTGTTCCGTTATTTATTTATTTAAAATAATGAAATCCTTATTAGTTTCAGACAGCTACTTGGAACATTGTTTATTTTAGTTTAACTTCTCTCCCTACACTGATTACCATGGTTCTTTCTGTAGTGACACTATCTTTCATGGTAAGGTACAGGGAACTCCTTTTAATGGATTGCAGTCTGAAAAGTCCAGCCACCGTTACACCCAAAGGTCTCTTAGCTCAGATCTTTTAACGCATAAAAGAGCGCGTATAGCCCAGTTAAATGATGTCAGCATAAATCAAGACAGGGAAGAGCCTGTCCTCCAGGCGGAGATGCCGATGCATTACCCATATAGCTCAATGACTCAAGCGTAATTCTCCAAAGAGACCCTCCGTTGATGGTGCGCAGGAGGGAGGAGGCTTCAATGGCGCTCGTCACCTTGCGAAACTGGCAAATGAGTTTGCTTAATGAGCCGTGGTGGAAAGCTGTAGCGGGATGGAAGAAAGCAGCCGAGTGGAGTGGAGGTGATTCATTCACAAAATGAAAAGCTCTAGCACTAAATTAAATTACTGCTGGAATGGAATTACGGGCGTGTACTCCACCGGTGCACTGTTGGAAAGCAATACCGCTAAAAGCCTTTCAGTGGATTAATCGAGCCCACACCTCCCCATCGCGTCGGTTGTCATCTATCCATGTGCCTTTAAGCGCAGCGACCCATTTGCTTTCTGTTGTGGCTGGACGTGACATACAGCCAAGTATGGTGACCCATACTCAGAATTTGTGCTCTGCATTTAACCCATCAAAGTGCACACACACAGCAGTGAACACACATACACCGTGAACACACACCTGGAGCAGTGAGTATCATTTATGCTGCGGCCAGGAGCAGTTGGGGTTGTTGCTCTTGCTCAAGGGCATCTCAGTGCGTGGTATTGCCGACCGAGACTCGAACCCACAACCTTAGGGTTAGGAGTCAAACTCTCTAACCACTAGGCCATGACCTCCCTTGTTCTGCTGAGCGCCAACAAGCAACAAAGTCCCATTTCTGGATCCAAAATTGTGCTGGTGAAGCCGTTTTGAAACTTGTTTGCCTAGCTGCATGATAATTGTAATGTAGTTGAAGTCAAGATACTAAAAAACTACAAACTGCTAGTAAAAGTAGTAGCTGTACGTTGAATCTTATTTAAGAGACATGAGATTATAAACTAGCAGATGAAAACAGCGCATTTAAGTAATTTTGTTATTTAAAATTATAGGTGTAAAACTCACAAAACCTTTGTTTTGCTCTTACATCTTAAAAAAAAGTTGTTATAGGGACGGAAAGCTTTTAAATTTACAAAATGCATAAATGTAAAGTTTTCTGAAAACTTGTTCTTCACGGTCTTATGCGGAGATGTTCTCAACATGTTTTCTGGTTAAAAATGGCTACAAGTATTGTTGAAAAAAAGATTCTAAAGTTTTGAAACTATGTAAATGTGTAGCTACACAATTTTTAAGCGTTTTAGCGGTTAATGTGCTATTGAAAAATTAATTAGCAGAAAATCTAGCCTAATAATTTTTAGTTAGTTACTCACCAACACTGTACTGGAACAGTAAAGACAAATTGTTCTGTTTGCTGTGGAGTCAAGACATCTGTAAATATGATTAATAGATGAATATGAGACAAAACTACAGAATGTCACATTTTATTATTGGGTGAATTAACACAAAGATGTTTTACCAGCTAAGAAGATCAGCACTTTTAGAGTTTCATCTCCCTATCTGATGTGAGCATAAGTATTGGAACAGTTGCCTCACAGGTCTTTCTAAGTGTTCAGCTGTGTCCTGTTGTATTAATTCTTCAGATATTAAAAGCAGGGAATGTGTCTCATCAGTTATATCCATTGCTTCTGCATTCTAAGTCTTGCATTCAATGATGACACACACAAACCAGGATGAAGCAGGGAAGCCGACTCTGAAAGAAAAGCAAGCAATTTGGATGCTAAAAGAAAAGAGGAAGTCAATTAGAACTAAAGGAAAACAAAGGGCATGGAGAAATCAAGAGTTTGGAAACTACCAATGACATCAACAACCAACGGCGACCTGATCGGCTGAGAAAAACAACAGTAGTTGATGACAGACAAATAATAAATGTTGTGAAAATTAATCCTAAAATACATGTCTGTAAAATCACCAACAACCTCCAGAAAGCTGGGGTGATGCTCTGACAATCTACAGTCCATGGGAGAATTTGACACAGAATTACAGAAGATACACAGCAAGATGCAAACCTCTGACCAGCACCAAACATAGAAAGGCAAGATTCTTCACAAATGTGAGCCTGTAGAGTTGATGGACCGATGAGACAAAGATTAACCTTTATCTAAGTGATTAGGAAGCAAAGTGTGGAGAAAAGGGAACTGCAAATGATCCAAGCATACAACCTCATCTGTAAAGCTTGGTGGAGGTGGCTGTCTCTAGAACAGAACCTCTTCATTTTAATGATGACTTCATGTATGATGGCAGTAGCAGAATGAATTTGGAAGGGTACAAAATGATCTTGCCTACCAATATTCAAGAAAATGCCACCAAACTCATTAGAAAGCACTTCATATTAGATCAGGACAATGACCCAAAACACCCTGCCAGTTCAGTCAAGGGCTTTATCAGGGCAAAGAAATGTAAAGTCTTAGATTGCCCAAATCAATCTCCAGATTAAAATCCGACTGAACATTAATTTCAGCAGCTGAAGAGGAGACTAAAGACAGAAACTCCCAAAACAAGCAACAGTTGGAATTGGCTGCATTAAAAGCTGGGGAAAAGCATTTCAAAGCATAAGACCAAGAGTCTGGTGATGTCTATGAGTCACAGACTCACTGCTCTGATTGCATGCAAGGGATCTGCAACTAAATATTAGCTTTTAATCTTTTACATCTGCCTTAAATTCAACTGTTACAATACTTATGCTCACATCAAATAGTGGGATGAACACTAAAAGTGCTGTTATTGTGGAAGAAAAGCTTGCAAAAAAAAAAAGCATAAATGTAAAACAGTTTACACAGGTTTTGAAAACAGTATAAGTAGTTGCATTATCGAGAAAAAAAATGAGCAGTAGTAATAAGCAGGTAAAGTACAATCATGTTTAACAAGACAAATTCTAGTTATTTATTCACCAATACTTTTACAACAAGAAAGACTGCAAATCTTTACAATGTAAACAAGAAAATAATTGTTGCAACACAGATACATTTAAATACCAGAACGGTTTTAACTTATCAACTTCATAGTTAGAACACAACAACAAATATTTCTTTTAGATGTTCTGACTTGCACATTAAGTAAATTTTACATTTCTCATGAATGTAAATGTTGCCTAACTGAAAAAGTAGTTTCTCTCAACGCTGGTTCTGTTGTTCCTCACTGCCTTTACAAATATTTTTTAGATATTCTGACTCACATGTTTGTCTGCAAAATCTTTAAAAAAAAGTGTTATAGGGGAAAAAATATACTCCCCAGCACTTGTTCTGCAGTTCTTCATTGTAACTCACTCGTTGTGACTCACTCACCTCTGAAAGTTTCAACTTCAAAACTCTCAGGATTGAAAGAAAGCCTGTGACACTGAGGAAGTTAAACAAACCAAATCACTGTGGCTGCCAATAGTTCAAAATCAAAAGTGTTGGCATGCTTCTTGTGAAGAAATGTCACAGCGGTTTGTGTGCAGTCATCCTTTCTTTTAGAAGCAGAGTGAATACAGCAGAGCTTTTGAGGCACACAATCCAGGGACAAGGCAACCAATTCAAGGATTGATTCTTGCTTAACTGCTGTGAACAATGAGGGTAATTTCACATCTGAAGGTAAAAATATCCTGAATGTGAATCATGCAGTTAGCACTGCCTTCACTTTTACAACCAAAAGTGTTTTGCACAAATGCAGAACAAATTGCACTTAACCTGAGTCAGGCTTGGAAAAAGGGCCATTTCTCAGTGACAAACAGCATTCGAAATACACTGGTCATGTGTGTGTCTAGGCTCGGTGAAGATCGTTTGGCACAGTGACCTAAACACATCAGAGTAATGGTCACTCTGGCGTCCCTGACATTGGCGGATCGCTCGTTTCTCAACCAGCAACACGTGCAAGCGTCAGTATCTCAGTCTGAATGAGCTCCAGAGGACTTTCTCTGACTTTTTTTTTTAAAATCCTACTCAATTTTGTTTATTCTGAACAGCAAGAAACCACATTAAATGGAATAAGATAGTTTTAGTCTGAATAGTCAAGCAGTGAGATGCCATAGAAATAAAGACAAAATTTGCTTTTTTTGCCTTCATTACTACTGAAACAGGTGCTACTGTAAATACTAAAGATATTGACAACCTTGTCTAAATAACAAATCGAATTTGATTTAAAATATGATTCAAAATGTGATAATAATAATTGTTTTTTAAACAATAGAGCAAATCAATTAGAGCAAGTCAATAGAGCTTTTTTTTTTTTTACAATAGCAAAACTAGCAATAAATACAAAATAAAGCAAATTTCCAATTGTGCCATATTTGCACACTAAATTTTAATGCAATATCACCCACAATTTACTTTATTTATTAAGAAAACTCAATTAAAGTAATCCACACCACTTCAGTCCATCAATTACTGCTCTGTGAAGACAACGCTGCATGTTTGTAAGAAACAAATCCATCATTAAGATGTTTTCAACTAAAATATGAGTCCATAATCCATAATAACACTTCCTCAGTGAAAAGTGCATCTCCTGTTGTCTCTCACATCAAAATCCAGCCACATATTTGTTTAGAGCTGTTTAAGCGCTGCTTGATCTGTCAGATTTCTCTCCTGATTCACACAGAACACTTTTTCACTGGAGGAAGTGTTATTATGGATTACTGATTTTAGTTAAAACATCTTACGCTGGATTTGTTTCAGCTTTTGTGTTCTCCAGACATTAATGATGTACTGAAGGGGTGTGGATTATGTGATGTTTTTATCAGCTGTTTGGATTCTGGCGGCACCCATTCAGTGCAGAGCATCCATTGCTGAGACACTGATGCAATGCTACATTTCTACAAATCTTGTGAAGAAACAAACTCATCTACTGTACATCTTGGATGGCCTGAGGGTGAGATGATCTCGAGCAGATTTCAGAAGTCAGAACAGCTGAAATTACATTAGCGTGAAAAAAAAAAAGGATTTTGAAGGAAAAATGAAGGACTTTCAGTTGCCAATTATTAAAATCATTGCTGCATTTGAAACTTCCCTGAATGCATCTGTGAAAGTTTCTTGTCCGCTAAAGTTGGGTAATTACAGATAATTGTCGCAATCACAGTTAGTTCAGCACCTGCATTATCTGAGAAGAGCATTTTAACATCTGAAATAATGCTTTGGAGATGTATGGGGGTAGATTAAATAAATGTCGGTGATACGTCGTCGTTGTCTTCTACCTCGCGTACTGGCATAATTACCGGCACATCCAGCGACAATAATCATCGCATAATTAATCTGTGTAATCGCTACCCCAATCATAAGCAACATAATTGCTCTGACAATCAGGGTGGCACTTTTCAGAGGCATGGGAAATGCTTGCGAGAGGAAAAGCGGCTCGGTGTGACAGCTTGCACAAATTGAAGCTCTTTTCTGGGCTTTCGTGTAACGAGTTTGGGTTAAATTGCTCTAAATTACGGGCTTCCAAAAGCTATTTGATTATATTGTATGTTACGTGACTTTGGGCTGCGTTAAAACAAATATTTGTAAACTTAATTATGGCTAATGTTTCTTGAAATGCCTCTCTGGTGAAAAGCACAAGGCAGTGTGTCGGAGATCGTTCGGCGGATTGAACCTGTACCTGCCATCTGTCTCCCACCGAGCGTCAGAGACTTCGGTGTTCAACTCTACAATGCTTTTGATGTTCTGCTAACATCTCAACATCTACTGTCTGATCTTATTGTTTCTTCCTGTTGAGGTGCTTACTGTATTTATGTAGTATTTTACAGGTTTAAAAACAACGTGAAATGCGTTCACAAGTAATTTATCATTATTTTGAATGAAACAACATTGAACAGAAAATAATGCAATGACTCTGTTGTAACCATCAGGATTTTGTTGGCTCAAAGCTTGTTTTCCTTCTGTAAAACAGTGTTTCATAAATCATGCTCAAAAAGACATTTACTAATCGAACAAAAAACTGGGTGACTTTTGATTTCTTATATTCAATATCCTTGCATAATACTGTTTGGCGTTTGCGCTGGCCTGCAGTCATGTGAGATGATTGTGGTTTGGATCAGCAGATGTGTCCCCGTCCCCTTCCACACGGGCTCCTGGGTGGCGTCCTCAGACAAGCGTGGCTAATATGGGCCCATCAGCAGTGATTATAGGCGGCTCTGCCAGCCAGATCCCCTGCAGTCTCCCTGCTGGCGGACGCCATCATCGTCCGCCCTCCGCTGCTGGCGATTCTGCGAGAGCCTACAAACAGAGATGGGCGAGATACAGCTGGAAGCATGCCGTCATAAAACACACCTCAGATGCAGGCTAGAGCGGCTGCCAAACACATGCATGCTCAGTTTAGCGTTGTGTGGATTTACCCATCAGCCACTGCGGTATAAAGACTCACGAGTGAATTTCACTATGACAAACACAAGTAATCCTTTGCATTTGCATAAAGAAAACACATAAATACAATATAAAAGATTTTAAACCTTTTTTTTTTTCATGACAATGTAACAGTTTTGTTACGAATTCTCATTAATCATTACCATCTGGATATTTCAGATTTGTGTGTGTTTCTTTCTTTTCTTTTTTTTCATTATTGTACATTATTCTCATATTCATTAGCGGAAATATTGCTCTTTGTAGTATATATATATATATATATATATATATATATATATATATATATATATATATATATCTACAGTGGGTATAGAAAAGAATCAGCCCTTTAAAATAATCTTTTTGAGCTTTGTTTTATCCAGTTGCATTTACTCAGTGAAACTAATAATATAACATCCAAGTGAAAGATAAAGCATGAACGAAAAAAAAAAAAAATACAAATAATGAATCAACTCCATTTAAAGTTAACTTTGGCAACTTTAAAAACATTAAAACTAAAATAAAAATAAACCTGGTTACAGTTTTACATCTTAAAATAATATATTGATAAGTATTCAAATACACGTATACATACTACATTATATATTTATTTATATGTGTATGTATGTATTATATAATATAATTTTATAATTTTTACATAAATTTTTGTACTGTTTGTCTGTGTGCATCTATACATACACACTCGCACACAAACAAACAGTACAAAATTTATTGAAAATAATACATAATTGAAATACTGTAAATAAATTTAATTTATTGTCAGATAAAAGAATAAAAGATTAATAAATTATAATGTATAAATTAAATTGATACAAAACATAATTAATACAGTTATACAAATATAATAGTAATAATAAAGTAACCTGAAAAACATAAACAATTTAAATTAACACAAAAATCTTTTCAACACCATAAATATTGAAATCTGTGTAGTTTTCAATTTTAAAATAATGTCAATACAAAAAAATAAATAAATAAAATACAAAAAAAAATAAAAAGGTTGCATTCTAATCACGTTCTAATATCTTTTGCACTACAGTTGTGAGAATCTAGTAAGAACAATGAGAATTTAAAGTAAAAGTAAAACATGCATGAAAATGTGACTATTCATCATGAAAAATGTCATGATACAAAAAAACAAAACAACAACTTCATTGTAAAGTTAACATTGTGGACTGCTATTGTGCACCAAAGCTATCTTGTGTATCTTTTCCTTCCCAGTGTTTCTTTCGAGCTCTCAAGTCTAATTAACACCAGGCAGAACTGGTGAGACAGAACTTATGTAAAACCTGCAGATGGTCAGTTTTTTCAGAGCTCTTCCTCCAGACAGTCACACTGACACAGTAAAAGCACAGCATTTCACCCTCCACCGGACACTAGCAGACCAGCTTCACAGGTCAGGCATAAATGACACCGCACACACAATACAGCTAAAGCTAACTTCCTCACACCTTGCCTAGTGCTTCATGCAACTGGCTTATTATTTGTTCCTTGCTGAAAAAACAGCATATGTTTTGGCAGCTGGGATGCTGGTTTTGCTGGTTTATGTTGGTCCTTTGCCAGCACATGACCAGCAAAACCAGAAAGGACCACATCCAGCGTCAAAACATACCTAACCAGCATATACTGTTTTTCAACAGGGTTAGCATTAACAACTAACCAGTAGGGGCAGTGTTATACTATAACTCTAAGCTAAACAGTTGGCTTAGTTGATGTGACTACTTTCTGGAAATTTCATATATATGTAAATGAGCTATAAGCTTTCTCACACATTGGCTAGTCGCTTTTAGCTTTGTGTTAACATTAACAGCTGACCTATATGGCTTAATAATACTCTAAAGGCCAACAAATCAGTTAACTTGATATTAGCTAAGTTTACAGAACATTCAGGGTATTTTCTATATAAACAAATGAGATATGCATATGCTGCCTCACCTTAAAAAAAAGTCCAGTTTCAGATGCTAGCTGTGCTTTGCAGCTTAGCAGGTGGTTGTAATTGGTCATAGCTGATCCAAATCAGTTGCTAGTCAGTCCAAATTGATCAATGCTAGTCGATCAGACTAAAAGTCTAAAAACTAGCTTGACCACTTTAAGTTAGCTGTTAGCTGATTGGTTGCTAGTCAAAGTTGGTCTACTAACTACCTGCAAGTAAACAGATTTGTAAAAGTAGAGTAAACCAGTAATCAGTTTTTGATATTGACTGGATGGAAACTCTAAAACAACACAAAAGACACAATACACAGTATGCTAAGCCTTAGCAAAATGAACAAACAGTTTAGCGAGAGCTCAGCTGTGGTGAGATAGATCTTAGAATTTAATGCAGAGAATGAAATGCGGGTTGAGAAGCTCCTGTAATGAAATGCAGAGGGACCAGTCGTTAATTATCGTCTGTTGAGCCATCACAAGGCTAAAGCGCTAAAACTAGTGCCACCCAGACACCTAGTAATTACATGCTTCCCTGCTTATTGGCCACCACTTATTCCTTTTAATCACTTTGGTGTCCAAGCAAAAAAAAAAAAAAAACACTCATTGAGGTCTGCTAGCCCTCAATGTCACGGCAATCTGTTTCAGGATGTGATGATAATTTGTGGTTAACATGAATAGTATTTAATATTTGTCCATTTCTACAGTAAGTGTTATGGCACACATAATATCCAAGGGTTGAAGTTATAATTACAACCTTTTGAAAAGCGGTTGAAAAGACACAGTGGCAATGCTAATGCATTGCTATTGTGGACGCTAAGATGCTTTGCTCAGTGGTTGAAATGTATTAGAGCTCGTTGAATGGCTGAAAAACAGCTAGAATTTTTTTAGGCATGTTTGGCAAAGAAAAACACAGATAACAAGCCTCTGTAAATATTTTATTGGCGTCCATATTGATTTCTTTAATCTATAATAGTGCCCTGAGCTCTTACTTGTTCCGCATGTGTAATATGTGTCTTTGAACACGTTTCTGAGTTGGAACCAGTTCAGATGTGATAAGAGCCCTCTCCACCTGACACCCGTTCTCGCTCGCTCCTCGTTCCCCTGCTCTCCGAGCCCGCGTGGAGCGGCATTTTTGAGGCGAGCTGACAATAACCTTCAGTTTTCATCCTACCAATTTCTCTGTTCTTTCAAGGAAGCATGAATCTAATTTAGGCCTGGGAGCTTCCACGGCGTCTTTGATCTTCAGCTCTCGACGGTACAAAGAGTGGCTGACGTCGAAAGAGTATGGCAGAAAATCAAAGAGAGGCAGGAGCAGAGAGGGAATAATCCCACTTCGAGAACCAACAAAGTGTGACGTCAGTATGTAGAATCCAAATTCTGTGCACAGTATTAGATTTAAAGCGAGTACCGAAGGTGAAATATTGCACCTATGTCAGCATGAAAATTGTCCCTACCTGCTTTCCTTATGTTTTGGTTATATTGCACACACTACATTGGTGCATGTTTACTCCCATAAAATGGTTTGTTTTAATATCTTTCTGTCAGTAAGCGTTTGAAGAAATGCATTAAATTGCATATTGTCTTTTGACTGACATCATGTAAAAATGTTTTTAAAATTTGTAGGTGCACAGGTTTCCTTATGAAAACTGTGCTGTCCAGACTTACATGCTAAAACGTTAACAAGTTAACATAACATGCTACAAAGTCATAATGTTAGAATGTTGCATGCTAACCGATCAAGCTTAACAAAGTTAACAAAACAACATCGACAAAAGTCATAAATAAAAATATTAAAAGGTTTTGCAAAAAAAAAGTTGTATGTAGGCAAGGTTTTCTTATGAAAAATGTGCTGTACTAATTTTGCATGCTAACATGCTAATTTAAACAAGTTAACATACAAAAAAAAGCACAACAAAAGTTAGACATTTTATACTTATAAGTGGAATTTAAATTTCCCTTTTCTTAAAAGAAAAAATCACATTCTTGGTCTTGCTGTGCATAATTCATTGGTGCATGTTATTCCAACTGAAAACATTATTTTTTGTCATAAACATTTGTCAGAATGCAATAACTAGCATTTTCTGTCTCTGACATCGCATAGTTTAAAATAATAAAACATAAATAATTAAATAAATGATAAAAAAAAAAAACAAGTTTATATGTTGCACATTTTTGTCCTAATGCATGTTATTGGTCTTATTGCAAACAATTTATTGGTGCATGTTATTCCAACAGAAAAATCGTTATCTTTTGTCAGTAAACATTCATCAGAATTAAATGACTTACATCATCCTACTCTGAGATGAGGCTAGCTTTGCCTAATAAGTGCCATAATTTAGTAGTTGAGTTAATACAGTAATTTAATGCAAGTTAAAGTTGATTTAATATTTAATAAAGGTTACAGCAATAATGATGAATCTCAAACAGAAGAGTTACCTTTGGGAGATGCTCTCAAGGGTGATTTTGACCTTCAGGCTCCACATCTAATCACAAATCAGCCTCTGATATCAAGTAAAAGATCTTTGGTTAGATTTAGAAGCACATTTAGGGAGTATCAGGCGAAATGGCGTGAAGAATACAAAACACACAGCGTAATGCATCTCAGAGAAACAGTCCTGCCTGGGGTGAAAGCGAGGCCCTTTAAAAATTCAAGCCTGCATTGAGTTATAGTGAATGATGTGCCAAGGCCTTTTGAGGCGATACTTGTGTGTGTGTGTGTGTGTGTGTGTGTGTGTGTGTGTGAGAGAGGAGTTAAGACATCTGAGATGGATTCAGTGTACAGCAGAAAACAGGAATGAATTAAATATTAAGTATAGAAATGTCTAGTGGCGTTTGAATCTCATCATTCACGAAGAGGCTTTTATTGTTTAAATGATTTTACTTGATATGTTCAAATTTAGCATGCTAACATTTATGATAAAGCAAAAGCAGACTAACAAATACAGAAAGGTAAAAGGTGGTTCAGAGCATGACATTAATCTAATACATAAAAATACAAATAAATCAATAAATGAATTAAATATAAAAGTGAAAATCGAGAGACTTTACAGTATTTCTTTGAAGTCAGATTGGGTCTGAATTTTACATGCTGCATGTTATATATATATATATATATGCTAATATTTGTAACACACTAACTTTAACTTGCCGTTTACTTGCTTAATTCAACACTACGAAAGTAATAAATAAAATATAACAAGTAAACTCTTTATGAAGTTAAAATCATCAATGACAGATGTTCAAATGTTCTCATGCTAACATTTGTAAAATGCTAATATTTAAAGTAACTAATGATTTATCACACAGAAAATGATAAATAAAATGTTAATATTTATAATAAATATAACTGGATATTTATTCATTAGAGAATCATTTTAAAAATACAAATCACTGAAAAATAATGGCTGTGAAAGACATCCAAAAATATGAAATTTTACGACGCTTTAAAAGGTTTACAAAATTCTTCAAAAGTTAAAATGGCCAATAAGAGCGTTGATTTGTCACGGCAAAAGTCAGATATAAAATGTAATGGATAAATTATCAAATAAATCAAATAAATAAAACTAATCATTTATGAATCCACAAGTATGATTGTGTAAAACACACAACTCTGCTGTCTTTTCTGTCTAAAGTGAGATTGTTGCATTTACAAGCGTCCAATTAAGCTTTGAATCTCGCAGCTGAAGAGGCCATTGTTTAGTTGTCACCATTGTTCAGTGCCAAACCACCTACTCCAACAACATGTCATAATATAAAAGCAGTGAAGCAAAAGCTTTTATTTGGCAGGAGCACTTCCCGTCATCCTCCTCTTAGCTTTTCCTGGCACTCCCGAGCTGGACTGATACGTCTGTCAGATGGACAGGTCTGTGAGAGCGCTGTCCCGAGGGCACGACACACATCAGAAGGCTTTTGGGTGGGCGTCCCCTGTCTGCACTTCACAGAGACAGAAAATCACTTCAATGCATTAAAAACTCACCTGGGACCGGACGGGACATCCTGCCACTTCACACTTGAGCTGGCGACTCCGATGCACGGACGCTTCAGACACGGAGCTAAACTGAGCGCAGAGCGCAGGCTTTTCACACACGCAGCACGGGATGCCTCGCTCTCATGAGAGATTACAGGGATGAGAGCAAGGGAACATGACGTTTGAGAGCCTGGAAGTGAAGAAAGCTGGGACGTCTGGATGAATTTAGTGTTTCTTCCACAGCTTCTGCCTAAAGAACTGTGTAAACTAACAGGAAACGTTCTGTCTCTAAATGGTGTGATAGCATGAGGAAACCTTCTCACACATTTCATTCATGACTCTTGAGGGTCTGGAAGTGAAGAAAGCTGATTGTCTGGATGAGTTCAGTGTTTCTTGCTTAAAGAACTGTGTTAACTAACAAGAAATGTTCTGAGAACATACTAAGGTCCCGGTATACTTAAAATGAAGTTCGTTTTGTTCTTCGTTTGGGGCAAAAGAAGTTGAAAGGATGAGCGACAGTATACTGTTTCTGAACATTCCAACACCCCGGGTGTAGATTAATGTAAACATAACTCACGACACTTGCGTGTATCCCCTAAACACAATAACGATGAAATGATGAAGTGTAGGCAATCTAGGTGTGAGACAGGCACTAATGGTCAGAATATTGTAGACAAAAGAATAATGATTAGCAGCAGTTCAGAGTCAAGTATCATGTTTGCAATACAAAAGAACCATAATCAGTCCTTTATGGGAAGTGTGAATGTCTCATAGTCTGTAAAACTTTAGCATGATGTGGAAAAACATAAGTTTGTTGTTCATTTATTTTATTAATTGGATACATTGTAACACCTTTTATATTTTATGTGGTGTCATGATTTGATAAAAACAAAGGTTTATTATTGTATGTTGGTTTGGCATTTCATTTATTGTATACCCTTTAAATTTGCTTATTGAAAGAACAACAACAGCAGCAGCAGCAGCAGCAGTATGGTGCAAAATTTATTTGAAACACTTGGATTTGGTACTTGCTACCTTATATATTTACTCTTTCCTTTCATTCTTTTCATGGCTTTGGAAAACTTGTCTCGGATGTTTCTCTGCTCGCTTTTGTATAACTCCAGATTCGTCACACCAAGCGGATATTTCTGTGCAGCTCAGCTATTCTACACTCCAGTGTATTCATATTGCTAGTGACTAGGCGGAGATATTATTCTCTTGCCTGACCTCCGTTGAATGAGAAACAAACTGAAAAAAAAAAAAAACGCACATCAAAGAAGATGGAGTTTCAGAACACACCACTGATTGCATAACCGCCATGGACCAATGAAAACTCAAAACTGTTTAGGAGCCAAAACAAACTCCCCAGAAAGTTCACTTTGGTGAGCTGTTTGAACTGCGAAACGAACTCAAAACCAACTCGTTTCAGCCTGATTTTGTTAAAATTACGTCATACTAGTTTGTTCTTGATTTCGTTTGAAGTATATCAGGGCCTTAAAGGTTGCGCAAACATTAGCGAAATGTTCTCACACGCTTTCATTCATGACTCTTGAGAGTCTGGAAGTAAAGAAAGAAGCACGCTCTGGATGAGTTCAGTGTTTCTTATGCGATTTTGCTTAAAAGTGTGTTAACTAACAAGAAATGTCCTGAGAATACGTAAAGGTTGTGCAAACATTAGGGAAGCGTTCTCACGCTTTCCTTCATGACTCTTGAGAGCCTGGAAGTCAAGAAAGCTGCATGTCTGGATGAGTTTAGTGTTTCTTTCCACGTTTATGCCTTAAGAACTGTGTCAACATACAGGAAACATTTTACAAATGTACATAAACATTGTGCTAACATTGGAAAACATTATCACACAATTCATTCATGACTCTTGAGAGTCTGGAAGTGAGGAAAGAAGCACATCTGTAAGAGTTCAGTGTTTCTTATGCACGTTTTCTTAAAAACTGTCGACTAACAAGAAATGCTCTGAAAATGTATGTAAAGGTTGTGTAAACGTTAGGAAAAGCGTTCCACACACATTGAGAGTCTAGAGGAATAAGTCAGGCGTTTAATGAAGGGCAGGGATGAACTGTGACCGCCCGAGCAGCTCTTACTGCTAATGGCTTCAAAAACACATCTCATCAGCAGCACGCTAAAATATTCAGAAAAGACCCCAGACCTGCGCAGAAAACCCACCGTCTTCACCTGCATCGCGTCATGAGGATTTCAAAGCATTCAGTTTGGTACAATTACACATTAAAAGAAATCAGTGCTAAATCACTACCATTATAATCAATGAAACATCAACTGATTGCTGTGAATTTTATTCATTATAGATCCAAATATAGTGTAATTTGTTATTATTAGTTATATTTAATAGATTATTTTGTTATTGTATTTATTTAATTATTTGTAGTTATTTGTATTTATTCTAATTTATTATTATTATTAGAATTATTATATTTATTAGATTATTTTATTATTGTTTTAATTATTTTTGTTTTATTCTAATTTAATTATTATTGTATTTAGAATTTTAAATTAATTAGTTATTATATTTTTAGATTATTTTAATATTTATTTTATGTATTATTAGAATTATTATTTTTAAAAATCTATTCAATTTCAAACAAGGTTGGCAAGATTGTCGAGTATAAAACCAACAGCTCAAGCCTGAAGCAGTGACTCTTCCTTCCTACAGCTTCCCATCTCCAGTTGGACTGGCAGAAAGCGGTTTTGGTTACTTTAAAGCCCCTCCAGCTGGATTTTATTAGCGTCCTGTGGAGCTGAATGTTCCTGAGCCCAGAGTCTCTCAGCAGAAATACCTGCCCCAATGAGGGATACCAGGTCCACGCTCACAGGCCCCATCACTCACCATAATGATAATAGCCACCGAGCTGTTTGCTGAAGACCAATTTAATGGAAAACACTGTTTAAATGGTTTCATGTTGACTTTGAATACATGTCTTTTGGTGAATTATAGCTAGAGAAAAACTTCACAACATGCTAGTAGCAGTGCCAACAGGGCAAAAACACCCAAATGAAGGTCCAGTCATCATTTACTCACCCTCACGCGCTCCAAACCCGATGACTTACTTTTGCCAGTATAACTCAAAATGAAGTGTTTAGCACAATGTTCACGCTGCTCTCAACCGCTAAACCCCTGCTGTCCGACAGCTCAACACAAATGCATTACAACACTTATTTACAAACTTGCTTAGTTACATAAAACCTGCAGGAGAAAGTGATTACGATACGATCCGCCGTATAAAACAACAGAATAAAGACCTCTGGATCGAGAGACTTCAGGAGGTCGAGTTTCACAATCGCAGGTTTAATAATGCACACGAGCACGAGTATTTCATCCTGACAGGAACATAATCCAGACGATTGATTTCCCAATTTTGTACAGGACGGATGATGCGCGACACGGACTCTCGTAAATCTTACCCGCGTGCCCATCTGGACGGAGACCCCAAAACAGACGGATTTATCGACACGCCGATGCACAGCATTCTGGGAGTCCGTAATTAACATTTTATGGACGGCCCTAAAGAGTCCTACAACAGCGTGTGACTTGTTTATGGTTTGTTATCATGTCGGGCCGAGGAATAACGGCGGAGGATTTTAATGCTGAGAGTTTAGTTGTATCGCATTACAGCCAACGTGAAATCAAAATGAACTTACTTCATCCTGTTCTTGGTCTTACTGCCAATGATTTATTAGTGGATGGAGGATGAAAAAATAGAAATGTAAATAAAAATAGTAGAAAATAAACTTAACTAATTAACAATCATGCATTTCTCCAAACATTTTTGTATGATTTATATTTTTCTATTACTGGGTGCAAAGTTAGCAATATTTCATGAAAATTAGCTATATTTCTTGAAAAGAATAATTTGGTTGAAACATGAACTAGCTTATAAATAAATATATATATGTTTCAATTTTAGTAATTTTGTTATGTGCTTTTGGATTTTTTTAAATAATTATATTTGGGTTTAATTTCTTATTTTTAATTTCAGTTTTAGTTTTATTTATTTCCAGTTAATAACTTATTTCAGTTAGTTGCCAAGGCAGCATTTTTAATTTTCTAATTTAGTTCATGTTTTTCGCTTTTATTTTATTTTATTTTATTTTATTTTATTTTATTTTATTTTATTTTATTTTATTTTATTTTATTTTATTTTATTTTATTTCAATTAACAAAGTTTTAGTTAATGATAACAACCCAGTTTCTGATTAGTTCATTTTCAGGATTTGTTCATGACCTTTCTGTATTTTGTTCGCTTTTGTTTTTGTTTGATGATTTTATAGAGAAAATAAATAATTCAATAAATTTGACTAAAATTTCCTTGACTTTTTCAGACATTTTTAAAATTTCTATTTAAAAAATAAATAAAATATTACAATATAACAAAAATATTGGCTAAAAATATTAAATATATATACATTAAAAAAAAAAGATTTACTAATAAACACTAATTGACAAGTTCTGTTATACAATACGCTTTCACTTGGAATCGTGAGCTTAATTTTGATGTAAAGATCATGTTGACTTTGATATTTACATAAGGTGTTTGACCTCAAAACCTCAAATGTTAGCCAAAAAAAAAAAAAACTACACAAGAGTGACTTCTGCCTGTTGCAAAAGCTATTTTAGGAAACAACTGTTTTAGGAAGCAACTAAAATCCTAAAGTAAAATGTGATAAATAGCTTCTTTAAGAGCCTTTCCACCAGTACGTGATCATCTTCAGCGAATGAACTTCCAATCACATGCTCATGAAGCTTCACTGACCACGCCAGCCAGGAGAGAGCGGGCACCGATGTGAGTTTGAGAGCTGTCGGCACTGTAAGCTGAGCACAGATGGAGCTCGAGATGCTGGCACGCCAGCTCACCCCCAGCGTGAAACCACGCACAAACCACTTAACCCTCCGCCATCCAGCCTGCAGCACGCGCTCATGCATTCACATCGCTTCCAATGGTCTCTCTTCTGGTTCTGGATCCGTGGATCTCCTGATGGAGTTAAGAAACCACGCTTTCAACAAAGAACAAAGTGTCAAACGTCCATCTGAAAATAAAACAAAAGACATTTAATCTCTTGTTTAAAGAGTTTATTTCTTTTAAAATGAACATTTTGTCACCATTTACTCACCTTCATGTCGCTCCAAATCTGTTTGACGTTTGTTCTTCTGGAAGAAACACAAATGGAAATTTTGTACATTATTATTTCCGTAATTTTGTGCAATATTTAGACTCAAGTTTTGTCATTGGTCCCATTTTGATTGACGGCAACCCTTGGCAACCATATTTGATTGGATGAAATTACGAGATTTAAGAGTTGTGTTTGTTCCACAAATTTTTTTATGTTCTGGTGCTTTCAATAACCCCAACCCCAAATATTGCTGTGAAGAAACTTTAATGAGCCTTAAGCAATTATATTCCTGCAATTTTGTGAAATAATCCCATTGTGATTGACGCCAACCATTTGCAGCTGTATTTTATTGGACATAATTGAGATTTGAGAGTTGCACTGGTACCATAAAGAACATTTGGTAACACTTTATTTTGATGATCCCTACTGAACATTCTGTTGACAATAAATAATGTTGCACCTATATGTCTACTAAATTTCTAACCCTAACCCTAACCCTACCAGTCTACTAATACTCTACTAATACTCTAATGAGAGCTAATAGACATGTAGGTTCAACATTACTTATAGTCAACAGAATGTGTTAAAGGGACCATCAAAATAAAGTGAAACCAACATTTAATATGTTGGTGCTTTGAAGAGCCCAAAAATTCAGATTTTAATCTGAAGAATCTTTAATGAGCCTTAAAATCACTATTTCTGTAATTTTGTGAAATTATCCCATCATTATTGACACCAACCCTTCGACGCCATATTTGATTGGACATAAAGCGAGATTTGAGAGTTGTATTTGTTCCACTATCAACTTTTTTTATGTTCTGGTGCTTTAAAGAACCAAAACCCATATATTAATATGAAGAACCTTTAATGAGCCTTAAAAACTCAAACAGCGACTCAAGAACTCAACACAAAATTACATTTTATGTCTCATTTAAAGGGTTATTTAATCTTGAAACAAGCATTTTATCATAATTTACTTCAAATTTACCTACATATCATTTCAACCAATGTGCGTTCTTTCTTCTGGAAGAAACACAAAAGGAGATTTTATCAGAAGGAATAGACTGAAATGTATGTTTTGTTTGTTATTTTGTGAAATACATCTATTGTGATTGATGTTAACCTTTGCACGCATTGGACATAAGTGAGATTTGAGAGTTGTGTTTGTTCCACCATCAATATTTTTTATGTTTTGGTGCTTTAAAGTACATAAGACCCCAAATAGTGATATGAAGAACCTTTAATGAGACTTAAAAAAAACTCGATGATGAACAATTTAGCGACTCAAAACAATGCAAAATGGTTCCTTCATGTCATTTCAAACCAGTTTTTCTTCTAGGAAAAACACAAAAGTAGATGTTTAGGAGAAGGAACAGGTGGAAATGTATGTTATTACTCCTGTAATTTTGTAAAATAATCGCATTGTATTTGCGTCAACCATTCGACGCAAATTTGATTGGACGTAAATGAGATTTGATAGTTGCATTGTTCTACAATCAATATTTTAATGTTTTGCCACTTTAAAGAACCCCAAACCCCAAATTATTGACATGAACAAACTTCAATGAGCCTTAAAAACTCAATGAAGAACCATTTAGCGACTCAAGAACACAATGCAAAATGTTGCTTGGAAAGAATAAGCTTTATATAAATATACAAGCAGGTTTTGAGCTCATTCTTTATAGTTCAGGAGCTGAACTTCTCTTTTGTTCTTTAATAGTCAGGTAGGTGTAAAAGCAGTGAATAAATGTAGTAAAGAAAGTC
The DNA here is from genome assembly GCA_024542945.1 of allo-octoploid hybrid of Carassius auratus x Cyprinus carpio. Lineage (NCBI taxonomy): Eukaryota > Metazoa > Chordata > Actinopteri > Cypriniformes > allo-octoploid hybrid of Carassius auratus x Cyprinus carpio. Next base: position 1,829,374 of record CM045072.1, read on the forward strand.
AATTTCAGTGAAAGCTATTCACTTATGTTCCATTGTTAAGGCTTTGGTTGACAAAAACAGTCATGTGTTATGTAACCAAACCTTCTCTTCCTCTGAATGGGACAATGGAAGTTGTCGAGACACCTGCGTTTATTATCCAGATGTCTCCATTCATCACACAGGGGCTCTCAATTTGTACTCTGGAAAATCACTGAAAGTTTCAAGGAGAACAACATGCTGCAAATTCACTTCACAAAGAAGAAGAGAAAATATAAATCAAACGTCCAGTGGAATTATAATTAGGGAAGTATAATTAGGAACATGAAACCTAGCAAGAACATTTACATTTCATACCAAAATTAATGAAAAATAAGCAATTAACTATTGCATGAATTAAATGAATCCTTTTTTCTTTTTTTTTCTGATAATAATTGCTGCATTGACATAGTATGGTCCATAATACAAAAATGAGTACCAAAATAAGCAATTATATATTGCATAAAGTAAATTTTATTCATAACTTTTTTATGATAATAATTTGCTGGATTAAACATGCAACATAGTACAGTCAATAATATAACAAATAAATTACTAACAATATATTATATATTGCATAAAGTAAATAAAGCTTGTATTTATGATTTTTTTGAAAATTATTTTATTTATTTATTTATTTTCTGATAATAATAAATAGTTTAATTAAATATGCAGCATGGTATAGTTCATAGGATAATAAATAAATTAGTAACAAAATAAGCAATTTTATATTGCCGAAGTAAGTTAATCCTTATTTATTTATTTATTTATTTATTTATCTGTCTATCTGATAAATATTATATTGCTGAATTAAACAAAGTATGGCACATAGTATAATTATATATTTATTATACATAGTATAATAAATTAGTAACAGTAGAATAGCATAATGTCAAAAATTCTCTGGGTAAAAAACTTATTAAACTTATAAAAATAATATGTAAAAAACAAATTGGTAAAAAAAAACATTAATATTGTAAATTTAATATTGTTCTGCTTTTTATATTGATCTAAAATTCAAAATAATTTAAAAAGTATTTGAAAACATCGTTTTTATTGTTAAACATTGTTAAAACAAGTCATAAGATATTGTTTTTAGAAAATATAAATGTAATTTACTGGCAAATTGTTGCTTCTTGTCCTAAGCATAAATTAAAAAAATAAAAATAACAATAATAAAATCTAAATAAATAAGTAAACTAAAAAAAAATATAGTCTCTGAAACCAAGTTGTAATGTTTTATAACAAATTATTATTATTAAATTGATTAATCTAATAATAATATTATAATAACAAATAAATAAATAGAATTTTCTTGTACACTTATTTTGTGGATTGCTCAGTAATCCGTAAGATTCACACAAACATTCCTCCCTCCAGCTGAAAACAGAGATACGTGACGCTTCATCAGCATCTGCCGAGAGAAAGGAAGGAGAATTCAAGAGGATGTCTCTCAAGATGGTGTTTGGGTAGTGAGAGCAGATAAGATGACACCATCTCGTCTGCCTCCTGTTTGGCTCTCCAGAGGAACAGCTCCATGATGACTGCCGCCCACGCTAAGAGTGGGAAATGAATATTGAAAATATCTGGCCAACGCCGAGATTGGGGCTAAAGGCAACAAGTCACAGATACTCAGTGGATTGGTCACAGATATTCTGCTCTCAGCTGAGGTTGGCGTTGTTGGCCGGCGTCCCGCTGAACCCAGGTTGTGGGATAATCTCATGCAACAACAGATTTGCTTTCCATTACGTCCCCATTAGTCATGGTGTATTTACAGGCTAACTGCCATGTAGCCCCAGTTCAGACGTCGTCTCGTTGCCAGTGGATCGCTGTGACGCGTCCCAAACTGTTCATGTGCTCGCTCTGCACCACAGGAATCCAAACAGAAGTTAGCGCTTAATCGCATCGCGGGGTGAATACTTTTGCTTGATGGGGAATTAGCTGGCTAATGCGGGATTAGCAAACGCTTAGATCATTAACTACTGTATTGGAGGCAGACAGACAATAGTATGAAAAGAACGGCTGTCGTATCAAAAGAAACTGAATGTAATGTAAAGATATCGCCGATGATTTAGCGCAGCTAGCTCTACCGCAGAATCTTGAAATATGCAGTATATTGACATTTTCTAAGTAAAATTTATATCTATTGAGTAAAAATGTAAAATGGTTCTCAACTGGTTTGCAACACGCTAATATGCAGATGTACAGCAGCTGAATTAGCACAACATTTGGACATTTTCCTATTAAAACTATTTTACGGAGAAATTATGTAGGTGTGGGATTTGACTGTGATATGCTAATTTGCATTTTAACGCAAACTAGCACTGCTAAGGATGCATGAGCTCATAACATTAGCAACAACATTTTGACATTTTTCAAGTGAACAAGAATATTCACTGCAAAATAATGTAGGTTTGGGACTCAACTTAATTACTGTTTCTTAATACACTGATTTAGCTAACTAGCTCTGGTACAGCAGTGCTAATAAATAACAGCTATTAACATATATTCAGAGCAAAAACAATATTTACTGCTAAAAAAATGTAGGGTGGGCTTGACTAGATTGCAATATGCTAATACGCTTGATTTAGCACAACTAGCACTGTTTGAATCACGGCATGAATTAGCAACATTAGCAACAACATACTGACATTTTCCTAGTATAAAAAAAGAATTTTACTGAGAAATTATGTATGATGGGAATTGACTGGATTTTTGTTTGTAGCGCTAATAATTTAGCAAACCAGCACTGTTACAGCGCATGAATTAGCAACATTAGAAACAACATATTGACCCTTCAAGTACAAAAATAATAATTACCCAAAAATAATGTATAGTGGGACTCGACTGGATTGCGATACGCTCATATGTTTATTTGACTAACTAGCTGTTACAATAGCATGAATTAGCAATATTAGCAATAACATATTGACATATTTACTGTGTTTAACACTGCACGCGATGTTAAAGCTGCATGAATTCACAACATTAGCATTTTTATGTATTTTCCTAGTGCAAAGAATATTTACTGTGAAATAACGTAGGATGGCACTTGACTGGATTGCGATATGCTAACATGGCGATTTAATGCAAATATCACTGCTACAGCTGTATGCAACATCATTCATATTGGTATTACTGTTAGCCACGATTGCTATTGTTAGCAAGCAATGCAACTTTATTTTCAAAGTGCAACGTATTTCAAAGTGAAAATTGTTTGATTTGTACATTTTGATGAAAGATGGCTAATCAAATGGCAAATCAAATTAAACCAATGATATTTAAGAATAAATGACCATAAATATGGCCAAGTTTGCCAGCCAAATGTCTGATGTGAAAACACAGTGAACTCAGGAGGAGCAGGAGATCTAGTGTCAGATGTTGATGAAGGGTTCAGAGAGAATAAAGCAACACCCGGCTCCTCGCATTTCAGAGCGCACTTCCTCTGTTGTAATGGAGAGTGTTTGCAGTCCCAAAGCCACATGGCAGGAGAAACACTTAATCTGCTCAAATGAGCTCCGTAATCACGCATGAGGGTGTAGTAAGAGTGAGCTTATACTGCGGTGTGAATTAACGCCACATTCACAGCCCTAGTTAATGACAGCCTGACAGAACCGGACTTACATGCTGTTAAATGTACAAATAAACAAGACGAAAAACAGAGACTTTCTGTTAAAAACCTAGTGAAGTGTCTACCTAGACCTCAAATATACCTAATTTTGGTGAAAGCGAGTTGAAGTGTTTCTTAATAATAAAAATAATGTTAGCGACCTCCATCAGGCTGCTTTGTCGAGTCTTGAGCGGTCGTTCAGGTTACTTTCTCCCGTGGCCGTCTGGATGAAACTATTAATATTCAGCCCTATGGACAGACGATGCACTCGTTTTAGCTTCTGGATTATTGCAGCCGATAATGTGGGGTCATTAGTGTTTAATGTGACGCTTCGCTGCAGGAGAACCGATGCGTTTGGCATCCAAGAAAGCAGCAGTCGGGGTCAGTCTTTGGATGTGCATGAGAAAATATGGCAAAATAAATGTGTTTATTGAATGTGTGTTTATGTCTGAAAGCAAGTAAATGCACATTCAATAAACATATTTTTCCATTTTATTCTGATGATTAACGCTTTACTAGCTATCAGTATGGAGCTTACAGTGCTATTAAAGTTAGCTTGCATCAAATATTTACTCAAGGAATAAATTGAATAGAGATTAAAAAAAGATAAAATGATATAATAATATTAAAATTAAATAAAAATAACAAATGAAGAAATTGTAGTAAATAAATAAATAAACATAAAATAAAATAGGATAAATAAGATTAAATAAAAAAATAACAAAATGATAAATGTGAAAATAACAAAATAATTATTATAAGAAAAAAAAACTAAATAAGATACAATAATATAATTAAAACTAAAACCAAAACAATAAAAAGATGATGAAATAAAAAATAATACTATAATAAAATAAAATATAAAAAGAAGAACATTAGAAAATGAAACAAAAAAAAGATAAAATAGCAAATATAAAAAAATAAGTACAAAAAGAAATAGAAAAATGAAGAAAAAATTTATAAAACAGGATAAAACAAACTAATAAAAGCAGTATCAAATAAATATAAAAATGTAAAAAAAAAAATAAAATAAAAATACTAAGAAAAAAATAAAGAACAATAAAAAGAACATTTATATAAAAAATGAAATAACAAAATGAAATATTAAAAATAATATTAAATAATACAAATAAAATAAGAACAAAATTCTAAATAATAAGATATAAATAATATCTTAAAAAATACAATGTAAAAATATTAAATAAAATAACATGAGATAAAATGGGATGGGGAGGGGTTGGGTTGAAGAAGAATAAAATGTTAAAATAAACCAAAATAAGATAAAGAAAATTAAAAATAGGCAAATAAAATATATACTGTATGTATTGATCACTTTGTAAAACAGAGGTTAAGGTAGTCTCTTGCACAAACATGATGTGATATAATGAGGCATTGGTGCAGGATTTTCTGCTGAACATCTCTCACTACAGATGATTGAGTCTGAACTCCAGCCTGAGCGATCGCTGCTCAGATCCACATCAGTCACGGACGCACAATATCTGTCTGTCTGCTCAAATATACCATCCAATAAGTGCTAAGCACAGGTCATCAGCTGTTTTCAGTTCCAGCCAGAGTCTGAGTAAACCACAGCATCCCTCATCGATCAGGACTCAACACAGCTGAGGGAGACGCCAGGGAAATATTGATGAAATGCAACACAGGAGCTGCAGGCCGATCAATAACACATCTTCATATCACTACAGTCTGCTGACTTTCTGAATATAGAGAGTATATTTACAATTTAGAGCAATTGTTTTATACATTATTTGATATAATCTATGTATTTTATAATATTATTAATAAAATACACATATAAAATTAAATTGTTTGTATGCATACATACATACATATACTGTACATACATACATTTATATATATATATATATATATATATATATATATATATATATACATATACAACACACACACACATATAAAATATTAATATAATAAAATAATATATAAAATACAAAAAAGCTATTTTATATAGAGTAGACTGAAATTTATATGAACTGTATGATTTATATTTTCATATTTATATGCATATATTTTATTTATCATTTATTTTATTTTTAGAATGGTAAAATAATATAGCATTATATATATATATATATATATATATACACAACACAACACACACACAATACATAAACATACATAAAAATAATAAACAAAACAATGTATTTACATTAAAAAACAATGTATATATTTAAAAATATTATAATAGAATTATACATATTTTTAGATATTTAATAGTAATATAAAATAGTATGTATAAATTCTAAGTAATTATACAATTACACTAAATAATAAATCAAATAATTCATTTAAATGTAAAAATGTATACATACATAAATAAGATCAACTGGAAAATAATAATATATAATAATATTAACATAATATAAAATAAGCTGTTTTATATACAGTACATTAAAATGTTTATGAATTGTTTAATTTCAAATTCCATAATTATATGCATTTATTTAATTTATAATTCATATTATCTGTTATAGTGTTAAAATAAGAAAACATTTAATTATATATATATAATTATACAACTTATATACAAATTAATAAATAGAATGTACAGTATATAAACGTTATATTATAATAAAATTATACACAGTTTTAGATATGTAATAATAAAATAAAATAGTAAATTATCTATAAATATTGTCATTATAAAATTCAACAAAATAATAAAATTATATATTTAAATATAAAACAGTTATACAAAAATTATATAACAATAATAATAACAATAATAATAATAATAAGTATATATATGTATATATATATATATATATATATATATATATATATATATATATATATATATATATATATATTGTGAATAACTTTTGTATTACATTTTGATGGTGACTACATTGGTTGAGACACTTTTGAGAAATGGGCATTGCTGGTGAATAAACTGTATTATTTATAATTCATAATTGTTTTCTCTGTAAGCTTGTTTTGGACATCTGAGCTCAGACAACATCAAACTGCTTAGGCTTTTAATGGTGTGACGAGGTGAAGCGAGTGTGAAGCACAGCATCCATTACCAGCCGAGACAAAACCAGTGCTGATGTCCAGAAGACTGAAGAGTCGCGGATCTTACAAGCCTTTCATAATTAGGGCGATTTAGCCTGGCTAATGAGGCCAGGGAGAAGTCCTGAGGGAAACACACAGGTCTGCTTCGTGCCATTCGGTTTGTTTTGGAAAAAGCTCAACAGGAGAGATTATATTTGTTTGTAGAAACTAAGATATCTGCAGAAGATTGAACAGAGCAGATGAAGCTCTAACTGAAAGTCTCTGTGATGCTCTCCTTCATGAAGGTTTGTGTACAGCTACTGTAAATACAGTCGAATCTCTGCTCAAAAACTCCTCAGAGGAACAGTGAAGCACACAAACCCTGAACCCGAAGCAGTTCAACACAGATTTACTGATGAAATATGACTCCAGTAGAGATGCTTTTGGATTGTTTTTGAACAGTACTTGTTTTGTTTTTTTGGTGGAGCTGCCATCATGACAGTGCAATCGCTTTTCTATTGGTGTTAAACAAAAATAAAATATAGTATGTAATAATAAAATATAAGAAAATATGTAGATAATATATTTTTTATACATTTGCATTTGGTGTGTTATAGTAAAACAAAAATGTGAAGTAAACTCAAAACTTAAAGTTAATATAATAAACTTAGAACAGAATTAAATATTTTAAATACTTAAATTAATAGTAAAAGTATTTATAACCTTGATGCATGTTCATAAATTGAACTAACATTGGAATATTATCAAATATAAAATTATTAAAAAAAAAAACATTTAAAATGTTTTATATATTTAATAATAATTTTAAGTCATCAGGTATAAGTTGAAAAATGATACAAAATAACACAAAATCATAAAAACACATTTTAAATATTTAAGAAAGTAACATTTATAATGTACATTAAACAAACTTAAAATATCCTGATGAAATGATCTCATGCTCTTTGACTTAAAATACTGCACTTGTATGTTCTAATACTTAATGTTAAAATTATAAAAAAACAAATCTTAAAATATTAATATTAAAATATTTATAACTTCAATGTATGCTCTTGTACTAAAAATATTACAATTATAAATGAATACTAATATTAAAAATGTAAGATGTTAAAATATTAATATAAAATTATGTATAACCTCAGTTTGTGTAGAAACAAATATTTTAAATAATAATAATAATATATTTTCAATGTGTTCTTAAACTTAAAAATGATCAAAATTAGAAAAATAAAAACATATTTTAATTAATGTTTTAATTATAAAAATTTACCTAATTGTATGTTCTTAAAATTGCAATTGCCTTATTTATAGTTCTCTGCATATTAAAGTATTTTAACAAATATAAAAAAGTAAACATCCTCTAAAACTTCCCAAAATTAAAAAAGCACAGAAAACAAAGTTTTTAAGAACCTAACAAAACCTAGCCATGCTGGTAGCTTCTCATCTCTTAATATAATATATTCAGCAGCGGTGACCCAGCAGCTGTGATCCGAGCGGTGTCACATACAGAGCGAGCGCTGCCACGCATCTGAAAAGGAGCATCAGCGTGTGGTGGCTGTGTATATATATATATATATATATATACTGAGCCCCGAGTCCAGCTAGTGCAGTGCCAGGATTTAACCTGCCCTGAGACACGCGGGTTCTGCTGCACACCAGGTGGCCTGGAAAGCGCAGAACGCTGATGTTACAACCGGCATCCGGGAAGAGGCGAGTGTGTCAGAACCAGCCTCGTCTGCCATGCAGAAGCCACGATCTCTCTCGCCACCAAACATGGCTGCCACGAAAACTCCACTAATTACTCCCTTAATGACTTCCAGGCTTGGCAAACATGCCGCTACAACTTCATCATGAATAAATTAGCAGATAAATAGTTAAGGAACTCATTATAACTCAATAACAAGATGTCGGGCATCGCGTCATGCAGCCCTTGATCTAGGCCTCATCTACATGCTAGCTGACAACTATCCATAGCGATTTGGGACCTAAACACCAACAAGAAATCAAAACTGATGCTATTTACTTATAATTTACTAGCGTATGCCAACCCAAAGACCACCATCCTATAAAACACAGATAAATTCAAATCAACCACATTTTATCTCAATCTATTTCCAGTTTCACTCAGAAATACATCATATTACTAAAGAAAATGGTTTGAAAACACTATGTTGTAATAATATAGTTCAACTTAATTAGCAAAAAGCTTAAAGATTGTACTGAAGTAACATGATTAGCATGATAGCAAGAGGCTAGCCACCCTGTTGCTGAACTTACCATCATAATTTTCTCTTTATACATCCAGAAATACATCACTTTATGAAAGTAGTATGGGTATTGATCACTATATCATTACTTGAAATATCCTGACTTGACCTTGACATGACTTATGATAAAATAGCTTGCAATTGCTCAAGATTAGCATGATAGCAAGTAGCTTGCCACCCTGTTACTGAATTTGTCGTCATAATTTCTCATTATATATCCAAAATACAAATTACAAAGCAAAATGGGTTGAAAACACTATATTATAATTTAATTAGTAAAATGGTTAAAGACTGTACTGAAATAACAAAATTAGCATGATAGCAAGAAGCTAGCCACCCTGTTGTGAACTTGTTTTCATCTTGTTGTCCAACTGTCAGCTCTGATAACAAAACCATCACAAAAGGATCTGAAATTACCTTTTTTCGTAATTCTGGGAGTCTTTGGGCTAGCAGGCTTGACTAGCATTGCAATTTTATGAACACTGATCCCACATGTACAAGCGTTAACAAAGTTACCAAACATCACTGAGGCACACAAAGGACAGCTAACCATAACACTTGCTGGTGCCTGGAGCTGATTGTGTTTTGCATGCTAATGCTAACTATAATTATAATTAATTATTATGGTGGATAGCAAGGAAGGGGACTAAGATAGCTCACTGGGGAGACTTGTTCATTAGCTGGTATGAAGAACATAAGCCATGCTATAACCTTAAAATACTGATCTACACTAAGAATCTAGCACAGATGCTAAATGCTAATGAACAGGATCGATCAATTAGAAACCACATGTAGGATGAGACTTGATTGGGACTGGATTTCCCTGCTGAAAAAACAGCATATGCTGGTTAGGTATGTTTTGATCTGGATGCTGGTTTAGCTGGTCCTTTGCCAGCACATGACCAGCATAAACCAGCAAAGGACCAGCATAAACCAGCAAAAGTACCAGCATAAACCAACAAAAGGACCAGCATAAACCAGCAAAGGACCAGCATAAACCAGCAAATGACCAGCATAAACCAGCAAAAGGACCAGCATAAACCAGCAAAAGGACCAGCATAAACCAGCAAAGGACCAGCATAAACCAACAAAAGGACCAGCATAAACCAGCAAAGGACCAGCATAAACCAGCAAAGGACCAGCATAAACCAGCAAAGGACCAGCATAAACCAGCAAAGGACCAGCATAAACCAACAAAAGGACCAGCATAAACCAGCAAAGGACCAGCATAAACCAGCAAAAGGACCAGCATAAACCAGCAAAAAGCACCAGCATAAACCAGCAAAAGGACCAGCATAAACCAGCAAAGGACCAGCATAAACCAGCAAAGGACCAGCATAAACCAGCAAAGGACCAGCATAAACCAGCAAAAGCACCAGCATAAACCAGCAAAAGGACCAGCATAAACCAGCAAAAGGACCAGCATAAACCAGCAAAGGACCAGCATAAACCACCATCCCAGCATCAAAACATACCTAACCAGCATATGCTGTTTTTTCAGCAGGGTTGCTAAAACAGCACCTACTTAGCTAATTAGCTACTGGCTAACATTACCCTAAATTGACTTAAAAGTGCAGAAACACTTGCAGTTATTGGTTGTATTGGTTTTATGGACAAATCTAAACCAGTTTAAATGGTTCAAGTTTAAACGTAGGCCACAAGTTAGCATTTGTGATCCTTAGCATAACAGCAGTGAGTATAAGTGCCTTAAGACATGTTGTTTTAGCCGTTAAGCTGCTGTGGGAGGTTTGATAAGCATAGACAGGCCTGTAATTACACACACACACACACACCACACACACACACACAGAATGGAGGACCGAGTGCAAGTTAAATAATCATGATAGTCATTTACAGACGAATGGGAGCTAAATTAAAAGCTTCCCAGCTAACCGCTAGCCTTGATTACAATCCAGATGCTGTAGCGTGAGCACAATCTCCATACATTACAACTGTCCCACCAGAGCAAAGCAACACTTTTTATGCCAACAAACCAAATATGAAACAGCCACAATGCTAGGTCATTCTGGGTGGTTGCTAACGACTGCTATGCTATGCTAAAGTGCATTAAGTGATTTGTTAGCATGTTCCTATGATTATGTCATGTTAAAAGCGATTGTGAATGGATTACTTGCTAGTTTAATCAGCCTCATACCCCTAACCCTAAGTATAAACACTGGCGATGCTAATTACTTAGCAAAGCTAGCACTTTGACATGAAATTCTTGAACACACACTGGCTGATGATGCTTCCCACATCCCTACTGTCATTAACATCCAGAATTGCAGCACAAATCACAGCTCAGCTACCCTTCAGAGACTCATAGAAGCGCTATGACGCCAACGGCTGGATGCTAACTTCCTGTCTGTGGATTGAAACGACATGGGTCAACATCAGTGCTAATCCCATTACACACAACAACAACAACATTCAAACACACAACACTAGAATAAATACCATCAAGTTTGAGTTTCCTGGAAACAAGTCTGACTCACATGCACCGGCCAATGCAATTATCTCATAGCTACACGCTAACATTACTGATTACTTTAGCATGACTATCACTCTGCTGCAGCTCAGACATCATTTACTGATAATGCTAGTTCACATTCATCATGAATAGAATGTGATTGTAAGCATTTTGTAGCTACACTTGTGTTTGTTTTGTTCAGCAAATGCGATAAGCTAATGCGATAAGCCAATCCCTTACACATGGTGGCTAACTTCCTGTTTTCATGGTGCCTAAAAACAAATAACCTCCTGCTTGAGATTCTTTCACACTGATAGCACATAGATCATCTCCTCTGAATAGGCTAGCAAAAAAAAAACAGACCAACTGTTGCAGATTAAAAGTAGCATGAAATGCTAACACTAGCAGCTAATACACATAAATGTGTACAAACTAAACTGTCCTGTCAACATAAATGACCATAACATATGGCTAATAGCAATTACCATTGAGATTTTAAAGGCAGCTACAGTGATTAGCATCTGAGTTAGCACTTTGGTGGCTAGCTAAAGCAAGCAAATAAGTAAGTAATGAGTGTTTTCTTCCTAAACATTGCACTCTTGAGTTAATTTGTAGTTTTGCTTTGTACTACATTGTGATTATGAAGGATAAGTCGACACTAATTATTTTCATTTTGTTCAGCGGAGATGCGGATCACTTCACACAAACAAATCTGAAAATGCTTGAAAGACTTTCTCAGCAAACTTTCAATGAACCGTGGCAACAAGTATTCATCAGGCTACAGCCGGATTCAAAGGAAACCCTCGTAATGTTTCCTCACTTCTTGAGCTGAAATGAAACCAGTCGCTAGCTGAACAAACAAGCTAATACTGAGAAATACTGACAGATCTATCTATCATTGAAATTTTACCATATTCACATATTATTTATGTTTTGCATATTGTACATATATTGTAAAAATACATGTACATAAAATGATATTGAACTTTTTCTATTCATATATCATTACATTATGTTTATATATTTATATATTACAAATATTTACATTTATATATATATATAATATATATATATATATACACATATCATCATCATCATCACATAATCATCACACATCACATCATATATCACATACACAATAATATATATATATATATATATATATATATATATATATATATATATATATATATAAAATAACTGGTGAAAAACTACATTTATATTATTACTATTGATCAAAATTATTTAAAATATTTTTATGAAACAATAATAAAATGTAATAAAATAAATAAATTATATAATTAAATAAAAAAATACAAAATATAAATGTTGTTCTGATGTTCTGATGTGTGTGTGTAAGTGTGAGAGAGAGAAGTGAGAAGGAGGATAGATATGTGTGTGGAGAAGAGAGAGAGAGAGTAAATAGCGTCAGCGCGATGATAATATATTATGTGGAGAGAAAGAGTAGGGATATTAGTGTATATAATTAAGAGAGAAGCGCATCATATAATAATGCTATATGATGATAAGAGAAAGAAGAAATAAGAATGTAATATAATAATAATAATAGAAGAAGAATAATTAATAAATGTAAAAGAAGAAAGCATCGATAATAATAATAATAATAATAATAGTAATAATAAGAAAGAAAGAAAGATAGAAATAGTAATAATAATAATATAATATATGTAAAGAGAAGAAAGAAAGTAATAATATATAATGTAAGTATATAATATATATTATTAATGTAGAAAGCAAAGAAAGTATCATGATATAATATAATAATGAAAGAGAAGATAATGAGATAGTAATGTAATATCTATATGAGAAAGAGAAGAAGAAGTGGTAATATGTGATGATATTATTGATATATTATTGTGAGATGAGTGAAAGAAAGAGTGATGTGTGTGTGTGTGTGTGTGATGTGTGTGTGTGTGTGTGTTGTGTGTGTGTGTGTGTTGAGATTGACATTTCGTTTGCAGATCGATACTGCGAGCTTCTCTAATTGGACACTTTTCTCAACTGAAACCAAATACCCACAACAGAGAAGCACATCAAGGCGTTTAGAGCTGAAACACCTCACCCTGCTGCGGATCCTCTGCAGCTATTTCAACTTCAGTGTCACCTGCTGTGTGTGTGTGTTGTCTGTGTGTGTGTGTGTGTGTGTGTGGTCTGTGTGTGTGTGTGTGTGTGTGTGTTGTGTGTGTTTGTGTGTGTGTGTGTGTGTGTGTGTGTGTGTGTGTGTGTGTGAAAGTCATCCAGCGTGAGTTTCTCCCCCTTTATGGTGCAATAAACAATAAAATACACATTTGAAAACAATGATATATATAATATATACATACCAAATAAATTTAATTAAAGTACTTACGATGGAGGTTTATGACTCAATAGACATTAAAATATACTGCTGAAATAATGAAGTGTATTAAATATATACCCAATAATTTAAATAATGTATTAATTCATTTTTAAAATAATAAAATAATTTTAAAATAATTAATAAAATAAATGTTATGTTAATTTAAAATAATTTATTAAATTAAATATTCTTTTTTTTTTTACATTAAAGTACTAACAAAGGAGGTTTATGGAGCAATAAACATTAAAATATAAAGTTTGACAATAAACTATATTTAATATATATCAAATAATTTAAATAATTATTTTTCTTTTTTAAATAATTTTACATCAATAAATAGTTTAAATGTAATTTATTAAATTAAATAATTAAACAATTATTTTACATTAAAGTACTACAATGGAGGTTTATGTGAATAAAGTTAAAATACAGTTTAATTATATTTTAAAATAATTTACATTAACAATTAATAAAATAAATTATTTGAATCACTATTTAAAAGTAATTTTAAGGTTTATAGCAATAACATTGAAATACAATTTTGAGAGAATGAAATATATTAAATAAATATAAATAAATAAAATAATTTAAATGTAATTATTAATATAAAATTATTTTACATATTTAAAATAATATAATTAATTTCACAATAACTTTAATTAAGTACTTAAATTGAGATTTAGGTGCAACTAAATGTTAAAATAATTTTGAGAGAGAATAAATATCAGATATGATTAAATAAATAAAACAATACAATTTTATGATTGTTTTAATATGATTTCAATTAATAATTAATAAACTTTAACTAAACGTCCACTTTCAAAAAAATACAAACACTTATTTACTTACTGTAAACACAATATTATTTCAGGTAACCCGCCCTAAATGACACAGCAAACTCTGATTGGCGCTTTAAATGTCAATCAAGCGTTCTTTTTTTGTCTAAGTGGAGCGTTTCTTGTCTGGAAAAAGCTGTAAAGTGAAGCAGACTTCACTAGACTGAACTGGAATGATAGTTTTTAATAGTATATCAAGCTTTTGACTGATGATTGAATATTCAAAGCTTAAGCAAAACACATTAACATTAACGTTATTTATTACATATTTAGGTGACATAATTAAAGAGCTAATTTATAAGAGCCTAAGCGTGACTTTAATAACAGCGCAACAGATATATGATAAAATACACCAATGATCAACAAATAACCACATTTATTTCATTTTTTAAATAAAAAAATAAAATAAATAATAATAATAATAATAATAATATATAAACAAATTATTCAAACACAGTATAAAGGAAAACCATACCTACAAAGTACTGCAAAACAATAATTACAAGTAAGAATTATATAATATTATATTTATAATATAATTATAATATTACTATTTATTAAAATTACTAAAAGTATTTTACAATAACAAAAAGAACAATAACAAAAAAATTAAGAATATTAAATATTAAAAATACTTTTTCTATGAAAAAAATGGTGAAATCTGAATTCTGATGTGTGCACATATTGGATATTTTGAAATGAATTATTATGTATTTATTTTCCATTTTGTCTACTAATTAATATATATACAATAGTTGTTATTATTGGGGCTATTGGTGGTGCAAAGAACAATGCTAGTAAATGTAAAATAATAAAATAATTAAAAATATTAAAATATAAACATGTAAAAGTTTATTAGTTGTTTCAATTTAATTTCCTAGTGCTTCTCTGTTTATTATACATACTGGATGTGATCTCTGTTTCTCTGCGGGAAGATGATTGTGAAGTGCAGGCGTTCACCTGTGAGCCGTGAGGAAGAGGAAGAGTCTCAGCGGAGCTGGAGCCGTTAATGAGGAAACACAGGAATGGATCTGTGCTGCGTTAGTGTGCAGCGGGCGTTTGTTCTGCTAATGAGGTGTTACGCTGTGTCTGCGGGTCAGGCGCGACTTCATCCGGGACGAGCGTGACCTCAGCGCTGTCGAGCAAAACCAATCAAACACAGATCATTAACAAAGATCTGAGAGAAAACTAGAGAAACACACACACACACACACACACACACACACACACACACACACACACACCTGACAGACACAAGATCATCCTGAAAACAAACTAACCTTAAACACATCAAACTACTGAACTATTGAAATCATTTACAAAATTACATCTGAAATATAAATATAAAATATATGAAAATGAAAATGTATTTAAAATAAATATAATATATCTAAAACTAAATTATTAAAAGCATATTAACATAAAATAAAAAAAATTTGTATTACTGATATATGATATGATATGATATGATATGATATGATATGATATGATATGATATGATATGAAGTTTTTTGTCAGTATTTTATTTTATTTTTATTTATTTTTTGTTAGTTTTATTCATTTAGGTTTTTATTATTGTTATTATTTTAAATGTCCATATATATTTTTATGAAAATCAGACTTTCACTGGCAACTACTGTAGCTGAAATAAGTTTGTTTTTTATGGTTTTAGCTTTAGTTAATAATCTAGATTTACAAAATTATTAAAAATACAAAATTATAACATACATTTAAAACTAATATTTTATTATATATATATATATATATATATATATATATATATATATATATATATATATATATATATATATATCTTAAAACAATTCATATAAAATGTTGTTAAAATATGTATAAAAATTATTGTAAAAATTCAAATAAAACAATATAAATTTAAAATGCATTTAAAAATATAACATTATATGTGCATCAAAACAAAAATTCATAAAAGTATTCATATAAAATATATATAATGCATTTACAAAATGCATAATGTATAATATATTTATTTAGTTATTTATATATATATTTAAAAAACAAAATTAAATAAAATATATTAATATGAAATGTAGTTTAAAATACATATATTACTATAAAATGTCTAAGAAATTAACATAAAACACTTGAAATATAAAATATATTACTTATATATATACATATATATATATATATATATATATATATATATATATATATATATATATTACTTAATATGTAATATGCAATTTATAATATATTTCAATGTATATTTAAAACAAATCATATATAAAATATAAAATAATGTATTTAAAACACATGGAAATCACAAAATGATTAAAAATATATTGATAAATATATATATATATTGACAGAGGTGTTACTATTCTCTGGGTTTCTCTGGGTTTCTCTCTGTCCTCTCCTTCTGCTCTCTGACTTCCTCTCTAATTTCTATGTTGATTTATCTATTGTCATCAGTCGCCGCTTGCCCTCATGGCGGTTTGTTTACCCGTCTGTTTGTTTGTTTGTTTGTTTGTTTGTGGCAGATGTCGGCATTTACTTACAAACTTTCCAGTTTTAGTGCGAGCTTGTCATCTTGCCATGGAGCATCGAAAGGTCCAGATTATGGGCGTGACATCCTCACGTCTACAGAAAACAGGAAAGCACATTATTAAATATTAACTTGCACAAAACAATATATATATATATATATATATATATATATATATATATATATATATATATATATATATAAAATAGGCATAATATAGAATACATCTAGAAATAAAATGTAAAAAAAAAATATCTTAAATATTTTTATTTTCTATTAACAATCAAAAGAATAAAATTATGGTTAAGTTATATTTAACTAACATTTTAGACTTGAAATAAAACAGTTTTAGAGATAGCTATATATTTTTGTCAATTTTAGAAAAGTGAATTATTAATGTATTTTTAACTGACCTTTAACAATATTATATGCAAAATACAATATAATATAGCACAAAAATAGAGAAAAAATATAAAGCAATAATTTAATACATCTAAATAATATTTTAATAAATATAATTCTAAATGATTGTGAAATATATACAATCATGCAGATAAAAATTACATTAATGTGCAAATACATTATGTAATAATAAAATATAGGTAAAAATAAAATAATTTTCAATTGTTTTATTTTATTTGCTATCAATTTGCAAATAATAATAATAATAATATAATATATATTTCTTAGTTACATTTAACTAACCTTTTAAAATACAGAATTACTTATTTTTTGTCAATTTTTAATTTTAACTTAATTTGATATTAGATATAAAATAAAATATAGATATTAAACATAATTGTATGTTATTAATGTGTATAGATAATAAAAATGAAAAATAATTTTCTATTGCATTATTGTGCAAAACAAATTCATATAATTCTTAGTTAAATTTAAATAACTTTTAAACATAAATTAAGTATAATTTAAATGTAAGATATTTTTACATGAATTAACCAGTTTTAAAGATCTTAATTTTTGTAAATCTTATTTATTTATTTAGCCCTGCATAAAATATGACCCAGACATGCTCTTAATAGATTAATATCTATCTTAATAGATTAGATCTATAATTCAGATGTGAGCCAGTGATCTTTCCTCGCCAGAGCAGAAACAGTGAAATAAATTAGAGTTGACCTCAAGGTGAAACCAACAGCTGCATCTGAACTACATGACCGTCTCTGCTGAAGCTGCTTGTTGGTGCTGCTTTGACAAATACCTCTGTATCTACAAATACATCACATTTATTGGAGCGGTGATGTATTTCCTCTCACATCACGCTCTTATTTAGTGAAAAAACAAGACAAAAGGCCCGGCAGCAGCGTCCTCACAGTCCACTTCATCTTCCGCGTTTACCCTCCGAGGGCACAGAATGGCGAGTCAGTGGGAGTTAAGCTGAAACCAACGAGAATACTTCGAAAGCCACCAAATCATAACTAATGTTGGAGCCTCCTCGTGTCTGTTTTGTGCTTGTTGGCGTAACTGAACAAGTCTTTCTTCATTCGGCGACACCCGAGCATCTCGTGATCGTCTTCACCGGTTTAAAGCTCATAAACACACATGAGGCCGTTGTTTATCTGCACATTTAAACTAAACAGTGACAATTCCTGTTTATAAGTATGATGTGGTAAAGTTGTTGGAGATAAGTCATAAACACATTTCAAAACAGCATTCTAATGTAATTTTACTACAAAACAAGCGGCACAAAATCTGCAGATTTGAATGAAACATTAAAAAAATGCATTTGTTTAAAGATTTAATGTGGTAAATTTAGCCATTTTGTCATAAATGCATTTCAAAGATTCTACCTAAATTTTACTACAAAAAAAAAAAAAATTCTGGAATCTTTAATTTGGATTTATAGTAACAATCCTCACATTTGAATTAATCACAGAAGAAAACAAAATGCATTTGTTTATAGGTTTGATGTGGTAAATTTAGGCATTTTTGTCAAATGCATATCAAAATATTCTACCCTAATTTTACTACAAAAGCAATGTTTAATCACCTTTTCACTTTTCACTCACTTTAATTTGTATTTAAAGTAATAATCTAAACATTTAAACTAAACATTCAATTAAAGAGTAAAATGTATGTTTATAGGTTTGATGTGGTAAAGTTGTGAAACATTAGTCATAAATACATTTCAAATCATCATCCTAATGTAATTTTACTACAAAACCAAGCTGAGATGTTTCAGGAACATTTCATTTGGCTTTATAGTAACAATCTGCACATTTGAATTAAACATTAAAGGAAACAAAAAATGCATTTGTTTATAGGTTTGATGTGAAGTTGACCCTCAGAGGATTAAGCATTTATGTCACAGGTGCATTTATAAATCATCATTCTAATGTAATTTTACTACAAAAAAAAAAAAACAAGTACAGCGTTCTTGGAACATTTTATTTAGATCTAAAACAACATAAATAGTAGGAATTAAGCTAAAACCAACAAGGAATCCTTTCTGAAAGCCTCCAAATCATAAGAAAAATAAACCTAAATCCTCTTTTAAAGGACTAGTTCATCTAGAAATGAATGGTGTGTCTTCACTTCTAACCCTCGTGTCTGTTTTGTGCTTGCTGGGACCAGAGTGTCTCACGATCATCTTTCCCTGTTGAAAGCTCATAAACACACACGAGGCTGTTGTTCCTAGCTGAGCGAGGGTTTATGAACTCATCTGTACAGCAGAGACAGCAAAAGCCCATTTGTCTGGATTCATAATACATGTTGTGTGGTGAAGATCTATATATACCAGCCATTGACACCATTCTGCGACTTCTTCCGCGTTTAATCTCGTCCTCTTCACAAATGGCTTCTGATGGCAGTTTACGCCTTCAATCTGTCCATGGGCTCCCAGGTAATAAACATGTGTTTAATGATGGTTTGGTCACTGAAATGATATATCAAATTAATCAAATACAGCCCTCATCTTCTTCTCATTCTCTCTGGTCTTTAGCAGCACTCGTTAGCTGTTCAGAGTTATTTTCAGTCAAATGTTTAATTTAGTCATGAAAACATCTTAATTTTATACAACCAGCATAAAACATTGTGAAACAATGTGAAAATACTTAAAATGTAGCTTTGCAACATCATTATAATGTAATTTTACTACAAAACAAACAACAAGCGTTTCTGCAAGCGTTTCTGCAATGTTTCTTTAGCTTTTAAATAACATCATCTGCATATTTAAATTAAGCGTCAAATTACCGTCAAGTTAAACAGTGAAAATGTATATATTTATAGGTTTGTTGTGGTAAAGTTGTGAAACATTTTAGTCATAAATACATTTGAATACATCATGCAAGCATAATTTTCCTAAGAAAAACCAAACAGCACGTTTCTGGAAAGTTTTGTTTGGATTTAAAACTACATAATTTGTACATTTATTAAGCGTGAAGTGTACCAAAGAAAAAAAAACTGAATTGTTTATAGATCTGATGTTGTACAAATGTTCATAAAACATTCAAAGGATATCGGAACAATGTCATAACTTTTCTGAAACCTTATGAAAGGTATTACGTTAAAACAGCATAATGCATTAAAGTAGTTTAGGATAAAATATTATCACAACCTGTTTACAACATGTTGTATGTTGTACCAATCATTAGCCATGCCCAGTTGGGTGTGGTCACATGATTATATCATTAAAACCAATTATCTAAGGGCGTTTACACACTAGCATTGATATACATCTAGTTCAGTGAAACACATACAGTGTCATTTTCACACATGGATTTGAGGCCATCACCAAGTTGTTCATTAAGAGCCTTGATTTCCTCTTCCTGTTAAAACTCTCCAGGTGTTGATAGCCAATGAATGACGCGATAGCTCTTAATTCTGTATGTGTCAAAAACACTTCACACCCAATCAAATTACGGCTGTGGGATGACACAAGAGCGGATTGAGTTCAGCTCGTAGCAGAATCAGTGTCATTTTATATTGTGATCATTGTGAGGTGTTTCAGAATGACTCAATTTCAGGTTCAATTTGTGCAAAATGAATTAGTCTATTAGACTTCAGCTCACCATCTGAGCCACACAGATGAACAATGCCTCAAATTATCCTGCCACACAATAGAAATCTGACAAACTCAATAGACTTACATTGAAGGAGGGACTCAAGCTATATCTAGACACCAGAGGGGAAGAAAACACCTAGCAACCACCGACAACACCCTACCAACTGAACACCCACAATATCATACTACTGTCTAGCAATGCCCTAGTAGCTCTACAGGCACTGTAGATATATCCAGCAACCACTCATAAAACCTTACTAATTATATAACAATTACTTAGCAACAGCCCCAAACAGCTTAGAAACCACCTACAATAGTAATACCTCAGCAACCACCCCTAACACCCTAGAGACTGCATAGCAAATAGCACCAGTACAACAATACAGAACACTCTAGCCAAAGGTGTAGGTTTGATTTTGGCATTGGTGGCAATGTAACGGCAAAAACAGGCATTTAATTGTTTAATCAAAATTATTGCTAGGGACAATTTTGTAGTCACGATATTGGTAGGGACATGTCAAAAACAATAATACTAAAACAAGAAACTTGTAGATACATCCTAGCCACAATGTAGCAATTACATAACATCCTAGCAACTACCAATGTAACCACCCATAAAACCAAACTGCAAAGCTATTGCCCTTTTAAAGGTGTCATATGATGCGATTTAAATTTTTCCTTTCTCTTTGGAGTGTTACAAGCTCTTGGTGCATGAAGAAGATCTGTAAAGTTGCAAAGACTAAAGTCTCAAATCCAAAGAGATATTCTTTATAAAGTTAAGACTTGTCCACACCCCTGAAACAGCTCGTTCTAACACACCCCACATCTCTACGTCACTATGTGGGAAGATTTGCATAACACTGCCCAGATATTCACGAAAGAAAGAAGGCGATCCTTATATTCCGTTGTTGCCGCCAGTGCCATTTCATGAAGAAGCTGCGTGTTTCATTGTGAAATTGAAACTACTTTGTTTGGCCTTCCAATAGAGGCGATATCCGCTCGCATGCCTGGAGATGATCCGTGCTGGTCGCTGAGGAAATACATCAACTCGCCCTCACCATGGACGAGCTGAGTCCAGCTTAGGGTCGTCACATGTGGTTGCCGCAACCCCGCGCTCCTTTGTCGAATCCGCCAGCCATTACTCGTTATAGCCGCTGGCTGCGCTCATTCAAGCGCTGGCCTTTCCTCACTCTTTGCAAGGACAGTCTGGCTTCTGACTCACAGTATGTAGGTAGGTTTACATATGTAAAGGATTTGTCACTGATGATTCAAATGCAAATTTTGAGCAGTGTAGAGTAGCACTTGTTGTTTGTCGTTTCTTTGACCACAAATGCAGACATGGTATTATGTTTACATGGACGCATATGCAACACAACATAAAAGACAATATAAGTCATTATAATCAGTAATTATGTCCCCACTGGATGCAACAACTGCCTGTTTGTAGCGGGTTTTATATTATTTTGTCCTGTCATGCCAGTGTTCTGCCGGGACACACCATCACAGTATATGTTAAGGGGTAACATTTCCGCTCAGAGCTTGAAACATTTGGCGAATCACTAAGCGCCCTGGATAGCTGGCCAATCAGAGCACACCTGCTTTTCAGACCATTGAGCTTTGTAAAATCGATGTGTTTCAGAAGCGGGCAAAGAGGAGAAACAATAATGCACAGTATGTGGAAAATAATGTGTTTTTGAACCTTAAACCGCATAAACACATTTCATTACACCAAATACACAAAATAATGTTCTTTTAGCTACATCATATGACCCCTTTAATACCCTAGCAACTACACAGCAATGATCTGATAACACCATGGCAATGACCTAGCCACATTGTAGCAATGCCATCCTAGCTATTCCTCGCACCAAACCACAACACCTGGGAAACCACCTAGTAACAGCAAACCACTTTTAACACCCTAACAATCATCTAGCAACCAATATAACACTCTGCCACATGTATAGCATCACCTATCAATACAGAAGCCCCAGCAACCACCTATGAACAACAGCCAAGCAACCAGCATAGAAATTGCATAGCAACACCTTAGCAACACCCTGGCAACCACAGGTTAATTAGGGTGAGGAAAAATACATACTAAAACTCTGCCCTAGCAACCACCTATAAAACCAAAGTACATAACTATTCCTTGGCAACAAACCATACCACCTTGGAAACCACCTAGTAATACCTTAGCAACCATCTATGTAACAATATCCAAGCAACCACCATATAAATCAGCATTGCAACACCTTAGCAATGCCCTGGCAGCTCACTAAGTTAATTAGGTGTGGAAAATATATATATTAAAACTCTGCCAGCTGTGTAGCAACCCCTAACAATATATAAGACCCTAGCAACCACCTATAATAATACTGAAGAACCACAACAGAAATTGCACCCTGGCAACCAGAGTTCAATTAGGGGAAAATCTCCATGTTAAAACCTAGTTTCTGGCTGCCAAAAGTATATAAATAACAGACAGAACTGAACAGCTAAAACTGTTCTGTTGAAGGGAACAAAGGCACGTGAGTGTAAGTGGTTGTACTCCAGAGGTCAGAGATGACATTGTGAAGCTCCTCGAGCTGCAGGACTGTTTGCAGGCTGCTGGATGAGAGAAACTGAAGATGTAATTTGGGCTTGGAAATCTTCAGTGAGTCTCAGATGGAGCCCTGGCCGAGCAGTGGGGAGCGGAGGCGCATGCATGTGTGTGTTTACCGCCAGGGCTCATCATCCTACCTCGTCGAGCTAATGGCAGCTGGAATCATGCTGCAAGCTAGGAGCCACTGAGATCGAGAATAAACCTGCTGGGAAGAGAGAAAAGGGGACCCTGCTGTTTCAAACAAGAGGGCAGAGGAGGTGAGCCAAAACACACAGCCAAACCTGTTAATATTCCTCCCGCCACAGCCCTCACGTGTCGAAGTGTCTCTTCATTTTCATTACCAAGAACAATATTTCAGCTGCGGTCACACTGGCACCGTGAGATGGAAAATTTAGGGTTTTATCATCTGAAACAAGAGTTCAATTTTATGAGAGAAAGTGATGGCAGAAGACATTTAAAAGAGACAACAGATCTGTTATATAATATACTACAAACTTAAAAAATAAAAAAATAAAAAATATATATATAAGTATAACAAGGTAAATTGAGTCAATAAAAAAAACAATATATACATTATATTAATAATGAATAATTATTATTGCTACACACAATACTAGTGACAACAAACAATCACAATAAAATAACGACTAATAAAAGTGATATCAAATGCATCTAGTGGTGTGTTGTATTCATTAAAGGAACAGTTCACCCAAACATGAAAATTCTTATCATTTATTTTTCTCACCATGGTTTTTTCCAGATTTAATGTTTAAAGGCTTCTGGGTAAAAGGAAAATGCAACAGAATTTCATTATCAACAAGAAAACTATATATATATATATATATATCTGGGAGATAACTGTATATATATATATATATATATATATATATATATATATATATATATATATATATATATATATATATATATATATATTATTTGAATACCACAGTAAATGCATGAGCAAAACTCTGGACTGGTAATTTATAAATAAAAGTATAAAAAGTGTAAAGTGTAAACCAATAAACAGTAATCTGTATAATGCATTAATGACTTTTTTTTTAATCAGGGATACTAAGACAAAAGTCTAAATTCTGAGATATCAGAAAAGATAAACATATAAACTACTAATTCTATTAAAATAAAAACTAGAAATTTGAGTTTGAAATGTCATTTTCAGTCTAGTCTTTTCTGTTTGTACACATACTTTACAAAGCGATATTTACATACAAACATTGCATGTACCATTATTAAATTATTATTGAAATTTGCTTTATTTTTCAACTTTATATTGTTTCTTACAGCCATTTTAATGAAAAAAAAACAACAACAAAAAAAACAAAGAAAACAACAAGAACTATATTGATTTTTAATGTTTATTTATTTATTTTACATTTTAAATAGTAAAAGCCCTCAAGCTACACATATTCAGTGACTTAGAAATTGATAAAAAAAAAAGTACAAAAAATATATAATAACAGGATATTTTCTTTAAAACAAAACTAAACAAAACATGTTTTGGTCACACATGTGCTGTAAAGATACCCAGTTATACTGAAATCTGAGGGAAAGTGCAGCGGTTGGAGGAAACTCTTCAAGATTTTTTGTCACTGCAGGTCGGCTTTTTATTTTGACAGATTTTCTGCTCACACTTTGGTTTCTGCAAAGTAATGTCATAATGATTAAAATGGGATATTTTGAATTACACTGTTTAAACAGCAAACAAAGTTTTTTAAAATACATATTTGAAATACTTAGAATCATATGAAGAATCTCAATCAGGTTTTCCAGTTTATTCCAACTATCGTGGATTACATTTCCAGACTTGAATAGATCTGATTTTATGGTCCATGTAGTGAAGCTATTGAAGACTGGATTACGATTTAGTGTTTGATTGACAATAAGTTCTTTAAATCACATACAAGATCATTTATTAACAATAATGTCTAATTTCTTGGCTGAAGACATTTTGATTAAGTTCACATGTCAGAGTTTAGTCATCTCCAGAACTGTACTGCAGTGATGGCTATGAAGATGAGTCTTTGCATTTTAATTATTTCCACAATATTCTGAATCATTTCCAGCTATAATGTTATTTTCAACATTAGTGAAGCTGCTCTATTTAATTCCACACTTGTTTCTTTAAATACATACAAAATTATGTATCTCAAAACATTGATTACTAAATTAGCATTTATCCTGAAACTTTAGTTCAGTCTCAAGTGGTAATCTCAAGAGATTTGATTGCGATAGCCCACAATATAATGCAAAAACACTACATATATGTAAACTTTTCTTACATCTTAACAAGAACACTGTGTGCTGTGTCATGTGCGTACTCATCACATAGATGTATGTGAATTTAATCCTTTAACATCACTATGTTAGAACATTAAGGGATAGTTCACCAGAACATAGCATAAAATACTACCTCACTATTACAACTCACCTTCATATCTTGATCACATCTTCAGGACTCTTTCATTGTGCTCTCCACAAAATACTGGTTTATCTTCCAGTTGTCTGGAGGAACATGGAGGATTACTAAATGGTAGTCAAAAAATGACTGGTATATTAATGCTGAAAACAATCCAGTCACATGTTAAAAACTCTATTCACAAATAACCTACCAGGTGCTCAAAGCTGGAATTTGACATTTCAATGAGATGAATAAAGAAATGATGGTAATATTAATATTCGAAACTATAGCATTATAACATTTAATCTCAATTATTCATCATAAAACCTTAATGTTCAAACGTTGACTACTTTACGGAAATTACGTTTGTAATACTAGCCAGTCTTTCAGATTATTATACATTTAGAGAGGTGTGCATTATGCCTTAAAATAAATAAAAGCGATAGCAAATGCAGGCACCCTCTTCTGGCGAGATGTGGCTATTCATTGGCACGACCCTCACAGTGCATTATGGGTACATTATAAACACTATACCGCACTATTAACTTACTTTTGTTACTCCTGATCTCGTCCTCAGTCAGATTCTTCTGGA
The DNA here is from genome assembly GCA_024542945.1 of allo-octoploid hybrid of Carassius auratus x Cyprinus carpio. NCBI lineage: Eukaryota > Metazoa > Chordata > Actinopteri > Cypriniformes > allo-octoploid hybrid of Carassius auratus x Cyprinus carpio. The sequence continues at coordinate 1,856,146 of CM045072.1, forward strand.
TGGTCCCTGTCTTGTGCTCCACCACACAAACATACTGGTCCTTCTTCCACTCGTCCGGATAGATACTGAGGGTAGATGTCTTCTGGAAGGTTCTATCCTCATTTGGTAGTAGCTCTCCAAGCTCCACATCCTCATAGTGCTCCTCTCCATTTCTTAACCAGGTGATATTCACTTCTGATGGGTAGAAACCTGTGGCATGACACACTACCGAGAGGAGAATTCTTCTGTACCAGAGACACTAAAGGAGACACTTTTCAAAAAAAAAAAAAAGATTTATAGGAAAGTTTAATACTTTTAATTATGCAAAGGATCAACTTATGCAAATTTATGCAAAGGATCAACTTAAACATAAATGCAGCTATATTTGGTTTTAACCTTGTGCTCATTTGAGAATTACATTTGTGGTTTCATCATCAAAAGTGGCACTTTTTTCTTTTATATATTTTTGTTCAATAACATTTTTTTTTCTTTTTCCTTTTGTATTATAAGAGAATTTTATGGTGCTAACTAATATTTATGCAATCATTTATGCCATTTACCCATTGAAAATACATATTTTCTAACAGTTTTTCCATTATTTTTCAATTAATACAGTATTTCAGGTTAAAATAGAGACTAGGCATTTAAAATCCAGTTTTACCATGAAGCAACAATTTTTGCAATTTCAAAATGTTAAATTATTCGGTCAAAAGTGAGCGAAGAGCACCAGAGGCTCAATGAAGCAATCTCACCAATGACTAATTTATTATAATCAAAAATAATCCACTTGATAAAACAAAGTGAATTTCTTGAAGAAAAGCTACCTTTTCTCTCAAAGCATCTTTCCCTAATTCCAAGAAATATTTTATCCAGTCAATGCGATCTTGTTAGCAGTATTGTTTCAGTAATTGTAGTTGTTGACTATCATTGTTCCACTTCTGCACTATGGGGATTCCCTGTGGTACAGGTGAGTTGTATCTGAGCTTCTTCAGGTCCAGTGTGATAAAATCTTCTCCATCATAACCATGCTGATCAAATCCATCTGAATCATTAGTCTTATAATCCCAAACACATCCATACATCCTCTGATACACATGAACACCTGAGAAAGAAAAGGAGGTGCTATAAGATCTGCTCTTTTTACTGTAAAAGATCATTCTTTCACATTTAAAACTGTAGTACAGAGTAATGTAACTCACCATGTGACTGATTTAACTGCTGCATTAGAACAGTAATGTTAATTTTGTTGATCTGCCGCACTTGTTCTCTGATCTCAGTGTAATCTTTCCATATGTTTCTGGATTCAATTGCCACCCAGTCCTGTTTGGGAATCAGCTTCTTTCTCTTACTGTCATAATAATCAATCTGCAGTCCATCCAGTGTAGCTACAGCAGAAACCTCTGGAATTCTTGCAATGCTCTGTCCATTTATTTCAGTGTAAGTTATGGTGAAGGTGTGCCTCTCTGAACAAGCAAAAGACAAACACAGTTAAACACCAAATACAGCTCATAAATCAAATCACTGTTTGAGTCGTTCAGTTTTTTCTTTTAATTTCACATCAATACTTCAGCAGGTTCATCATAAACCAGATAATGTTTGTCAAGACAAACTGTAGGTTGGCTTGAGAAAGCCTAGCCTGAAAGTTTGAAGTAGTTGCTTCAAATCTTGAGGATTGATAGATAGTTTGAAGCAGTAATAATCTTATAATTAGTAGTTTTAAAAGCTCAAAATTTGAATGTAAAGTTTCTCAGACAGATGCAACTGTGTTATCTATTAATTTTTAAAAAAAAAAATAATAAACTGTTTTAGGTACAGTAGGTCTATTTAACAGTAGCACTGATGTAAGAAATTATACAGAAACTGAATGAAGTAGTCAAAATGTTAAAAAAAAAAAAAAAAAAAGCATAATCTTTACTGTGTGAATTAAATATTCATACACTGGTCCTTATTAATGCTACTGAAATTAGTCAATATCAGAGGGTAAATTTTCTTTTATTTTGTTGTTTGATTAACATTTTAGGTACAGATAGATACATTTTAGTCCCAGAAGAATAATAACTATAAGTTTAAGTAGCATTTCAGTAGTTTTTACACTACACTATATAAAAAAAAAAAGATTCTATGAAATTTACAGTAACTTGCTGGCAGCAATTGGCAAGTAAGTTTTTGTAATATATTCCACAGTATGATGCTGTAAGTTTAATCACAGTACAGTAACTTTGAGCAGTCCTGCACACCGCGAGATGTATAAAGTTTGGCCAGTGTTCATGCAGGGAGCTGAAACAGAGCTGAACACACACTGTCCTGCTGTCGCACGTTGACACAACTCAGGAAATATGGCTCTTATTAAAACAACGCCATTCTTAAAGTACTGGTATTAGTGAAATGAGGAATCGCACAGTTTTTAAAGCATAGTGATACATTTTAGTACCAGTATATTGTGCAACACTATATAGTACTAGATAAATAATAAAATAAAAAGGAATAAAATATGTAAATAAACAATAATGATAATAATAACAATAAATTGTTTTGTATATGAGAAAATTAGATAAGGGTATTTTCAGGGATATTATTGATAGCTAAAAAATATTAAAAGATTTCTGTTAATTAAAATAAAGCTGAAATAAAACAAAATTGATAATAAATATAATATAAACATTAGCTTTAAAATTTAAAACCGTGTCTGGCAATTAACTAAGTTTACATTGGAAATACATAAAAATTAAAATAGCAATATTAAAAAATACAACAACAAAAATAATAAAATGACCAAAAGCACACAATAAAATTACTAAAATTGTAACAAAAATTATCAAGAAAAGAAACATATAAAAATAAACACTGATTCAAAATATTAATAAAGCTAAAGTAACACTGAGTTCAACACACCTTGCTGACAGAAATCTTTTTTTTAATGCCAAGCCATCTTCTGTGGCTATATTCATGGAGAAAGCCAAATTTAATTATTCAAAGATAAAACTAAATTAGATATTAAAGATGTTCTTTTTCTTAAAAAAAAAAAAAAAAAAAACTAAAACTAAATTTGATTTACTTGGTTAGCTGAAAGAGAATTCAGCCCTAATTATTTATTGTTAATCTCACCTGAGTAAACTGAAAAGTAGCAGATGAAGAAAATGATGAGCTTCATTATGGACAAAAATCCATGCATTTGCCTTTCAAATAAGCTAGCTGTCAGAGTGCTGCAAACACTTCAGCACATCGACAGGAAAGAAGTGGTTACTGAGAGAAGCTGCAAGTCTATATAAACGGTTTCAACAGGATGTTTAAGAAGGAAAGTTTTACTACAAGGTGACGCCTCATTCATTCATTTTTTCCAGACAGATATTTGATCATTTCTGAAAACTCTTTTTTGATAGCCCACTTTAGACATTCTGCTAACGGTAGATCTACTGTACTGAACTGAGTTCTCTTTGCATCTTCTTGCACTTGAATGTTGAAATCTCTTGAATGTTTACATTGGCAAACATTCAATCGCTAGAGATACATTATAGGTAATGTTCTGAGTGTCTTCCACTCTGAAATGTTTGTGGAAATGACCTGCATTATGAGCCCAGAGCCTGTGGGAATGAGTAAAATAATGCAAAAAAAGCATATTAGGTGCCAAAGTCTGCCTTCATTTTCATTACCAAGAAAAGAATTTCAGCGTGGTCACACCAGTCCTGTGAAGTGGAAAATTATGTGATTTAGGGTTTTCCCAGCTAACACACAGTGTACCAAATATGTAATCTACTAGTACGTTTTGGTCATTTCGTGACTTACTGATTGACAATGTTACTAGGACGTTGCATGCTCATAATTTCATTAACATCAAATTACCAACTCACAACATCTTCAGTATAAACATTTATGGTTGTAAGATAACCAAGAAGGTACCAGTTATGTAATTATGAATGCACATATGTGCTATTTACAGATGAAAAGTTTGAGAAGTTATTTACAGATGTACAGTCCTGAGGTGTGTTATGTGTTGTTCAGGTGGGATATGGCCTGGAGAAAAACTGTTCTTGTGTCTGGCCATTCTGGTACACAGTGCTCTGTAGTGCTGGCCAAAGGACAACAGTTCAAAGAGGAAGTGGCTGGGTGTGTGGAGTCCAGAGTGATTTTACCAGCCCTTTTCCTCACTCTGGAGGTGTAAAGATCTTGGAGGTTTGGCGGGGAACCAATAATTCTCAGCAGTCCTGACTCTCCGATGTAGTCTTCTGATGTCTGATTTGCTGGCTGAGCCAAACCAAACAGTCATATATGAACACAGGACAGAATCAATGATGGCGGAATAGAACTGTGTGAGCAGCTCCTGTGGCAGGTTGAACTTTCTTAGCTGGCGAAGGAAATATAGCCTCTTTTTTAGCAATATCAATTCAGAGTCAGAGTCAATGTGATTGTCCCACTTCAGGTCCTGAGAGATGGTGGTGCCCAGGAACCTAAATAACTCTACTGCAACCATAGTGCTGTTCATGATTGTGAGTGGGGAGTGCAAGGGGTTCCTCCTGGAGTCCACAATCATCTCGACTGTTTTCATGGTGTGTTGAGCTCCATGCATTTGACTCTCAAGTAAGCAAAGCTGTCAAAGAGTGCTGCAAACACTCTTCAAAACTTCACCACATCCACAGGAAGAAGTGGTTACTGAGGGAAGCTGAAGGCCTATATAAACAGTTTCGATATTGATATTTAAGGAGGAAAGTTTTACTCACAAGTTGACCGCTTTATTCAGTAACCTTTTTTTTTGCCAGACAGACATTTCTGTTAACACTTTATTTTGATACCCCACTTTAGACATTCTACTGACAGGTAGATCTAACACTAATATTCAGGTACAGAAATACTGCAGGATTAGAAAGAAATAATCAAATGTAAAATAACACGGGATAGTCTTCACTGTATAAATAGTCCTCACAGTTAAAGTTAAAAAAGTTATTTAGTCAAGAGCATTGGTGACTTTGTCTTTTGTCATATTAGGTGCGAAGTCTGCCTTCATTTTCTTTACCAAGAACAGAATTTCAGCGCGGTCACACCAGTCCTGTGAAGTGGAAAATTATGTGATTTAGGATTTTCCTAGCTAACACACAGTGTACCAAATATGTAAACAGTTATATATACATTTACATTATATTTACATTTAGTCATTTAGCAGGCGCTTTTATCCAAAGCGACTTACAAATGAGGACAATGGAAGCAATCAAAATCAACAAAAGAGCAATGATATACAAGTGCTATAACAAGGCTCAGTTAGCTTAAATGCAGTACCAGTAGCAAGGGCTTTTAATTAATATAATAAATAAAAGAAAACAGACAGAATAGAAAAAGAATAGAGCAAGCTAGTGTTAGAGGTCTTTTTATTTTTGCTTTTGTTAATTGTATAATAAATGAAAAGAAAACAGACAGAATACAAAAAATATTAGAAAGCTAGTTAGATTTAAGTTAGTTAGAAATAAAGATGGAATAGATGTGTTTTAAGCGATTCTTGAAGATGGCTAAAGCCTTTCCACTGCACATGACATTTGGACACGACTGTGCATTTCTCCCTCTAGTGGCAATCGCAGAGAACTTTCAAACTGGTCGTGCAGCAACCGTCACTCGCATATTCACCATGGTAAAATTAATAATTTTAATGAATATAATTAATGTATGAATGCATCGTCACAAATCAGATGACCCCCAAAAATAAAACAGTAGGTTTTATGGGGCTAATCAATGTAAATAACGATTTAATAATTATAAAATAATTATTTCTGCGTATATTCTAAAGCACCATTTCACAGAAATAGTGTTTAAAGAATAATGTTAAAGTGAACAAAATATTGGTAATTATGACCTCGTGCGATAGTTTTGATTAGAATAAAGCACCTCCGGTCGGGCTGTCGCATACAGTCTAGCCGCAGAAGTTCAAATACAGTATCCAAAGCTCAAATCGAATCGAAATTTCGCATAGCTATGATCGAACTCCACGCAGCTCCGCACTACTTTCCATTGGAAATGAATGACTTCCGGTCTGTCGCTTGTCGTTACGTGGAGACAGTGGAAAGGCGGCTTAAGGACTCAGCTGCTCGGATTGAGTTGGGCAGGTCATTCCACCAGGAGGGAACATTTAATTTAAAAGTTCATAAAAGTGACTTTGTGCTTCTTTGGGATGGCACAATCAAGTGACATTCACTTACAGAACGCAAGCTTCTAGAGGGCACATAAGTCTGAAGTCATGAATTTAGGTATGGGGTGCAGAGCCAGTGGTGGTTTTGTAGGCAAACATCAATGCCTTGAGTTTTATGTGAGTAGCTATTGGTAGCCAGTGCAAATTGATAAACAGAGGTGTGACGTGTATTCTTTTCAGCCAAGGGAGCATTGCAATAGTCCAGCCTGGACAGAACAAGAGCTTGAACAAGGAGTTGTGCAGCATGTTCTGAAAGAAAGGGCCTGATCTTCTTGATGTTGAATAAAGCAAATATGCAGGAGCGAACAGTTTTAGCAATGTGGTCTGAGAAAGTTAGCTGATCATCAATCATAACCCAAGGTTTCTGGCTGTTTTGAAGGAGTTATGGTTGATGTGCCTAACTGGATGGTGAAATTGTGATGAAACGATGGGTTTGCTGGAACCACAAGCAGTTCTGTCTTGGCAAGGTTGAGTTGAAGGTAACGGTCCTTCATCCAGCAAGAAATGTCTGTTAGACAAGCTGAGATGCGAGCAGCTACCGCCGGATCATCAAGATGGAATGAGAGGTAGAGTTGAGTGTCATCAGCATAGCAGTGGTATGAAAAGCTATGTTTCTGAATGACAGAACCTAATGATGCCATGTAGACAGAGAAGAGAAGTGGTCCAAGAACTGAGCCCTGAGGCACCCCAGTAGTTAGATGTTGCGACTTGGACACCTCACCTCCAAGATACTTTGAAGGACCTATATGAGAGATAATACTCAAACCACTGGAGGCGGTTCCTGAGATGCTCTTGCCAGTAGGGTTGACAGGAAGATCTGGTGGTTAACCGTGTCAAAAGCAGCGGACAGATCAAGCAAGATAAGTATTGAAGATTTGGATTCCGCTCTGCCAGTCTTAGGGCTTCAATAACTGATAGCAAGGGAGTCTCAGTTGAATGTCCACTTCTGAAGCCAGATTGGTTGCTGTCAAGGAGGTTGTTCTGTGTGAGAAAGGCAGAGACTTGTGTCACCGGGTGACTAATCCGAAGCGAACTTTTCTTTCCGGCGGAACTGAAGTGTGGAAATATTTCACCGGACTAATTTAAGTGAAACACGAGTTCTGTTCCGGCTTGGCCCAAGGCGGAAATTATCCAAGATACACGCCAGGTGTGGGAAGAGGACGTGTCGGATACCGATTGGAGGATCGGAAGGAAGCAGAGATATAAAGGGGCTGGTTTATGAACAGGAAGGTGGTAGTCTGTTCTGCTGTTGTTCCACACAGAACGGAAGTGGCTGGTGTGGCGTGGATGTTGTGATTTACGGCTGCAACGGAGAATCCAAGCAAAGGGGAGATTGGAAGTGCGGAGGAAGTTAAGTGATCAACCTTTTGTATGTTGTGTTTACATCTTATTGTGGATTGAGTTGAAGGAGCGATCCTATGTTTGGAAGGTCCCTGAGTGAAGGAGATCATTGAATTCGATTGGGAGAGGACAACACTGTGTACTGGTGGGTGAAGACTTTATGAACATTCCTTGTATATTGTGGAGAGTGGATGACGTATGTGGAGGGAGACTAACTGCCTTTAAGAAAGGGTTCCACTGCATATTTCTCCGTAGCAGTGGGTAATTCCCCCTCTTGTGTTGATCTAATAATCCTCAGTGCTTGTGTGTTTACTCAGTGTTGATAGTAGTGCCTTGCGCTTGGAGATCGCTGGGAAAGACGGAGAGACTCGTGATCGATATATACGCCTGCTGTGGCCTGCCCCTGCCTTTGTCCATCTGACACGCCCGCCAGGACTCTGAGCCGAAATGGGAATACACCACGGATCTTCTTTCACTGAGTGTGTGGAGTCGGTGAGTGCTGCTATATTGAAGTGTACACCAGAAGAATTGTAGTCCCTTTGTGGTGTGTGGTGTTTGTCCGTGGTTGTGTCCCCGGTCGAGGGAAGAGGACTGACAGAGAGGAGCAGTGTATTGGTGGCAACCACAGTCTTTACCTTAAGTAAGCTGGAGCTTGGAGCGTGTTGGAGGCTCTCTGGAGGAGGTTGGATGACGCGCCCACACAGCGATCTCTGTAAGCTTTAAATCAAAGCCTTACCCTTTCATCCACGTGGCGTTGTGTGATTGGCCTTGTCAGCAACCACCGCCTTGTGCGTGTCGCTGTGCTGTCTCTTTGACGAGGGAAGCGAAGGACAACAGCCGATCCTCCCCGTGTGCCCCTTGCCAAGCTGGGCTGGAAGCCCAGTATTGTTTGCAGTCTCACCTGTAAGGCCCACCAGCCGCAGTCATCGACCAAACCCATGATCTGCTTGGAATACCGACCTCTGAATATCTTCAGTGGTGAGTAGCCAGTTAACAGCCCAGCCCCTGTGAATGCTCACCTGTGTATTGAATTCTGTATTTATCTGTGAGCTAGAACCCCTGCACGCTAACAGCCCAGCCCCTGCAAACTCACCTGTGTATTGAACTCTGTATTCACTTGAGAGCTAGAACCCCTGCACCATAACAGTCCAGCCCTGTGAATACTCACTTGTGTATTGAACTCTGTTCTCACCTGAGAGCTAGAACCCTGCACGCTAACAGCCCAGCCCTGTGAATACTCACCGTGTATTGAACTTTGTACTTACCTGAGAGCTAGAACCCTGCACGCCAACAGCCCAGCCCCTGTGAATACCCACCTGTGATTGAACGCTGTACTTACCTGGGAGCTAGAACCCTGCACGCCTAACAGCCCAGCCCTGTGAATACCCACCTGTGTATTGAACGCCTTACTTACCTGGGAGCTAGAACCCCTGCACGCAACAGCTCAGCCCTGTGAATACCCACTTGTGTATTGGACTCTACTTACCTGAGAGCTAGAACCCCTGCATGCTAACAGCCCAGCCCTGTGAATACCCACCTGTGTATTGAACGCCTTACTTACCTGGGAGCTAGAACCCCTGCACGCCTAACAGCTCAGCCCTGTGAATACCCACCTGTGTATTGAACACTGTACTTACCTGGGAGCTAGAACCCTGCATGCTAACAGCTCAGCCTTGGTCTTGAAGACCACCCCCCCCCCAGAGCCAGAAAGTCCCTGCACGCCAACTGCCTAGCTCTTGCTTTAAACTTACCTGGAGTGGAGTCAGCTGGAAATTAAGGGCTGAAGTGGAGTGTGTCGAGGAAGGGCTGAAGAGGAGTGTTATCGAGGACTGGAACTCGATCTGTGGACAAAAATAGTTCGAGTCATTAGTAGTTTTAAAGTTTCCTCCCTTTTCCCCAAACTTTTAAATAAATAAAATTGTTAAATTTTAATCTTGGCTGTCTGTCTGCTCATTGGGTGTTGTGGGACCTCCTCGAGGTGGAAGTTAGAGGGAGGAGCAGACCCGTAAATTGGTGGTCCGCTCTGACCTGCAACACTTGGTTGAACACAGCTCTTTCAAGTGTTTTTGCAATGAAAGGAAGAAGGGAAACTGGTCTGTAGTTCTCTAAAAGAGTAGGGTTGAGGGTGGGTTTCTTAAGTGGAGTTATACTGAGCCTGTCTAAATGTTGAGGGAAAACACCAGTGTGAAGGGATATGTTAGTGAACACATATGTGAGTTAGTGAACACAGGACAGAATCAACAATGGTGGAGTAGAACTATGTGAGCAGCTCCTGTGGCAGGTTGAACTTTCTTAGCTGGCTAAGGAAATACAGCCTGTTTTAGCAATATCAGTTCAGAGTCAATGTGATTGTCCCACTTCAGGTCCTGAGAGATGGTGGTGCCCAGGAACCTAAATAACTCTACTGCAGCCACAGTGCTGTTCATGATTGTGAGTGGGGAGTGCAGGGGTTCCTCCTGAAGTCCACTATCATCTCCACTGTTTTGAGCGTGTGAGCTCCATGCATTTGACTCTCAAATAAGCTGTAGCTGTCAAAGAGCTGCAAACACTCTTCAAAAACTTCACCACCTCCACAGGAAGAAGTGGTTACTGAGGGAAGCTGAAGGCCTATATAAACAGTTTCAATACGGATGTTTAAGGAGGAAAGTTTTACTCACAAGTTGACCGCTTTATTCAGTAAGCATTTTTTTGCCAGACAGACATTTCTGTTAACACTTTATTTTGATACCCCACTTTAGACATTCTACTGACAGGTAGATCTAACACTAATATTCAGGTACAAAAATACTGCAGAAACTGAATGAAGTAAAATCAATAAATCAAACATAAAATAAGACTGGATAGTCTTCACTTTATAAATAAATACTTATATAAGTCCTTACAGTTAAAGTTGCAAGAAGTTAAGTTAAGAGTAGTGAGTGACTTGCTCTTTGTCTTTTGTTGCTCTTTGATTAACATTAACACACAGTCAGCAGCAGGTTCATTAGGCTGCTGTCACTTTAAGACCTAATGCACAGATCTAATATACTGTTACACCAGTGGTTTTCTTCTCAACTGATTACACTCATTTAAGACATAACCGACTGCTTTGTGTGAATACTGACCATGATGGGCTTTTGACAATTTTGTGGATATTAGAAACTTTACGTGCAATATGCCATGAAAAAGAACTCAGTTCAGTAGTCGCGAGCTGTTTGAGAAGCGGTTTCATGTATGCGTGCTTTGGGTATGTAGCACATATCCTCTCAGAAACTGATATATGAAGTTATAGTCTCTGTGAGCTCGCTTCCCAAAAGCAACTATGGTCACAAGTTCCGCATTACCAATAGAGTTCACTTAGTTATCTGACGATGCTTTTCAGAAACACACCCCAGATCGGTGGCTGCAGCTTCAAAACACTTAAGTCAGTGCAGTTGAAACAGGTTTGCAAATCCGCTCTGCTTCATTAGTCCATCTCTTTACAGTCCTTATTACAGGTTTAGCTGATTTCAGCTTCTGCCTATAAGATGAACAAACAGTAACCAGAGAGGCCCAAAGTTGCCCGTGGGACAGAGCGATGTGCATTCTTTATTGTGGTGTAACAGTTATCCAGTATATTACTGTCTCTGGCGGGACATGTAACGTGCTGTCTGTATTTTGGCAGTTCACTTGAAAGATTTGCTTTGTTAAAATTCCAAGAATAATTAAGACAGAGTCTTTTCAGTTATTAGTTCAGCCTGCTGTTGCAGCTGCACTCACACATATGTCCGGAGGAACGACACATTTACAAGAATGAACAAGGAAAACTCAGGAGCGACCCATGGGTAGAAAGGTTTACAGTTTATGAAGAGCCTCTTAATTAGGAGAGCACTGTTGTTCATTCTGGTGATATACTGTATATATATATATATATATATATATATATATATATATATATATATATATATATTATATATATATATATATATATATATATATCACACACCCTGTATAGACAAATGCAACAATTTACCTGACAACATCAACAAGAAATAATACTAGCATATAGTAGTATTAGAATAAACTCACAAAAAGAAATCTACATAATATATTCATGTCATGATGCATTCTGGGAACTCAAGATATACTGTACTGATGTGGACATCACAGGCCTGTCAAAAGACAAAACTTAAACACTTCATCAACAATTTCACCTTACAAAACAGTTAACATTTATACATTTAGCTGATGTTGCACATACAATATTTTATGTTTATTTTTTCAGCTGTATATGGTTTTCTTACAACAGTTTTCTTGAAACTGAAATGTAAGTTTACAAAAGCAACCCATCAAACAGAAATTAAAGAACTTACAGTTAGAAAAAAAAAACATGTAACTCTATATTTACAGGCAGTACTGGATAGTAACTGATTACATGTTATCTTAATAACGTAATTAGATTAAAATGATTACAATTACTTTTTCTGAATTACATGATTACAAATTAATCACACAATGGCAGTAAATTATTAATAATTTATAAATTCTCCTAATTTTCTTTTTTCTCTCTCTTCTTAAATTTTGTGCTCATGTGATGCAGGATGTGATGCTTTTGCCAGTCAAACCAAAAATACTTACTTGAAGTTAATATTTCAATAATTTAACATTCCATTTGCATGTTCTCTGATGTCAGTTAATGGTCATACAGTTTTTTCTCTTTATAAAATTGATCACATTTCGATTAATCCCAAATCTATAAACAAATAATGTAAAAGAAATTCAAATGTAGTCAGAATACATAACCTAATCTTGACTATGATTTTAAGGAGTTTACCCAGCACTCTTTGCAGGACATTTTCTTGTGAAATATTTACACATGGAAAGACAAGATCACACCCACTAACACATCTGAGTTTCATATACAGACAGTATCTGGTACCTTCATATCCAGTGTTGGTCAGACACAACGTCCACACAAACTGTATGTTAGAAAATGTTTCTTCTTATTCCTTCATGTCAGATCTCGCCAGAGTCACCAAGTGAGCCAAAACTACAACTGATGCAGGTTTGTGATGTCTTTGTGGATATTATTTAACACTGAAACATGTTTTGGTCCTGAAGTTTCCCAACTGGACTGGAATCTGGGGCTCATACAGATGAATGGAGGAAACTCTTCAAAGATTTTGGTCTGCTTTTCATTCGGACCGACTGCCAGCTCATACTTCATGACTGCAAAGTAATGTCATACATATTCATTGAGATATTTAATTCTGCTTTGGAAATTCTAAGGACATTCCATCATCCTGCAGCTATTGAAGCTGTTCACGGAAAAACTGTTAAAGTACTTACTTGTATATTTTGGATTGAAAGATAAATATACAGGACTAGGGAAACTCCCACACAGACAGAAATATTTTTTTGAGGTATGCTTTTGTAAGTCCTTAAAAATACAAAAAATATATTTAAAAAGACATATAATAACATACAGAAACCGCAATATAGGTCTGAAAAAGTAAATGCGATGAATGATTTTGGTCTGTTTCTCAGACAAATCAAAAATTTGACTTGACAAGACTTGAAATACCGTATAAGTCATGTTGACAAATTAAATACTGTAATTCTTATTCTTTTCTTGTTCCAAGCTTCACAAACTTAGTCACTTTTATTGTATAGTATGTCAGAATAACTTTACACTATACCACACATTTAATAACTCACTGTCGTTACTCTTGATCTCGTCTCTCTCAGAATCTTCTGGATGGTCTCTGTCTCGTGCTCCACCACACAAACATACTGGTCCTTCTTCCACTCGCCTGGAGGAACATGGAGGATAGATGTCTTCTGGAAGGTCCCATCCTCATTTGGTAGTAGCCTCCAAGATCCACTTCCTCATCATGATCTTCTCCATTTCTTAACCAGGTGATAGTCACTGCTGATGGGTAGAAACCTGTGGCATGACACTCCACTGGAGAGAAGGGTCCTTATGTAACAGAGACAATTCAGGAGCTACAAAAGATTGAGAAAATAAAATGATGAAAATACTTAATACTTCAATTTATGCAATAGATTAACATAAACTTAAACACAGCAACATTTAGTTTTAAACCTTCAGTGCTCCTCAAATGGGAGTCACACTTGTGGTTTTGAGTTCAAAAGTCACACCTGAAATGTAACTGATTTTTCTGAGAAAAAGCAATATATTTTTGTTCAATAATATATTTTATTTTGAGAGAATTTTATGGTAGTGATTAATATTTATACAATAATTTATGCTTTTTTTTTCCATTCCATGCCTTAAAAATGCAGTTTTCTGATGAAGTTATGATTTTTTGTTTTAAAAAACAAAAGTTTTGAAAACATAACATTTTTCAGTCAAAATTAACTGAATGGCACCAGAGGGTTAATGAGGCAATCCATGAGGAATAAAAGAAAACAACGACTCATTTATTATAGGGTAGAGTGGGGAAACGCCTCCTACTGTTTTTTAACAAAATAACCACTAGATAAAGTCAAGATAGACTTTTGTTGTAACTATGGACTGTGTTGACAAGAGTGATGTAGAAGTATTCACCATAAAGCTCACACTGGTGATAAACCTGAGAGAAAATGGATTTCACAAGAAGTGATCTAATTTTCAGCAGTAAGAAGAAAAGTGTTTTAAAGCTTGTTTTGTAGAACATCACAGTTATATATGATATGAGAATAGAAAGGCCTTTAGATACAGAGTATGTGTTATTTAAGAAAAATATAATTATATTTTTAGAATTACATCTTTTCTTTTCCCTCAAACTGAGTGTGTGGGGTAAAACGACTCAAGGGGCTAGCTTTATTACTATAGTTCTCTTTCTCAATATCAATTCCTTTGTTTTCCATCAAATGTATTCTAACTAGTTGGTTGAATAAAAATATTTGGAAAAAAACGTCAACTTAGCATCAGGTAACAATATTTTTTCAAATAGGCTATTATAATTTTGTAATGCATAATTATTCTTTGTAATTTTATGCTCAGACTGCCTGAACTCTGATTTTATTGTAAATGTATAAAGCAAATTGCTTTGTAAGTCCGAGGGCATTTTACCACACATTGGTACAAATTACATTTTGTTAAAAATCTAATAACATGAAAACATTTTTTATCCTTGGTATGTCATTGTCACTAAAACTGAGCTAACTTTTCTGGACACATTTAACTTTTGTTTTCCCAATCTACCGAATCAAAAATAATCTACTTGTTGAACAAAGTGAATTTCTTGAAGGTAAGCTACCTCTTCTCTCTAAACGCTTTCCTTAACGCCAAGAGATGTTCTAACCAGTTAACACAATCATTTTGGTAGTATTTTTGTATAAGTAGTTTTCTGTCATTTTTCCACTCCATCATTGTGATTAGTCCCTGTGGAAAAGTGTGTCATATCTGAGCTCCTTCATGTCTAGTGTGATGAAATCCTCTCCATCATAACCGTGCTGATCAAACCCATGTAATTCTCCAGTCTCATCATCCCATTCACATCCATATATCCTCTGATAGATGAACACCTGAGGAAAAGAAAAGAGGACTTACTTGTATTTTTATTGTGTAAGGTAATTCTTGATATTTAAAACTGTAGTATGAAGTATTGCATCTCACCACGGTCTGATGGAATTGCTCCATTATAAAATGAATGTTGAGTTTGTTGATCTGCTGCACTCGCTTTTCTGAACTCAGTGTATTCTTTTCATCTGTCTCCAGATGCAAACTCCTTCATCCAGTCCTGTTTGGGAATCAGCTTCTTTATCACACTGTCATAATAATCAATCTGCTGTCCATCCAGTGTAGTTACAGCAGAAACCTCTGGGAAACCTGCAATCGCCTCTCCATTTATTTCAGTGTAAAGTGTGGGAAGATGTGCCACTCTGAACAAACAACAAGACGATCATAAAGCTCTCAAACATGATTAAACACCACATTAAAATTACCGCTTGCATGTTTCAGCTTCTTCTTTTCAGTTCATCAATACTTTTGCAGTTTCATCATAAGTTATGCATCACTGGAAAGGTTTAAATTTAAAACTCATCATGTGAAAACATTGTGTTATATTATAAACTGTACTTTAAAACCTTTTGCAGGCTCAATTTTTTGTGATATCAACTTCAAATTTGGATCATCAATTGGTTAGATATACAGGTATATTTTTATAGCAATTTTAGAGTTCAAATTATTTTGTAAAACAAATTTCATATAAAATAAGTTCAGTACAATAGCTTTACTAAAACTTCTAGAAATTTTTACATGTTCATTTTCACGTGTTTATAATCTGCAGTGTTTGTCTTCTTTAAAAGCCCAACCTTGGTCTGTATTTCAAAGCATTCATGAATCTATGGATCTAGGTTAACGGGTTAATTTGCATTCAAATGTTCATAACTTTAATCATTCATATACTTTAGGACCAAAAAAAAAATAAATAAATCCAAAAAATTATGAAAAGGTAGAAAATAATAATAATAAATTGTTTTATTTTTGAGAGAATTAGAAAACACCACACCATTTTCTGTCAGTTCAACCAGAGATATTATCAATTGCTAAAACTATTAAAAACATTTCTGTTAATTAAAATAAAGCTGAAATAAAACAAAATTAACAATAAGTATAATAAATAAATATAATAAAAATATTCATTGAAACTTAACAAAAGGCAAAAAACTGAAATTAGTTTATGCTGAAGCACTAAAATAAACGCTTATTCAACATATTAATAAAACTAAAGGGAAGTAGCTGAAGGCCTTGCTGACAGAAAATCTCTTTCTTTTAAATGCCATGCCAGCTTCTGTGGCTATATTCATGAGAGCCTAAATTTGGATTAACTTGGTTAGCTAACAGATAATTCATCCTTTAAATTATGTTATGAAATGAATCTTACCTGAGTAAACAAAAGGTAGGTAGATGAAGAAAATGATGAACTTCATTATGGATGAAAATCCATGCCTTTGACTCTCAAATAAGTGTAGCTGTCAGTCGCTGAAAACACTCTTCAAAACTTCACCACATGTCCACATCGACAGGAAGAAGTGGTTACTGAGGGAAGCTGCAGGCCTATATAAACAGTTTCAATCACGGATGTTTAGGGAGGAAAATTTTACACACACTTTGACCTCATCATTCAGTAACTTTTTTTTCCAGACACACTTGATAATTTCTGTTAACAGGTAGCTCTGCAGAAATTGAATGAAGTAATCAAACGTAAAATAACACCAGATATAGTCTTCACTGTATAAATAAATTGAGACAAGTTCTTGCACCATCCAAGGCCAATTAAAGCCCTGTCCTCCTGAAGCTCCACCACCTCCTCGTGGAGCCAAAAGGTGCCTTATGGGCTTCATTTTCATTACTAAGAACATTATTTCAGCAGCGGTCACATCGCCCTTGAGGAGGAAAATTATGTGATTTAGGGTTTTCCCAGCTAACACATGACGTACCAAATACATAATCTGTTGGTATGTTTTGGTCTTTTCATGATTTAATAATTGGACGTTATCTAGGACGTTGTATGCCCATGATTACATCACCACCAAATTACCAACTCAAAACGCTTGTCAGTACAAACTCTTATGGTCATAAGAAAACCAACGCCCAGCTACTGTATGTATTACATTTATAATACTTTAGTAATTTTATAACTTATTGGCAACATAACTGCAAAGTCATGGATCTGACAGCCCACGAATCACAGAGACATCTATTTGACGCCTCCAAGACGTATTTTTAGGGTGTTTGCTCATCTGCAATACCTCTATATGATGTTTCCTATCAGATGTCAAATAGACATTTAGAAGATGTCTTTAAGATGTAAAACTGACATCTATCAGATGTTTGTACACAGCAGATGCTTTCCAGATGAAGCTGATCTTTAACAGACATCTTGCAGATGCACCTGTGCTGTACTTTCATTACCATCAAATTGAGGTTCATTTAATGTGTTCTGATGACCAGAATTTGCTATTTAAAATGTGTAATTAATTGTCAGTGACAAAATTTCCTTGAGATTAAATGTTAATGTTGTAATGTAACATAAAATGTATGTGGTCTAAATGCTCTTTATATATGATCTTATATACAGCTAGGCCTCAACATTTTGAACTGAAAACGGTGAATTGTATAACATTTGACTGGACAGTTCATTTTTCTGAGGTGAGAGACTTATTTTTAATTTCACTACAAGTTGTGAAAATAACATTAGAATAATAATAACAGCATTTGGCAGCAGATACAGATACACTTTTTATTTTTTCACTTAAAAGTGTCTTGGATATTAGTCTTGTATATTTCTTTCATTAGATCATAACATTGTATGCTTGTCATATGTTCATGTTACAACGGCCCCTAGATGTTAAAGTGTACCCCACCTATGGGGCATGTTGTCACATTTCACCTCTGTTCTTTTTGGGCAAATAAAGAAAAACGATCCATTGTAATTATGAAACAAAACCACATATTTTTACTTGAGAAATGTAAAATTAATGTGGAAAAAAATATCAAAAAAAAAAAAAAACAGATCCGTGGTGTTCTTTTTTAATGTTTCATTTTAACATTAAAAACTCACAAAGCTAGCTCTCATTTTTTGACATTAAAACTGTAGTATAAAGTATTGTAACTCACCTTGTGACTGATTGAATCATTGCATTAATACATGAATATTGTTTTTGTAGGTCTGCTGCACATTTTTCTGATCTCAGTGTCGCTCTTTCCACAGGTCTGTAGATGCATAATCTTTCATCCAGACCTGTTTGGGAATCAGCTCCTTTATCACACTGTCATAATAATCAATCTGTTCCCAATCCAGTAAAGTCACAGCAGCTTTCAACAAGCTCTCAAACTAACCCGATCTCATGAAAGTGTGTATAAATAGTACGCCAAATAAAACAAAAACTTGTGGTATTGATATGCAAAATGGACTTTGGTGTGCATATGATATGTGATGGGTAGGTTTAGGGTTATGTGGTAGATGTGTATCATATGTTCACAAACCCGGATATATGCACGCAAAGCCCATTTTGTGTATTAATACCACGAAGTTTTCATTTTATTTATGGCGACTATTTATACACACTTTTTTGAGACTGGGCTCCTCAAACATAGTTAAACCACAGATACAGAGTCAGAATACTACTATCCTAACAAAGAGTAGTTGAATTAAGAGCTACCAATGACAATTAACTATTCTGAGCTTTATTTTCATTTAGCAACAACAAAACTAAATTATAGACTGGTTTATCGCTTTTGCCATAGTGTTCTGCTTGTGATTCCCTCATTCAAACTAATGTGCCCAGATCAGTGTCAGGCTCCTTACTCAAAAATCTAATTTATTACTCATTACTAGTTACCCTCTTTCAAAACTAATATTATTAACTTTACTTGTTACTTTCTGGCAGCAGTAATTAGTTACATCACTAGTTACTTTTACTAGTTTTTTCACTAGTTACATCACTAGTTACATCAATTAGTTACATCACTAGTTACTTTTCCTTCACTCACCACAGAAGTTGTAATTTCGTATCTTCCACTTAAGTTCTTCTAAAATGTTACTAACAAAATATTTCTGGCTCATCATTCGACCAAAATCCACACTGGATTGTAGTCAGAAGTTTTACAAACACTCTTGATAGTGAAGTAAAAGTGTTGTTTTAATAGTCATGTGGAGCTTTAAAGCTAATTGTAGCTATGATTTCTCCATTTCAATAAGTATTTTATCATAAGAAATCAGACAAGTTCATTAGATTTTAAATTATAGTAATATACTTTACATCGGGCTCAGAGGGATGTGGGTGGGATGTAATGCCAGAGTAAAGTGATGCCACATCTTACACATCTGCATTCAGATCCGCTTTACTCCTGACAAAATCAGCGTAATGGCGATATTTCCATCTGCGGAATGTAAGCTTTTTCATATTAAAAGCTTTCCTGATGCACTGGTGACTTCATGTGCAAGTCATTAAAATAATGAAAATAAATCTAGGAATTATTGGATTTATGGATTTCAGATCAGTAGGGTGAGGCATCAAAGGTAAAGTAATAAGCTGTTTTATGGATGGTAACTGTATTACTGAAATCTTATAATTAATTAGTTACACTGCTAGTTACTGCAAAAGTAATATTATTATTGTAGCTAGTTACTTCCCAACACTGGCCCGGATCTTCAGCTAATTTTATCGATCTAATTATTGTCTGTTGCTGTAAATGATGAACGTCACGTTGTGTCTCAGAACTTCTCCGTTTTGTTTATTTACAGATGTTTGATTCAGTTGAAGGTTTTCAGAGACTATATTGAATCTGTTACACACCACTTGCTAGCCTGGATATTACTAAACATGTTTGAGAAAATACGACAAATGTGAAGCGATTTTCTGTCAATTCAACACACGGAAGCAGCAAGGGGTTTAAACAAAGTGGCGTTATGAAATGAATCTCACCTGAGTAAACAAAAGGTATGAAGAAAATTACTAAAACTTCCTTTTATTTTATTTTGTGTTGACTTGAAATATGCATGGCAATGTTCTTGACCCTTACTTTGTTTTTTTTTATGAGCAATAAGCATATAAAGTGAAAACATATAAATAGAAGAAAGGACCGAAAATATAGGCTACGATAAAACAAACATAAATTATAGTGTCATTCATTACAAACAACATTTATTATAAATGCCAATCCAAAACAATTTACATAAAGCGAAAGTGAAACTAGCGACGTGTGGAATGCATCAATCAAAAGTGATAAAAAAAAAAAAAAAAAAACTTGATTTAGCTATAATCCGAAAACAGCAGAACCAAAACGCAAATACATACTAAGCAAATAAATATAGTCTAATCCAAACAATATTACTTTTATTATGAAAAGCTCACTTCTCTCACATGCATCTTGTTTTCTTTTTCCCACTTTCTATCATCTTTTTTTTTTTTTTTTTTTTGACGGTTACTGTGAAGTGTGTGTGTTTATATATTTATATATATATATATATATATATATATATATATATATATATATATATATATATTATACAGGGCGTCGCTAGTGGGTGAAAGGTGGTGACGATTATAGGTCACGGCTGAGGGGCCCCGGTGATTTCTTGACCGACTGCCCATAAGAAGACGGCCTTGCGCGTCGTCACGAAATCTTATCAATTGCACGTGTTTTAAGTCTTGCCAATTTAAACATTCAACACAGTGCATTCAAACACAAGACGCGGAAAACTCAACTGAGAGTTCGCACGCCGAAGTTCATTACGCACGAGAGCCGCGCAAACACCGAACCAAGCTTTTCTTCGCTTCATCTCGTGCCTGAACGAACAAATACACCTACCAGTTTAAACATACAAACACAAAAAATACATGAACAGCTCAATTCAGCACCCGCGCTGTTCTGTGCACAGAGATCCCATCTCACAGTATTGAACATCCAATGGAGTTTGGTCTCTTCTTTGCTCTTAAAATAAAAACATACATACAAAAACTCGTCTTTCTAGTATCCTCTCAAAATGGTCGGTTATGTCTAAAGTGAAAGTAAACAGTTGAGAAAGAAATCAGATGTGTATCATATTGATGTATTATCTCTTAAAGTGACGCCTAATTTACTAGCTGCTGTCAGTGTCCTTAATGTTAATCCAATAAATTAAATGGGAGAAAATTATTTACGCTCTTTACTGAATTACTTTGTAGTTTTAACAAGAATTAATATTAAATAATCTTTAATTTATACATTGAAGACCATGCATTCCTATTTACATTTGATTATTCAGTTTCTGTACCTGGACACCTACAACCTTGAAAAAACTTAAGCATTGTTACATTTGTGCTATTTACACAATTTCAAACAGGGCTACTGGTACAACCTGCACCGGGCCCCACAAACAAGCTATCGCTCTGTATATATATATATATATATATATATATAGTGGCTAGTGAGAACTACACCACAACCGATGGACAGAGAAAATCCTGAAGGGTGATTTTATTGATAACTTTGTGCTCTGAGTGAAGACGGTGCTCTCCGTAGTGCTCCAACTCCTCGGCTCTCTGGGTCTTGAGTGGTGGATCCCGCGGGTGCTCTCCTGGTGGGGGCTGACGTCACACGCTGCTCTCTGTGACAGAGGAGGAAAGAGTTAGGCTCTGTGTCGGGAGACATTGCTCACCCTACTGCTTTCCTCCCCGGCTGAAGTAGACGCTCTTCATGAGCTGCAGGTGGCCGCTCAGCCCGTGACGAGCTAGTGCCGGTGATTCCACTGCGTTGCCAGGGCGCGCTGGTCAGCTCGGGACACCGTCACACTCCCCCCCCCAAGCTGCCGACCTGCGCCTGCGAACAATGGGGAGATATGGGGAGGGTGGGGAGGAGCCTGACAGACCTCGCGAAGCTGCCCCTATCCTGAGAGGCCGCCAGCATGGCGCTGGCTGTCCCCACCGGTGTTAGCAGGTGAAGTGGAAGTCCTGGAGCGCAGGAACCACCGGGTCACCCTGGGATTGGTGTCCTCTTGCTGGCCATCCACTGCAGTGGCGCATGATCGGGTCAGCAGGGTGAACCGGCGTCGAGGAGGTATGCTGAAGCTCCAGGACTGCTCACTTGACAGCCAACGCTTCCTTCTCCACGGCGCATACCGCTGTTCGGTCAGGGTCAGCTTCCGCTATATAGATCACCGGTGTTCCTCGCCGTCCTGGACCTGGGAGAGAACGCTCCAACCCGTGTCTGAGGCGCCGGTTTGCACCAGGAAGGGGCAGGTGAAATCGGGGCTCGTAGGGACTGGCTCCTGGGTGAGGGCTGACTTCACCTGCTGGAATGCCTCTTCCGCCTCGGACTCCAGGCTACCTTCGGGTTGCCCTTCCTGGTCAGATCTGTCAGGGAAGAGGCTAAGGAGGAGAAGTTAGGGATAAAACACCGGTAGTATCCCGCCAACCCCAAAAAGGCCTGCACCTGGGTCTTGGTAGTGGGCCATGGTGCGAGAGGATAGCCGCCACCTTATTTTCCTGGGGCGGATGAGGCAGCGACCCATGAAGCCCAGGTACTTGGCTCGGAGAGACCAGGTGACATTTCGGGGTTGGCGGTGAGCCCGCCCAGGGAGTTCCAGCAGCACCCTCGGAGCGCTCCAAATGCTCCTCCAGGTCTCGGAATGGATGACCACGTCAGGTGGAGGCCATGGCTGAGGCCATATGGGGCCTCAGCAGGACAACCATGAGCCTCTGGAAGGTGAGGGTGCCCGTGCAGGCGAGAGGAAGGACCCGGTATTGCCAGTGGCCATTGGGGTTGAGAAGGCTGTCTTGGGCTTGGCATCCTTAGACAGAGGGACTTGCCAAACCTTTGGTGAGGTCGAGAGTCGATATGAACCGGCCCTTCCCAGTCTATCCAGGAGCTCATCACTGGGCATGGGGTAGCCATCAAATTCCGGACCTCATTTAGGCGGAGTCGAAGTCTGCAGAACCGGAGGGTGCCGCCGGGCTTCGGGACCATTACATGGGGCTGGACCAGGGACTCCTGGGGCTCATACCCCCAACTTCAACATCTCCTGTACCTCTGTCTCGATATGCGGTCGCCGAGCCTCCGGGACGATAGGGCGCTGCGGACGATAACTCCTGGTGGTGTTGGACTCGTGCTGGATGACGGTCGTCCGCCTGGCAGGGGAGAACACATCCAAGAACTGACCGACCAGGTGCTGCAGTTCCGTCTTCTGGGCCGCTGGAGAGATTGGGATCATGTCTACCACCACGGGAGAGGTGGTGGCGAGGGCCGAGCTGGGGTCCGGTCCCCACCCAGCGCTTCAACAGATTTATATGATAGAGCTGCTCCTCTTTCGCACCTGGTTGGCGACTTTATAGGTGACGGTCCTACCCGCTCGGTGACCATGTATGGGCCCCTGCCAGCGTGCAGGAATTTGCAGGCGAGGTGGGGACCAGAACCATGACGTAGTCTCCGCTGGAACTCCTGTGGTTGGGCTGCCCGATTGAAGAGGGCTGCTGGTCTTGCTGGGCCTTGGACAGGTGCTCCCGGACCAATGGCATGACCCTGTCGATCCGCTCTCTCGGCCTTGATGTGCTCGAGGGTGGTCCGACTCCCGCAGGCTGTTGCTCCCAGGCTTCCCGGGCACATCTAGAAGCCCTCGGGTTGGCGGCAAGAGGAGCTCGAGGCTGGAAGCCGGTGGAAGCCTGGGCACCTCCGGATCCCAACAGCACATACGGGATCATTTGGTCCCAGTCGCGTTGTCCTCGCCACCACTCCGCGCAGCATTTGCTTAAGGGTCTTGTTAAACCGCCCACGCAGCCCATCAGTTTGTGGATGGTACGCTGGTCCGGATCTGCCGGACTTTGAGGAGCTTGCAAAGGTCAGCCATGATCCGGGACATGAAAGGAGTGCCCTGGTCGGTCAAGATCTCCGTGGTAGGCCAACCCGACTACTCAGTAGGAAGAGCTCCTGCAGCGATGTTCTTTGCGGTGGCCTTGCGGAGGGAATGGCCTCTGGGTAGCGGGTGGCATAATCCACATAACTAGGATGTGTTCATGCCCCGGTGGACTCTCGCAGCGCCCCACCAGGTCCATCCCGATGCGCTCAAGGGCACCTCTATGATAGGCAGCGGGATCAGCGGGCTGGGGAAGGAGTATGTGCGATGTCCGTTGGCACGCGGCAAGCTTGGCAGTACCGCTTGACATCCCCTCCAGTCCTGGCCAGTGGAAGCGATCCCGGATCCGTTCGCGGTGTTTTGTCAGCGCCGAGGTGGCCAGCCATCGGTGGGCATGGGCGAAGTTCCAACACCGTTTGGACTTTGCTTCCATGGTACCACCAGCAACGCTTTTCCTCCCCCTGCATGCGACACAGTAAAGCAGGCCGCTTTGGACAACGAAATGGGGAGTGGGTGGGAGCCGGTTGTAATCCTCTCCTTCCGCCACCCGCGACTTGAGACCAGCAATGCTTGAGGCTGCTGCTCTCCAGCTGCTCGCTTGGCGAGTGTTCCCTCCCGCTATCTGCTGGAAGACATCAAAGAACAGGTTAGAGTTTTGGGAGGGGACTCACCTCCTCGGGCTGTCCGATGTCAGCAGCGCTGGCATCGCGAGGGCCTTTGCTGATCTCTCAGGCCGGCGGTCCCCGCCCGGCTAGCAGGCTGTGTGCTGGAGGTGAGGAGTTGATCAAACCCCGCCAATCCCGGCCGAGGAGAACGGGTACCGTAGGTCCTTTAAGATTCCCACTCGACGGGCCAGGAACCAGGTGTCGCGGTGATGGTCACTCCGCCGGTACATGCCTGTATCCCCTGCAGCGACGTTATCGCCAGCCGGGCTCTGGAACCGGTTCTGGGCGGAAGGACAGTTGGTTGTATCAGGCTTACCCGCTGCCCGAGTCGAGGAGGCATGAACGGCCGCCATTGATATGCACCTCGGTCGCGAGTGCCCGGCGGGTTGTGCACTGAACAGCCTGCTAGCCATGTTAGTTCTGCGCTTAAGCTGAAGCGGCTGTCGAGCTCGATATGCCCAGTCATGGAACTGCTGCGCCCGACAGATTGGGAGAGGCCTACTGCTCAGGATTTCCTTTTCACCTCTTCATAGTCCCGGCTTCTCTCCCGCGCATGGTGAAATACCGCCGCGCTTCCCGGTCAGAGCGGCGCGAAGTCTGGCCCACTCGCCCTCTGGCCATGCCTCCCGGATCGCGGTGGCCTCAAACATTTGATATACATCTCCACATCGTCGATGGCCTGTCATTCATGGCATCAGCTTAACGGCTTGGACACGGGGTCAGGCAGCGGCGTGGTGGGGCGGTGCGAGGGCGGCGAGCTCGCTTCAGCGCTCCCTTGACGTGAGGCCATGTGCTCCATTATTTGCTGCTGGCGGATGCTCACCTCGGTGAGGTGTTTAAGCAGCTCTTCCATGCCGGGGAGGAGGCGCCTGTGGAAACAGAGCAGAGGGAACAAAAACCAATGTCAACAAACAAAAAAAAAGAAAACAAAATGGGTGACGGTGACTTCTCAGGGTCGGTTGTCGGTGTTCACCTCACACTATGCCCATTCTCCACCAGTGTGGCAGGTGAGGAACTACACGACAACCGATGGACAGAGAAAATCCCAAGGGTGGATTTATTGATAACTTTGTGCTCTGAGTGAAGACGGTGCTCTCCGTAGTGCTCCAACTCCCTCGTGCTCTCTGGGTCTTGAGTGGTGGATCCCGGCGGTGCCTCTCCTGGTGGGGCTGACGGTCACACGCTGCTTCTGTGACAGAGGAGGAAAGAGTTAGGCTCTGTGTCGGGAGACATTGCTCACCCTACTGCTTTCCTCCCGGCTGAAGTAGACGCTCTTCATGAGCTGCAGGTCGCCGCTCAGCCCGGACGAGCTAGTGCCGGTGATTCCACTGTGTTGCTCAGGGCGACGCTGACGAGTGCTCGGGACACACGTCAATATATATATATATATATATATATATATATATATATATATATAGCCTATAACACACACACACACTCCATTTCTAACCATACTTTTCATATTTTTTATATTTTCAGTTTTATATTTTATGTACAAATTTTATTAAAGAAAAAAGAGAACTGCATGTGTTATTAAAAGCTTCAGTTTATTTTTATTTATTTTTTCCATTTAAAACTAACAAAAGCTAGCTGTCAAACTAGTCTTATTCAGTGAACTGTATATTTACAAAACAAGTTGTTGTAATTTAAAATATATAAAAATGTGAGTGGTGAAACACAAGATCACAAACAGTAGTACATGTAAGGTGACCATTACACCTGATATTAACACAAGTTTAATATCCAGACAGTATCTGGATGCTCTTCAGATGACTTGATATGCACTTATACATCGATGTGTCTCCAGTGTGTTTTATAAACGCCAACAGATGTTAGAAAGTGTTCTTTTCCTGTGTTTGTGGTCATCTTGTTTGGGAAAACAGGTCAAATAATGTGTACACTTTGATTCTAGTGCATTTTTCCTTCACATTGCAAATGTCAAAAAAATAAAAAAGTCTTCTGACTTTTAAGCACATTGTAAGGTTTTACTTTTAATCAAAATGTAAATATTTTAATTGCATTTCATTAAATTCATTGATGAAACTCAATGATATAAATGTGTTAAGTATTTGAAATATTATGTTTCATTCTTTGTGTCACTGGATACACAGATTTTCCTATGCAAATTATGACTTATTTTGTCAAGACAAGTTTTAATAACGCTTTTAAAATGTTCCACTAATCAATGCAAGGATAACATTTTATGCTAACGCTTTAAGAGCGCTTATCGATGGCAGCAAGAATGCTTTGGATAACTTTGAGAGAAACTTTAGAAAATGTTAAGAGAACAGTCCCTGTTAGCTGTAACTATTAGACATGTTTTAGTCACACATGCGTGTGGAAATCATCAGATCTCCCATCATCCTGAAGATTCCTGATCGAATGAAATCTGGGGAAAGTGCAGATGATTGGAGGAAACTCTTCAAAGACCTTTGTTGATGTAAATCACACTTTCATAGAGTGGAACTGGCTGATACCCACTTCTCATCTGCAAAGAAATGTCATAAATATTAATTAAATGAGCATATTTTAATTACACAATTTGTATGACCACTGAAACAGCATGTGACCAATTCCAAATCTCAGATTTTTGCAATTACACACTTAACTGGAATTATAAAACAGCAAATCCTGCAAATTTCTTTCTCTAAAATGTTGCTTTAAGACAAACATTTGGCCTTAGACTGTTTTGTAAATATGGCTTGTAAATATATTTCTTGACATTTGAAAATTTTCTTAAGTCAGTTTACACTAGCATTCAAAAGTTTATCACATGTGAATTTAACTGAAGTGATGGCTGTTGAAGATGAGGCTATGCATCATGTACAGTATTACATTATAATAATATAGTACAAAAATTACAGTGATTTTCTACATTAGTGATGTATTGGCTCTAGATGATTCCACTTTACTGGAGTTATAATCAATCATAAAAATGTGTGTAAATCCAAATGTTAGAAATAAGAGCAGAAAAACGTGTGTAAACATATACTTACTTTCCAAACAACGAATGCAGTACCAATAACCAGGACTACGAGGACTACGAGGATGACTATCAGTGTATATCACACCCACAAGTATTGTGAAGTATGTTTTGTGGGTCCTTAAATATAAATTAAAATAAAAACACACTTAATAAATAAATAATAAAAATACAATAATACACAGAAACAGCCAAATAAGGCTGAAACAACTTACTGATGAAATAATAATCAATACTAATAAAAGCAAGTTATTAATAAGTTATGTCCAGGGTCATTAACAAGATAAAATTGTTAATTGGAAAAAAGCTAAAATCAAATAAAAATAATATATATATATATATATATATATATATATATATATATATATATATATATATATATATATATATTTGATTTAAAAGTTTTTGATAAATGAAGCAATCCATGAGAAAAGAAAGAGACATTAATGACTTATAATAATAATAATAATAATAATAAAAGATCTACTTGTTGCACAAAGTTTTCAAAAACAAGTTACCTCTTCTCTCAAAATCATCTTTCCTTGACGCCAAGAAGTATATCCAGTCAGTGCACTTATCTCTATAGTATCGCTTTTAGATAGAATAGCTGTTCTCGGTCATTGTTCCACTTCATCACTGTGGGTTGTGCCTGTGGTACAGATGCAATGTATCTGAGCTCCTCGAGGTCTAGTGTGATGAAATCCTGTCCATCATAACTGTACTCATCAAACCCATATATGTGTCCAGTCACATAATCCCAACCACATCCATACACTCTCTGATACCTATGAACACCTGAAGAAGAAACAGTGGGAATCATAAGATCTGCTCTTTTACTGTATAACGTAATCTTTCACATTTAAAACTTTAGTATAAGATATTGTAACTCACCATGTGAATGATTAAACTGCTTCATCAGAAACGAATGTTGATTTTGTTGGTCTGCTGGAATCGTTCTCTGATCTCAGTGTATTCTTTCCATGTTTCTGTAGAGGCTGAACTCCTTCATCCAGTCCTGTTTGGTAATCAGCTTCTTTATCTTACTGTCATAATAATCAATCTGTCGTCCATCAAATACAGTTACAGAAGAAAACTCTGGGATTCCCGCAACCATCTGTCTATTTACTCCAGTGTTTGTGGATGAGAGTGTGTGAGACGCTGAGAAAATATTCAACAGATAAAGGACCACATACAGTGTCATAAATCAAATAACTATAAAATACCACAATCCAAATGAATATTAACTGATTCATTTGAGACACTAGTCCCACTCAAAACTCAAAACTTTTTTTTTATTATACTTAAAATTCATGTCCTTTGGAGAAGTTGCGGGTTTTATTTATTCATTCATTTTCTTTTGGCTAGAGGTCTACTTGTTTCACTCATTCAAGCACATTTTCTGACAGTGAATCTAGTTCTAATCTTTACGCTAGCAACCATACCAAATCTATTCTATTAAACATCTGTGATTTTCTGGCTTCACACACGAGTAGCTGAGGCCTTGCTGACAGAGAATTCATAGTTTAAATGATTTTGCAATGAATCTCACCTGAATGAACCAAAGTCGTAGATGAAGAACATGAAGAAGATCATTTCAGATGAAAATCCATGATTTGACACAATACTTTATGTAGTCTTGAAGCGCTAAACTCTTTAGCATTTGCCCACCTGAATCAACAGGACAAAACTGGTTACTGAGCAGTTCGCCTCACCTCCTAAACTTCCGTATTAGGATTGTTTATCCAGAGCTGTAAAGACATGTTCCATGGCGCGCTGAGTAACCAGTTTTGTCCTGTTGATTCAGGTGGCAAATGCTAAAGAGTTTTAGCAGCGCTTCAAGACTACACATAAAGTATTGTGTGTCAAATTCATGGATTTTCATCTAAAATGATCTTCTTCATTTTCTTCATCTACGCTATCTTTGGTTCATTCAGGTGAGATTCATTTGCAAAATCATTTAAACGATGAATTCTCTGTCAGCAAGGCCTTCAGCTACTGTGTTGAACAGACAGAAAATCACGAGATGTGTTTAATCTGACATGCAATTTCTTTTCTCAAAAATCTTAAAAAGCAAGGCCAACAGAACTAGTTAACAGATTCAGTGCTTGTGATACTTTGTGAACTGAAAAATAGGATTAAATTTTGTTGAAGCTTCACTGAAATTGAGTTTTTCCCAATGATGTGTACTTAGCTCATGCAGGCAAGCCTGAGAATAGGCCAATGTAAATGACTGAATCTACTGTATGCACATTTTAATGTAAATTAAAGAATAGATTTGCTGTGTAGGGTGTCTGTGTGACACAGCTCTGTGGAAGATAGTTATCTGTGCAAAAGTATTGATTTTAAATAGTGAGAAATGGCTTGATTGAATGCTCATGTGAGTGACAGGTTGTCTCCCTCATCATCAGAGAAGAGTAGAGATGTAGAGAACATGAATATAAAAAATAATGATTGTAATTTTGGTGCCTTTAAAAGAAAAGAAAAACTGAATGACTTGTCTTTGACTTGTTATTGGACAGTAATTTGATTCATGACACTATGTGGTGTTTAACCCTGGTTAAGAGTTTTATAGTGTTGTGTTTTTGTGATTGTAAAATATTTTTTCAGAGTTACACAGGCTCAACACTACATACACTGGAAAAATGGACAGACAACTCCAGGAACTCAGAGGTTTCTGCTGTATCTACACTGGATGGACAGCAGATTGATTATTATGACAGTGAGATAAAGAAGCTGATTCCCAAACAGGACTGGATGAAGGAGTTTGCCTCTACAGAAACATGGAAAGAATACACTGAGATGAGAGAACGAGTGCAGCAGATCAACAAACTCAACATTCCTGTTCTAATGCAGCGATTCAATCAGCCACTGGTGAGTTACAATACTTATTGCACATTATCTTTATTTGTACATCTTTACTTTATTTGTACATTATCCCTTACTTATACTACATTCATAAATATCAAAGGATTATCTCTGACATTAAAAATAAAGATTTGCATTATCTCTCGCTCTTTCAGGTGTTCAATGTATCAGAGGATGTATGGATGTGATTGGGATGATGAGACTGGAGACCCATGGGTTTGATGAGTACAGTTATGATGGACAGCGTTTCATCTCACTGGACCTGAAGGAGATCAGATACACTGAATATGTACGCAAGCACAACCCACAGTGATGAAGTGGAACAATGGCAAAGAACAGCTTGATATTCTGAAACAATACTATGATTATGAGTGTGTTTACTGGCTGAAAGAGCTCTTACATTTCTCTAAAGCTACTTTTAAGAAAACAGGTAAAGTACCAGAGTTAACAGGACAGAGTTTGAAAGAGCCAGCTCAAAAGATTCTGACGGAGGACTAGACCAACAGTAGCAGTAAGTTGAAACCTTGTTCATTTTTCTCCATGTACTGTACTTTTGGCTTATTTTAGGGGCCAAACACATTAAATTGCCTTTACTTTTTTTTCTGTTATTGTTTTAGGTTTATTTGTTTAGTTGTTAAGTTTTTTTTGTTGCCATATTATTCATTTCATATTGTGTATATGTTTCTCTGTGTGTTCTAGGATCTGCATCAGATGCTTCATATATCCCGCTTATATTTGGAATTATCTTCCTAGTTTCTTTAATAATGATTGCACTGCGCACTTTGGAAGAACTGGAATCACATCAAACGCTAGAGTATTAATGAGCTGTTATGAGATATAATTCCCATCATAAGTGCAAATGTTTTACATGTGTTTCTGTGTGTGGTGGTACAATGAAGAAGAGCCAGTGAATGTGAACCTGTTGCTGTTTTATTAGTTCCATCAAGTTTTATTTATTTATTTATTTTTTTCTAAAATGATTAAACTCTAAGAATTCTGTTGGTGGAGTGTGTGAAATGATGTGAATCCGTGATAATATTCTTTAAAGTTCATTACAGCTTGTTATACTTCTGTTTATCTCTCTTCACAGACTACAATAAGGTCAGATATTACAAAGAGAATAATTCCACTCCCCAAGGTACATCTACTGAAGACTGTCGTCCAAAGTGAGCAGTCCCTCATCGAATCTCCAGAGTCTTTAGCTCCATCACCAGAGGAAGAATCTTTATCACCAGAGGAAGGCTCTTTATCACCAGAGGAACGCTCTTACTGCACTAGCCAACAACTGAGACATTTTAAAAGTACAAGAAACATCAAAATTCTTTTAAAGATTTTCAATGAACATTCAACTTTACTGTACATACTTAAAATAATCCTCTATAATTTTACCTTTTCTTCCATCTCTAATCTTGAGATTTAAGCATTTCTTTAGAATGAATCACTTTAGCTGCTTTTCCACCGTCGGGTCAATCCGTTGTCTTCAGCTAACCGTTGTTCTGTGCTGATCTGTCCCAGCTGGTATGGACATGGTTTATTTTCCACTGTGGTCTGATAACAGAGCTCTTCACAAATATACATCCGCTAGTCGTTATCTTGGTAATGCAAGAGTTTACAGACATTATGAGATGTAAATAGTGACCGAGAAGATGATGGGATATTTCTTGAGTTTACTTTGCTTAAATAGCACACTTGACCAGTTACAGAGAAACCGGTTTGTAATTGTGCGTACCAAGCTCAAGAGGAAATATAACCATAACCATTTCTTAGAACCGCTCAGCCGACAATGGAGAAGCAGCTTTTGTTTGTTAAATGAGAACAAATGTAAATATTTTCTTAATGATATTATTTGATATTGTTTCTACATATTTTACAAAAAAAAAAAAAAAAAACTCCTGAAATCTTATATTTTAAAAAATATATATTTTGGGGATTGTCAATAGATTAAAATAATTAATATTGATTTACTACAAAAAAAAAAAAAAAAAAATATATAAATTTTACATTTGCTGATATTTGCCTCTAAATAAGCTTAAGGCTATTTTAATAGACATTAGAATCGCTTTTCCCACAGAAATGTTTGTATATTTATGTACATATTTTATATACATAATTATGTATTTACTAAATATGTCAATTTCTTGTGAAATATATTCATATATTTCCTTCTGTGTTCTGGAGTCAGTTTAAGTTTGATCTGTCTGGTGGTTTCTCATTGGAACATGTATTTATAACATAAGCCAACCTCTATAGTTTTTTGAGGCGTGTAGTCAATGCACTAGTGCCTATGACGGTGATAGCTGCCAGTGTATGTTCTCAGCATGTTTGGAGCGTGGATATCGGCGGGCTGCAGGGCTGTTTGTGAGATTTGGTCACAGGAGGTAATTAGTCTCTTCAGTGACACACTGAATCAATGTGTATGTGTGAATATATATTAATCTTCAGACACATACATAATATAGATATGAATAATATAATTATAATTTAATAATGAAAAATAATATTAATAATAATAATAATAATAATATTTAAAGATTGTAAATAACCATATAATTAAAAGTATAAATTACATATATACATATGTAAATTATATACATTTAAATATAGTGTATTTATTATATGTAAATAAAATATTTTAAATATAATTCTAAAATTGTAATTAAATTTAATACATTATTATGTGCATAATTTAATAAAGTAATCATATAATGTAAACAATGACTATAATAAAAATATAAATATATTTGTGTTATTATAATAGAATTTAATAATTAAAAGAGTAAAATTATATGTGATAAATAATTAGATACATGTAAAATAAATGTTTTAATATATTAATGTAAATAATAATAATAATAATACAATAATATATACACACTATTTAAATGTAAATGTATTTATTTTATATAAATAATAAAGTTAATAATAAAAATTTACTTTTAGAACTAATTTAGTTAGCTTTAAGCTAAAAAAAAAACAAGAGGGAAATGGCAATAAAGTAAGATAAATACATGGTTGATAAACAAACAACAACAAAAAAAAACACTGCAAACAAACTCATGTGTGCTTGCACTACCATGCCATAAGAAGTCCTCCAGTACTCAAGGGCGATAGAGATTCTTTAAAATCTGCTATTAAGGTAACCAGATATATCTTTATAGTTTAACTAACTTTAACTGACCTGCTTTGTCTACTGTCATACTTAACATGAAAGAAAAATAGACCAAATGTATGCCATCTACTTACAAGGATTTGCATTCCTGTATTAGCATAAATTTTCAGCATTTAAGTATAAAACACACCTGTACTGATATAATTCCCACACTCACGCCAGGTGAAGTCCAAGTAGAGTACTGGCTTTAGCGTGACTGATGACTTGTTTTGCTCACACTGGCCTCAGGCGTCAGGGAGTCGCTGCACCCAACAGACCTGTAGCGTGCTAGCATGAGGCTAACCGGCCAAATCAAGTCATGATTAATAACCGACAGAGGCAGACAAATGCTCACGCCGCTGTACATGATTAGTGTACAAACAATGACTTCACCCCAACATTCCCCGAAGCCCAAATTAAGATTCTGCCATGCTAATCTGCCTGATCGCACGAGAGCCATTCATTACAAGCGCTTTGGGTGAATAACGGCAAATCTCTGGCAAACACACCAGCAGTTACTGAACAGTTACTGAAATGACAATCAGACTTGCAAAATCTAAAAGCTAAGTTTGATTCAACTCGTTTAGAGGCTTTTGAATAGCTAGCAATTAATATTTTCCTTTTTTTAATTCTAAATTACTACATTAGACTGTGCTAAACTGAAGAAACAACCCTCATGGTAACAAAACAGAAAATCCAAGCTAAAGGGGAAATAAAGAGAAAA
The DNA here is from genome assembly GCA_024542945.1 of allo-octoploid hybrid of Carassius auratus x Cyprinus carpio. Classification (NCBI taxonomy): domain Eukaryota; kingdom Metazoa; phylum Chordata; class Actinopteri; order Cypriniformes; species allo-octoploid hybrid of Carassius auratus x Cyprinus carpio. Next base: position 1,890,324 of record CM045072.1, read on the forward strand.
ACAGAAAAGAAAAATATAAAACACAGAAAATACAAGCTAAAGGGGAAAAAAGAAAAACAGAAAACAAAAAATATAAAACACAGAAAATGAAGTCATTCTAAACTAAACTAGCTCTCAGAAGCTAAAGCTATGTTTGATATGTTTATTACGCTTTTCCTGATGTATTTGATGGTTTAAAGGCTTTTAAAATAAGCTAGCAATCAACTACTTTTATCTGTGGAGGCTTTTTGCTAATGCTAATGCTAAAATACCTAATGCTAAAGACTATGCTAAACCAAGAAACACCCTCATGCTTACAAAACAGAAAAGCTAGGTTTTTTTAAGAGACTAACTACTAAATAAAGAGAAACACAGAGAGAAATCTGAAGACTGAGAATGAAAAGTCAATGCTAAACTATGAAATCTGACAGAATCAGATTTAATCACACTCTCAGAAAAGCTAAAAGCTATGTTTAAATGTTTACTTCTGTTTTGTTTTGTTTTTTCAGATGGATTTGACATTTGTATAGGCTTTGCAGGAAGGTAGCATTTTCTTTTTATTTTTATTTATCTGTGGAGGCCTTTTGGCTAATGCTAATGCTAAAAAACACCATGTGAAACTGCTAAAATCAAGAAACAACCCCATGCTAATAAAAACTAGAAGAAAATTTGCTTTTCAGCAAGCTAACGGGAATTAAAGAGAAATGCCACATATTAGACAGCTAAATGAACAAACTAATCTCATGCTAGCAAAAAACTAACTCAGACATTGAGTTCTAACTTTTTTTAACAGGCTAATGAGGAAATAAAGAGAAATACAGAGATAACTCATGGGTAATGTCACAATATTAGAAGACAGAGAATGGAAAAAGTCTCTGCTAAACTATGAAAGAGTAGCAATAGAGACAACTGAGATTGTTAGCAAACTAGCTTTAGCATGTAGCAGGTTTGAAAGAAACCTATTTTAGATACTGGATATTACATCACTTTAGACAATTTTCCTTTATTTAAGATCTTTAGCTATTTTCTCCCTCACGTTAATGTATTTTTGTATGCACTCAATGCTAACAATGTACATACTAGCATCGCTAACCGCTAGGCTCGGACTCAGGCTTCAATTTTTGACAATACGGGTTTCCAGTTCACCTCCTGAACACAAGTCTGTGTTATTCTGCTCATACACTCGATTGAATCAAATGTGGATGTTATTCTGAAGGAAATGCTTGTTTTCATAATCTTTCATCAAATGTAATCACTTTCACTGCCACTTTATTGACTCTGCAGCTGGCAAGTCTCCTCACCAGCTCAGCGGAAACTTACATATTGGCCAATGTAATATGTATTTATTGCTTTTTAACTTACTAAAAGCCTTTTTTTGTTATTGTTGTTGTTGTGCAGCAAAATGAGCCAAAAAAGACATGAGTTGTGTGCAAGAGAATTAAAGGAAAAGGCATTTTGTTGCACAAAGCCTGTTGCCTTATAAACCAGTTAAATTATTATTTTTTTAAATCACTGTTCATAAAAAAATAAAATAAATAAATAAATAAATAAATAAACTAACTGCATGGGTGGGAAATAATTATCAGTAATATTGTTGGTGAAACCGCTTGATCTCTTATAAAATTCCACCTGTTTTTTTTCTACCAAACTTTCGGTTTAACTTTAAAATGTCACATATGAATGAATTTCATGCTTTAATTATTTCCATTTTTTTATTTAAATGCATAGGAGAAAATTATTATATAAATTATGATTTTTTTTACAAAATTATAAAATTAATACATTAACAAATATAATTCAATATATATATATATAAAATTATTAAATAAAAATGTTATACATAAAATGTTTATACAATGAGTTATACAAAAATAAATGTGTATTTTTAAATATACACATGACTGGAATAAAATGCTAATTTTTGATGTGTATTATTCGATAGTTATATATAATCATTGTGTATTTTTTAATATACATATATTTTAATATACATGTAAATAAAATACAATTTTATTGTGTTAAAAGCGTATAATGCATGCACTTAAAATGTATTAATTTTGTAAATTAGGCTATACTGGCTATATAAAATATAATAATAACATGTAAAAATAAAATTATATATAATATATAATACTAAAATGAAATATACTAATGATGATTTGATATATATTATTTAATAATTATATATAATGGTGTATATTATTATTATTATTATTTATTAAACCATTGTTTCTCTACACTTAAAGTGATTTAAATCAGGTTGTTGCTCATCTGCATAGTCACAGAAGTTCTGTTTACACTTAACTTTGCTGCAGTGCAAATGGTTGCTGAAGTTGTATAATTAGTGAACTTGTACATCTATCAAGGCGTCTGGATGATTTATGTAGAGTAATGAGTGTGTTTGATATATGTGAAGAGATATTTCCAGCACAATTGAGTAGATTCAGGTTCTGCTGTGATGTTTGTGTTCAGGGTTTCTGTTGTTGTGCTGTTATCAGCGAGACTCAGGAGTTCTTCAGCTCTGAGTTCAACCTGCTGCGTTGCATCTCATTCTACTGTGTTTGGTCTTGGTCATCCTCGTAGCATCTCAGCAGGAGTTTCCAGGAACAGCGACGTGCTTCGTTTGAGCGGAGAGCAATCGATCAGCTGAAGCTCACACCTCACACACTCCTGAACACGTTCTCACAGTGAACACAGCTGAGCGAGCTAAATGACCAAACAACACAGACAAACTACAACAAGACAGAGACATTAAAACCCATATCATCTACATTTATTCATATAGCAGGACGCTTTTATCCAATACAACTCACAAATGAGAAATACAACATAAAACAAATAAAGAATCGATCGAGTGATTGAGCTGACAGACTTGCACTGAACTGTAATGTTTGCTGTTTGACTCAAGCGGCAACCTCCCGCTCTCTCTGAAACCAACAAGGAAGTGACTTAACCTGTAATTCATCGACTGGCCGCTAGAGGCTGGCTGCGAAAGAGAGTCAGTCGCATAGACTCCCATTGTTAAAATGCCCAACTTTACAGCTAATTTTAACCTTCATGACAACTGATGCGGGGTGATTTTCTTTTTTTTTTTTTTAACTCATCCGTTTGAATTATATTAAGCCTTAAAGGGTTACTCCACCACAAGATGAAAATTTTGTCATTAATCACTTCCCCATGTCATTCCAAACCGTAAAAGCTTTGTTCGTCTTCGAACACAATTTAAGATATTTTGGATGAAAACCGGAGGCTTGTGACTGTCCCATAGACTGCCAAGTAAGTTACACTGTCAAGGTCCAGGAACGTATGAAAAGCATCGTCCTGAATACTCCATCTGTCATCAGTGGTTCAACCGTAACGTTATGAAGGCGAAAATACTTTTTGTACACAAGAAAACCAAAATAACTACTTTATTCAACAATTCCTCTCCTCTGTGTCTCTCCAAATCAGCGTAGTGCCATTTTGGCAATTCTGACCAGTACGCAGATGGCGTACACTCTTCTGTGTCAGCTGCACTGCGCAATGCGCTGTTTGCTTTCAAACCAAAGCGTAAATACATGTAAAAACTCACCCTTGTGGCGCAGCTGACACAGAAGAACGTACGCCGCTGCATGTACTAGTCAGATTTGTCAAAATGCCACTTGAGTGACAGGTGGATGGCGATGCTGTCACCACCGTCGAGCTAGGTGGCGTGGCTTCAGCAACCAGCTCCGCCTCTTTGCCCATATTCGTTTATACAGGAGTGCCTTGCTGCCAAGATGGCGAGCGGTCCGCCCACTTTGCTCTTCAAAAGCGCTCTTCAGAAAACTACAGGTGGACGTTACAGACACTACGTCCATGTTTTATACAGTCTATGGTCTAAACGGAGAGCAAACAGAGACTTCTGCTCAAGTCTACAACACCTCCAATGACTCTTCAAAGGAAAAAATCTGCTATCTCACACGTGTTTCCTCTGGAGTTTCAGAAGAACCTCAACAGAGTCTCAAACTGTGCTCAGATTCACCAGAGCTTGAGATCAAACTCAGCCAAACTCCTCAGACTGATGGATATCTGACTGCGTTCTCACTCATGTCTATGCGCTTGCTAAGAGCAGAAGAGGAAATCAGGATATTAAGCGCCTGATTGGCTTTATGAGAGCTGCGGGACTCGCGCAGCATCTTCACACAAGCACTGCACTTTCTCATGGAGATTCGCACAATTATTTTGCCAGCCAAGCAGGCCAATCGCTAACCACACTGATTAGCATTTAAAAGAGCCCCATTTTTCATATCCGCAGCCCCTTTGACTGAAATTGAACTCACGGACCCCACGCGTTCAATTATGGCTGTAAATACCAGCCGGGACAAAAGGCAGAAATGAAAGTGTGGCTGAGAAAAAGGGAATGCTTTGAAACAACTAAAAGGCCTTTAATACGCGAGCCAAAGCGAATGAATCAAGCGTGCACGAGCTGACAGACTCAGCTGAACTCCAGCGTTTGCTGCTTGACCACGACAAAGCGCTGGAAAATAACGGATGTCTTACCCGCTTTGCTGGAGAGGTCAGAGCCGCTAGTCAGCAGATTCGCCGCGCCAACCGAACTCTTCTGAACGCCGCTGACGTTTCTGTGAAAACACAAATGTGTTCATGAGCGGAAACTTTCAGTAAGATTGTGCTACAAGTCCACAGTAAACTCTTGAAGAATTGTTAGCATCATCCTGAACATCACAGACGCTAACGGAGTCAAACTACAGTCAAGCTAATGCTTCGAAAAGTAGTTAGCTACACTACACCTAACTCAAGCTACTTCAATAAAATTATTAATTTATTTAAACTAATAATTGTATTTAAATAATAATTATTTTATTTAGATAAACAGTCATTTTAACAATAAGAATAGAAGTTGAATAAATGTAACATTAAATTTACATTAATAAATTACATAAATTACATTAATAATTTAAAATGTAACAATTAACTAAATTTAATGAATCATATTTTAGTGTCAGTGTAGCTGTCAGATTGTAAATTAATTTAATTATAATATTAATTTAAATGAGAAATGTAATGAAACACGAACACTTTTAATATTATATAATCCTATTTAGTATATATTTATATATTTAATTATAATATTGTAATATTTTATATATTATTATTTAATATATTAAATAATATATTAAATATATTTAATATTATATATAATTAAATTATAATTATATATTATTATAATAATTATTAATTATTATAATTACAATGTAGCTTTCAGTTGTAAAATTAATAAAATGATTATAAAATTTATTTCAATAATTATTAATAATAAATATAATAATTTGTTAATTGTTAAAAATAATAATATGCATTAATTATATAATTGAAGTATTTTTAATATGACCATAATTTAATAATAAAATAAATAATTATTTTAATAATAATTACATTTCATTATTATTAATAATGAAAATAATGAACAGTGGAAAAACAGCATAGAACTGTACATTTATTTATGAATAAAATAATTATAATTCACTAAAATAACTATTAATAATAAATATATCAATTTAACTTAAGATAATAATTATTAAAATAATAATTCCAATAACAAACATATATTCCATTAATAATATTTTCAACTGTCAGGTTGTAAAAATAATATAATTATTATGTAGCTGAAGTATGTTTTAATATAAACGCTAATAATTAAATTAATAATAAAATGTATAAGTAATACAAAAATATAAATATAAAAATACATACATTAACTGATAATGATAATTAATTTAAAAAGCCTTTGAACTGTATATTTATTTATTTAAAAAAAAAAACTACTGGGGACACTTTTTAGCTTTGATATTATTGGATTTATTTATGTTCAGTAATACAATGACGTTATTTGAATTTGTATTATTTATATTACTATATTTTTTCTCATTTACTTCCTATTTATTCATGTCAGAAACTGCTCTGTTAATCAACGTCCACATACTGAATTATTTGAATCTATACTCTATATCTATACATAAGGAAGAGAGTTTTGTTCTTTCTGATCATAACAGATGTTATTGTACCAAGCGAGATGTAACGATCATGTGAAATATTTCTCAAGTTAAACAAAAGCCAAAACAACAGAAACTCTTATGCATTTCACTTGATTTTTGTTGCGTTAAGTGTGAGGAAACCAAAGTAACACAGGCTGACACTCGCTTTGAGCGACTTATCACCATTAGCATTAGAAAACAATGGAAATCCAATGAGAGAATCAATCCTGTGCACTTTCATTACATAAACTATAACAAAGAGAAATCAATTTCAATCCATAGCTCAATAAAAGCTGACAGGAGCCGTGACCTTTGACCTGCAGTGGCCTGATTTCCCATGAGCCTCTGGAATCTGACCGCACTCTTTGCTTTGGGTTTCAATAACAGAACAAAACACTGTTTCCCAAACGTTGCATTTTGGTTGCAATCACAACATATCTAGCTATAATGTACAAACAATTAATATCAAGTAAATACTATTATTAATATAGAATAATCATTATGACATGACTTAAAATTAAATAACGTAACGCTTTAAAATGATATAAAGTAAAAAAAAATATATATATATATTTAAATGGACATAATTAAATGAAGAACGTTAAATAACAAATACTTTTATTATTTATTAATTATTAGGGATTAAACTGATCTTTGTTACATACAGTAAATAAAATAATTTTAAAATAGTTTAAAATGAATTGTGCACTATACAAGTAAAATTTTAAATAATTTAAATTGTGTTATTATTGAAGTTATATATATATATAATTATACTGATACATAAGCTATTAATATTAATAGCCTACATAATATACATAAAATAATTAAAATAAAGCTTGAAATTTTATATATTTTTTAAATAATATAATTTATTATTAAAATTATCATTAAATAATGTACATAAAATAACAAATTATCTAAATATAATTAAAAATAATCATAATCATAATAATCAAATACTGTACATATGTATCATCTTCTGTTCTGATTACCATTACATATTAAAAATATAAAACATTTATGGGAGACACGGTAAGTGTTTGTAGCGTGGAGAGACGAGGAGTGTGATGGAGCTGATGAAGAGTCTCTCCACGCCTGACAGATGCAGCGTGAGTCAGTGAGTCAGAACGAACCACGCCAGACGCTGGCCATCAGCCGGGTCAGGAGAGCAGCTTCAGCTCAGACTGAGTCTCTACTAAACATCCCACAAATAATCATATGTTCACTTTAGCATGAATAACTGCACTTAAATTCATCTCGCTTTATTAATCGTAAATTAAGATCTAATGTAAAACATCATCTTATTACAAACAATATATTAACATAGTTTGAGTGAACATTTGAAAATTTTAACAATTAAACTGTACATTTAAATATCCACATTTTAGTATTTAAATACTCAATTTTTTTAATTCTTAGAAACACCCAAATTTAACAACAAATAATTAATTAAAAATAATAATAATGATAAATTATAAATTATGATAATAATAATTATTTTAATACATTGTCATTAAATAAATTAATAAAATAATTCTAGCAATAAAAAACTATTGAATTAAATGTTAAAAATAAGTAATTTAAAATTATTTATATAACAACAACAGCATTTGATTATTATGACTGCTATTTATTATGTTAAATTGACATCTAATGTAAAACATTATCTTATTACAAACAATATATTAACAATTTGAGTGAACATTTGTAAAATTTCATATTTAATCTGTATATTTAAATATTCACATTTTAGTAATTAAATACTCAATTAAAAAATTTAGAAAGACCCAAATTTAACAATAATAATAAAATTAATTTTGTATAATTACAAATTAAATTAAAAATAATAATATTACAATTAAATTATAAATACATTATAATAATAAATTATTTGAATACATTATTATTAAGTACATTATTAAATAATTCTAGCAATAAAAACTATTGAATTAAATGTTAAAAAATAAGTAATTTAAAGTTATTTATAACAACAACAACAGCATTTGATTATTATGACTGCTATTTATTATGTATCAAATTGACATCTAATGTAAAACATTATCTTATTACAAACAATATATTAACAATTAGAGTGGACATTTGGAACATTTATTATTTAATCTGTATATTTAAATATTCACAATTTATATTTATCATTGATATTTAAATACTCCGCTTAATATTTATTTTATTGTATTGTTTATTGTAAAGTCAACATGAAATTGCATTCTCAACCAATTTTCCTCCATAATGTGACGTATTTCGAGTGAAACCGAATATTAAACAAGAACACGAATAAATAGTTTTCTGAGTATATTAGATAACATTAACTTTAATCAACAGCCTGCATGGCCTTGATGATATGTCAAAATTAATAAATAAATTAAATAATATTTAATTAATAATAAAACTAAAATTAACACGGAAAATTTGCAAATTAAAACTTATTCACAATAGATAATATCACCAATTGTATTTAGAATAGTGTTTGTATTTTAAAAATAAGGTTTTCTTTTTTTTTTTCCACTTTTTTTTTTTTTTTTTTGACTGCTCTCTTTTTGTGCAAACTTTGTCTCTCTTAGTCTCTTCCAAACAGAAGAACTCTTTTCTTTCAGGCATTCAGAGGAACACATTTCCCACTAAGAGCTCCTGTGAAAGCATATATACATTTCAAACACAGCTATAGGCTACAGGGGAGAAGAGAGGGAATATAATGAGACTCACGCTCCTCACGGATCCCGAGGTGAGGAAACCCAGCAAGAATCCAACATTCACGTTCTGGAGAAGATCTGACGAGCGTTAGCAGATTCCTGAAGAGCTCACCAGGATTTCCAGCGACTTTCAAGCTATATGTTTGAAAGCTGTCAGGATAAATGTGAGTGCTGTAAAGTTTATGGTTTGTCCTTTTGTTAAAAGTCGTGTCATCGTTTGGTCTCCCTTTCAAGTTTTCAAACTAGTGCTAATCACAAAACCAGCTAACATATGGTTTTATTTCATTAGTTCATACCTTAACAACAACATTTTAATAAAATAATATTTATATAAATTAAATAAATATATGAATTTAAAAATTTCATTAATTACCTCAATAAGAATAATAACTTTATTATATAAGTAAAAATGTATTTATTTATTTTTTATAAGAAAAAGCCAAAAATTAAATAATAAATAAAAATCATTTATTTTTCTTATAATAATAATAATAATAATAATAATAATAATAATAATAATAATAATAATAATAGATCAAGCATATTATGTAAATAAAATTATTATTTTAAAATGTTAATTATTTTAATACTATAATAATAATAATAATTTTATTTTATAAATTATACAGTTCAACATTATTAATTTTGATAAGAATAAAAATTCATATTATTATTGTTTTTATTATTATTAAATTATATAAGTAATCAAATACTTAAATTATTTGATCTTCTAATATAATAATAATAATAATAATAATAATAATAATAATATATTATAAAAATATTTAATAATTGTTTAATAATAATAAGTATTATTATTATATAATAATGTAATTATAATAATGTATTGATTATATTATGTAAATAAAATGATTATTTTAAAATATTATAATAGTAAAATACTAAAATAATAATAATAACAATAAATAACCATTTTACAGCTTATATATTATTTATTTTTGTTAATTAATTATACAAGTAAACCCATACTTATGATTACATGAGTTGATTTTATAATAATAAACAATAATTGAAATTAATAACAATAATAAATAATTAAAATCATTTAATTATTATCCTTGTATAATAACACTATAATGATTGATTGATGTATTTAAATATAATTATTGTAAAATATTATTTTAATACTATAATAATAATAATAACAATCAACAATTAAATTGTATAAGTGAACAATACTAATCAATAACAATAAACAATAAAAATTTATATAATAATTAAAATAATGTTGACCAAATGTGTCAAATCTATCCGCTAACAATCGCCACTGTTTTCAGCGTTCAGCTACTACATGTGTTTTACCTTCTTTCTATTTCTCACATGATATATTGAAAGCTGAGCAGGTGAGATGACAGGACGGCTTTAGCTCAAGTGCTGCAGAAGAGAAACATGTAAATATAAACAAAAAAGCAGCTGGACGGAAGGCGGTCTGGAGAGCATTAGCGACTGATACTAGCCCGAGGAGCCGGTGAGTTTAAATTTAGACCGTCTCCTGTGTGTTAGTGTGAGATGGAGCCACCAGGGAGGGTGTTGATATTCACACCGTCACTTACATTTCCATCTAGCGAAGGCTGAGAGGAGGCTAACTCCGTTCAGTTTTACGACAGGAAGCGAGGCCTAGTGGTTTGTTTCACCTGGCTTCTGTGCCAAACACAGATACTGCATCTCAAAGTGTCTACTTCTTTTGGTGAAGAAAAAGTACACACTTTTGAATGTGCAGTAGAAGAGTAGGCAAGCTTTGGGTCATACTTTCACTGTTGCACCAGTTACATGGATCCTGTATTGAAGGTTCGGTGATGCATTAGTAACACAAGTGTTCAGTGGAATGAACAGGTGCAATGCAGTCATGTCACGTTCTTGCATTGTGATCCTTAAGTGAACTCAAATCAATGATACGACATTCAGTTCCATCTCAATCACACTCTGCGTTTAAACACACTACCCACATTAGCAAAGCGTTAAGACAAACAAAGCCATCACTGGTCCCATCCTCATCCCTAGACATAAACGCATCCCGTCCTAAAGTCTTCCCGACAAAATCTATAGTGGGAGACAGCAGAGGCAAAAGCGCCGCTCTCGGCTCTCCTCCTTCCACACCTGAGTCATTAAAATCACTCCATGCTGCAATCAGCTATAGCAAAGTCATCAGCGGTACATCAGGCGACCGCAGACGTTATCAGCGATGCAGCCGCCTCCTCCACATCCGCTGTTAATTGCCATTTGGTAGGCCTCCAAACGGCGGAGATGTTTGATAAAGTGACCCTTTATGATGAAATATGGCGCAGTGGTTGTGGACACCTCACCGCACTGCAGACTATCAAAGCACACTCGCCATTGAGCCCTTTGAAGTAATTAATTGGAAAGAGGCAGGGCTGGAAATTAACAAAGGCTTGGGGCAAAAAATATTATTAAAAAATGCAGCCAAAAACATGCTGTAGGAGTGAATTCCTCTGCTGCTTTCTTTGTTGTTTTTATTTTACTTAAAAGCGTTTAAACTAGATTCTGTTCTATGCCTAACAATGCATGGATGTTGATATCAATGAGCCATTGTGTTCCTTTATAAATATATATATATATATATATATATATATATATATATATATATATATATATATATATATATATATATATATATTCCAGCATTAGAAACTAATTTACTAAAAGATAGACAGATGGGCAGATAGATAGATGATAGTTGTGACCGACGGATGGAAGATAAGACAGACAGATGATAACAAGATAGACAGATAGAATGAGAAACAATAGAACATAGATAGACATAGATAGATAGATAGATAGATAGATGAAGACAGAAGAAGAATAGATAGATAGAAGATAAAGAATAGATAAATAGAACCATAGAGCACAGAACAGAATAAGAAAGACAAGACAGAATAGACAGATAGAAGAAGATAGACAGAAGATAGAAAGAATAGACAGACAAGAAATAAACATGATAAACATAGAAGCACAGACAGAAGACAAAATAAATAGACAAGTACAGAAGAACAGAAGACAGACAGACAGATACAGACAGACAGATGACATTACTAATAGATAAGACTAAACAGACTAGACAAGACAGAAGAAGTAATACATAACATAGACAAGAAGATACAGACAGACTAGACAGACAGACAGACAGAACAGACAGACAGAATAGACATGAACAAGACAGATAAATATCTAGACAGAAAGACAGATAAGATCAGACAGACAGACAGACAAGACGAAAAGCATAGAGACAGACAGACAAGATAACATGCAAGACAGAAAGTAAGATACAGACAGAACAAGATCAGACAGACAGACAGACAGATAACAAAAGCAGAAGCATGCATACCGATGCGACGCGACAGAACAGAGAAGAGACGATGAAGCGAAAGCGACAGACGACGACCTATGACGACGACGACGAGCACTGACAGCACGGACGATCACACAGATCACGATACAGACGATCGAGACGAGAATAACGATACGACAGAGTAGATCAACGACGAGAGACATGAATGACTAGGACGGAGGACGGATGGATAGATAGATAGACCAGGACAGACTAGATCAGTGAAGACAGATAATAGACTAGATGATGGATCGTAATGACGATGGATGGATGGATAGGATGGTGATGGATGGATGGATGGATGAGATCGGATGGATGGATGATAAGGAAATGAAGATAGATAGATGCGGCGGCGTAGGATGGATGGACGACTAGACAGACAAGACAGAACAGAAGATACTGACAGAATAGATAGATATGACAGACAGACACGACAGACAACAGTATGAGGACGGATAGATGGATGTCTAGACAGACAGGTAGATACCTACAGACACTTTTTTCAGACAGAAAAACACATAGACACATACTGTTTTCAGACAAAGAGGGCAATCAAACCCTTCCTAGGTGTCAGTGTAGTGTGTACTAACAGCACGCGGTTCCTGTGGCCTGTCTGAGCCGCTCTTTAACGCTGGTCAGCATTCAGCTCAGCAATGTTCTGTTAAAACACCCTGATGCTTGAGATGTCAATGACGGCCGCTGTGAGATGACAGCGATGAGAAAGACACAGACAGGTTGTGTATGCACCTGAGCACAACACCCAAACAGATGGTGCTGTTACTACACTTCCTCTCCCACACTGAAGAGATCATCACAAACGTGAGGGACGTACTCACTTCACCGCGCAAACCACTGTAGTAACATGCTGAATGAGCTCCTTTATTTCAATCAGACTCAAACATATTCAAAGAAACAAAATAGTTTTCACATTTGTATGATAACGTATGAATATTTTAAGACAATCTTACCATGAGGTTGTTCAATGATGATGTATGTTTCTGTGAAAAGTGATTTCAACTTTATTAAAAAATAAACATTTTAAATAGCCAGTCTCCCAGTAAAGAACAGCGTTACCCATAATCCCAAACACAGATCCACCAATCAGAGTCCTTCAAGTGACTGGCCACTCCCAGGATGCATTGCAACTGATAGACAGATAGTTTTAAGACAGGCTGAGATGAGCAGACACTTTCTGCAGACAGAGAGAGATAGACAGACACTTACTGAGACGGAGAGAAACAGACAGAAAGGCACATACTTTTTCAGATGGATGGACAGACAGACACGCCACTTTTTCAGAGAGACACTTTTAGACAGTAAGACAGTCTTTTTCTCAGATGAACAGAGAGAGACAGATGGACAGACATGCTTATTCAGACAGATGAGGAGACAAACATTTAAATTTTTCATATTTCAGACAAATGGACAAACGCTTTTTTTTCAGAAAAGAGATGGACAAAAATGGACAAACAGATACTTTTTGGACAGATGGAGAGACAGACAGAGACAAATACTTTTAGGCAGACAGAGAAACTGACAGACAGACATATACTTTTAGGCAGACGATGATACAGACAGACAGACTCATATTTCTTTCCAGACACAAACACAAAAACTTGAATTCAAAACAGATCTGCTGAATTCAACACTTCCTGTAACCTGCTGTTTGAACATAAATTCAAAATGTAACTTTATATTTGAAACACTGTGCATTTTGTGCTCTGAAACATTTTGTGCTTTTGAGTTGACGCCACCGATCCCTTCTATCAGCTCGATCCTGGTACATAACGCCCACTTTTCAGCACCCAGTCAGTTACCGATAGAACAAAAGTCCAATGTTCCAATGTTTTTCTTAATTAGATATCCTGATTCATACAAAAATCATCTGGTTTGCGGAAGGCATTTCACACAGACAGTGATTCTCAGACTATCAGTTAGCAAAAACTTTGGTAATGAACTTGGAATTCTATCTTTGGCATGAAAGACGGAGATGGGAGAAGCCAGTCAGATATTGGGTGTTAGATGTTTCCAGAAGCCTGTTTGTGGCATGAGCCGGGAAATGTGGCTTTTCTTCCAGCGTGTAACAACTGAGGAGGAACACCAGCCGAGAACAAAACCACAGGAGCTATTACTGAAGCGCAACAGAGGGATTTCTTTTTGCTTCGCAGACTTTGGAAACACTTCGTAGACAAACAATAAACTGACAATCGGTTTTGAAAAGATTTGAGGTTTGGTTTTAGTTTAAGCTCATGGTCGCAGACTACTGAGTTCATAAAAGCGACTTCCTGTTCTTCCTGGCCTTTATCCAAATGTTGTACTTAACAGATATTTTTAACTAAAACAGATTAATAATATTTTAATAAATGCACTTTGTTTAGTGTTTGCATTAAACTTTGTTAATCTACTTCCATTGGTTGAAATGATGGTTCCTCTGTATGCAACAAAAATAAGTAAATAATTAAAATTGAGACGATATCAAATATTGCCTTAAGGCTCAAAAAAAAATATATATATATATTCAGCTCTATCGCCTTTCCCAGTAATGTTCTTTCTTTCAAGTTGCACAATGCACAGCACAGATAAATAAACGCGAGGGTAATAGTGTGCTGAAGAGTGTGTGCTGAAGGCCCATGAGCTCATCACTAGCGATATGCGAATGAAACAGTGAAACGCTAATTGCTACGGAGGACTGATCAGGCTGTAATGAAGATAATCCAGAAAATATTTCGCTTTCACACGCTAAGCCCATAACAGCCCTCACGTGAGTCTGTAGGATGTGATTTCTGTAATGCGATTGGCCAGGGATTTGCAGCTGTAGATTAGCTCAAACGCAGACCGGCGGTACACGATTCTCAAACACTCGCGAATGCACTTTCAGACACTGAAAAGTGTTTGCATGTGCACACTATCAGAAAACAATACGATTCTGCAGCACATCTTCTTTTGCACTTGTGGCCTAAACTGCAAGACATGCATTACAGCATTAGAATGGTTGCTATGGAAGCAGCATGTGGTTTTGAGATATTTCTGTGCAATGCATATTAAGCATAAACACATCAAAAAAGCCTTCATATAACATGCTCTTAACAGTAAGTACTGAAGTTCAGTTAGTACATCGTCCTGCAGCGCATTATGCATCTTGAGAGTGGCTGCTGTGACTTTAAGTGCTTTAACTTGAGATTTTCACCTTAAACCCAGAAAGCAACTGCTTAGCAGACGCTTGAGCATGTATAGCAATGCAATAAAAGCATTCAGAACACTCTAGCTAGCATAGAAGAACATGATAAAACCCTTGAAACAATACAACCATGCATCGACAGTCTGAAACTCAGAACACCTCAAATGCATTGCAAATAAACAACAACAACAACAAAAACAGCACCATGGTAAAACAAGTGCTAAATCCATTCTCAACACCCTCACATATCGCATAACATGCTAAACACCACTGCAAGCATTGCAACCATGCATCAACACAAAAAATTATCCAAACACCTTAACTACATACAATACGCTAAAACACACTCAAAACTTGTTTTAAACTTCCAAATGCACCAAAAGTGTGTAGATGCTAAAATACCATAATTCAGAATTGGATAGCAAAATGCTAAACCCCTTCAGGAAAAAATACTTAAAAGAAAAAAAAAACACACACAAAACACCTTTACAACCATGCACTAAAAGCCAATCCAAACACCACTAAAAAAAAAAAAAAAAAAAAATATTTATTTGTAAAATTAAAAATCAAATACATAAAAATCTTAAAATTAAAAATAATAAAAAGAATTATAAAAAAGAATGACTATACAAAATATTCAACAACAAATTAAAATAAACATATAAATAATAAAATTTTAAAAATAATTAAAATGTACAACAATAAAAAAAAAATAATAATAAAGTGAAATAATTTAAAAATATATATATTTAATCCAATTAAACACGATCCAAGGAGTTTAACAGCAAAAGTGTGATGTTTCATCTAAAGTTTCATTCAGTTTGATGGCTAATGTCAACTTAATCTCTTCATGTAGCCTAAAATATGATGTGTGCTGAAGTGCTTTATATTTCAAGAGTTGGCTTTTTTGAGAACTGTGAGAACTTTTCTGAGATCCGCTTAATTGTCTGAATAAGCAAACTGAATCACAACGGGCGGAGACATACGAAGTCAGATTGAAGCTGCAAACTAAAACCGAATCAATATTCACACCTCGCTGTCATTATTCTCCAGTCAAAACAAATCAGAAAGGTTTCTGTGATAAATATTGATGATTTGTCTTTGAAAGCAACATTGTGAAATGACAAGCCAAAACAAAAAGCGATCCCCACGAGGAGATGAAAGTCAGCGAGAGTCTCATTGGCACCGAGCCGCTTGATCAGATGTGAATTGAGAGTTTCGACACTCAATCCAGTGAGCGAGAGCTGACAGAAGTGCCTCGCATCATCAGAAAAACAGTCTCTCCAGAGGTTCAGCTTAACCCCTCTGCAACCTCAAAGCCAGCGACGTGTCGCAGTCACTGCATCAAACCGCAGAAGTTTGGGCTCAAAATGATGATGTTTATGATACATTTGTGGGTTAAAACAGCAATGTGTCATTTCAAGCTAAATTAACTATAAAATGAAGGAGAGAAACATGTTAGTATTTGATGTGTGACATGACATACAGCCAAGTATGGTGACCCATACTCAGAATTGTGCTCTGCATTTAACCCATCCAAAGTGCACACACACAGAGCAGTGAACACACACACCACCATGAACACACACCTGGAGCAGTGGGTATCATTTATGCTGCAGCCGGGAGCAGTTGGGGTTGATTGCCTTGCTCAAGGGCACCTCAGTTGTGGTATTGCCGGCCCGAGACTCGAACCCACAACCTTAGGGTTAGGAGTCAAACTTTCTAACCGCTAGGCCACGACTTCCCCTGTATGGTTGTGTCCTGCTCTCATTAGCATTCAAGAGTTGACAATATGAACTGGAGAGAAAAATTTAAATATAATAATGAGTTTTCTGTCTAGTTTATTTGACGAGGTGGATGTTATGCTTGACGGATTGTGTTAAGTGTGAAAAAGCAATAAATTATTCATGTTGAATGAGAGCAGACCTTGCCAACTTTGAACCAAGAATTACAGAAATACAAAATTGATTTTAATTCATTTTACTGTTGGTTATACATGTAACAAAAATGCATACATTTGCATAAATTTATTTAAGCTTGCAATTAAAAAAGATTTTTGTGTTTATTGCAAAGGAATGCACTGGTTCTCCTTTATGGGTGGAAAACTGTAATCTTTGCAATTGACCACATCAATCAATCCAAGTGCATAATAACATGGTGAAAAATCATTGCAAACACACCAAAATTTCAGTCCAACAATCTGCTAAAGGCCATTCTAAACATGCTAATAACCACACCACGACATGCAAAAACACTTTCACATCCATGCAACAATGCAAAAAAATCTGTCCAAACATAGTGATGCATTAAAACCATTCTGATCAACTTGTTAAAAAAAGAAAAAGAAAACAAGTATGTAGATACTGAAAAAACCTATTCAGCTACTAATAAAGAGTCAAATCAGCTCAGAAGATGAATTAGGAATGTGTTTTCAGATCATGTCATGTGACTCAGAAGTGAATGGAGGCCATTGATTGGCGTGGTATCATTACTGTAAGACCCAGGCTGACGCTCTGTCATTGATGGAATTAACTGCAGTGTTTTCCGATTGTGGAGTGGAACTGAGTGGCCCACATCTAAACACAAGGACTTGCTTTCAAGAGCACTACTTCTTTGTACACTCTCAATCAATTCCAGGAATAAATCGGTGTGGAAAGGCACAATGGAGAGGCATCGGGGCCTGCTCGTCGGAGGAAGATAAAAGCCCATTCAGCAGAGCGAAATACTGAGAAAAGCCAAGCGTAAGCACAAACCAAACAGAGGAAAGTGAGCGTTTGTTCTCAGCAGTGACAGCTCCTGTAAGATCACGCTGACTTACCTCAACAACTGGTTTCACGTCATTGGTTGTGCGTGATTAATGTCGCATTTAGCTTGAGGTTAGGTTATCAAAACCAGCACTATGTGCAAATGAGCAGGATTAAACCAGTTTAAACCGGTAAAGGCTTTCAAACCACCTTAGATTGGTATAGATTTTTGTTGTATAATATTAAAACATTTATTTAAAAACATTTAAAAGTTACTGTATATTTTATATATTGATTTTTTTTTAAATGTTATGTTTCTACATGCAATACTGCAACATTACATTGCATTTTGGTTGCAGGTGTAACGGAGGCCAGCGAGTAGGTGCTGTGCAGGTAAAACCTCACTCCCTGATCTCAAGAGATGCACTAGTGCCTCCAGTCATTTAGCCTCCTTGTTAGTGCGACGCCTCTCATGCTGGAGACCGTTTTGGTTCCACTCGAGAGAATCGAGGTGTGGCGGTGAGGACCCGGGAGAGAGGGTTACATTGGTGCCGTGACCCGGATGGGAGTGAGGTTTAGGGGGGTGAGTGTAGCGGAGGCCAGTGAGTAGGTGCTGTGCAGGTAAAACCTCACTCCCCTGATCTCGAGAGGCAGCTAGTGGCTGCAGTCATTTAGCCTCCTTGTTAGGCGTCCGCCTCCCATGCCGGAGACCGGTTCGAGGCCCACTCGGAGCGAGTCGAGGTGTGGCGGTGAGGACCGGGAGAAGAGGGTTACACAGGTAGGTTGTCAAAGTGACAACAATGCACCAACAACCAGATAAAACCAGTTTAGATGCTAACTAGACCAGATTACACCAGCAAACCAACTTAGACTGGCTTAATCAGCAGGATTTAACTAGTGCAGGAAATTGAGGGAAGGAGTTAGTGGATGAGGAGCATCAAAAAACATTTCATGAGATTCACCCAAGTGTCTTAAAACTTCTGCTCAGGACTTAGTGGTTTATTATTAGACCACAGCACTGCATTGTGGGTAACGAAGGCTAGGTCACATGTGACGGGTTAATTGACTGTGAGAAGATGTTAATAAGGTTCTCTTGCTAGCGTTCAGGTAGAGGAGACTTGAGGTGTTATTATGGAATGAGAGACAGAGTGAGAGTCTGGCCAATAATAACCAGAAGATAATCCAGGGTCAGGAAGCCAATACTGCCCAGCGTAGCACGCGCAAGTCACCTAAAAGTGCAGAGCTAAGACACATGCTAATTTATTACATGTCAAAGAGACAAAGCTTAAAGAGGAGGAATATTAGAAGCAGACACAAAGCGCAGGAGGTCAACGGAAAGCCTTGTACTGTATGTGAGCTAAGCTAAAATATGAAACAAACGCTAATACAAAAGTTACCTCAGGCTCTGTCAAACTCTGAATACATTTGGATAAGTCATGGATTAGCATACTAGCATACCACGCTTATGATTTCTGCCTCTTAACGTTTCTACACTTAAGACAGCACTTTTTGCTACATTAGCATATATCCACAAAGCCAGATATGTAATTATGAGGTTATCAGACTTATGGTGTTAGTTTTGTATGCTACAAAAAGTATTTCTAAAAGAAACAGACATGTGTTTTCATTATCATCCATTATACTGTTTACAACCCAGTAACTCGTAAACTAACAATCTAACCATTTTAGCCGTTAACTTACGTTTCTGTATGCTGACAGTAAATCTGAAGAAAACATGCTTGTAAACAAAGCAAACAAGCACTTTTAACCGTCAGCTCATGTTTCTGTATACTAAGCAACAGTATTTCTAAAGGAAACTAGCAAACTAGCTATTTTAGCAATTGGCCTATGCTTATGTATGCTAACAATAGTATTTCTAAAGGAAGCATAATTTTAACTAGCCAATTAACCATTTTAGCTGTTAACCAGTTTATGTACAATATGTTAATAATAGTACTTTTAAAGGGAACAAGAAATGTTATTATTTCCTATTATAACAAGTTTACACCCCAGTTAAGAATGTGTAAATTAGCCACTTCAGATGTTAGCTTATGTTTCTGTATGCTAACTGACAGTAAATCTGAAGAAAACATGCTTGTATATAAACAAACAAACCACTTTTAACCGATCAGCTTGTGTTTCTGTATACTAAGTGACAGTATTTCTAAAAGCAAACACACTTTTAAACTAGCAAACAAAGCAAACTAGCCATTTTAGCTGTTAGCCTATGTTTATGTATGCTAACAATAGTATTTCTAAAGGAAATGTGCTTTTAAACTAGCAAACTAGCCATTTTAGCTGTTAGCCAATGTTTATGTATGCTAACAATAGTATTTCTAGAGGAAACACACTTTTAAACTAGCAAACTACCCATTTTAGCCATTAGCCTATGTTTTGTATGCTAACAAGTTTTTGTATGCTAACAATAGTATTTCTAAAGGAAACACGATTTTAAACTAGCAAACTAGCCATTTTAGCTGTTAGCCTATGTTTTGCATGTTAACAATAGTATTTCTAAATGAAACATCGCTTTAAACTAGCAAACTAGCCTATTTTAGCTGTTAGCCTATGTTTTGCATGTTAACAATAGTATTTCTAAATGAAACAGCTTTTAAACTAGCAAACTAGCCATTTTAGCTGTTAGCCTATGTTTTGCATGTTAACAATAGTATTTCTAAATGAAACAGCTTTAAACTAGCAAACTAGCCATTTTAGCTGTTAGCCTATGCTTTGTATGTTAACAATAGTATTTCTAAAGGAAACACACTTTAAACTAGCAAACTAGCCATTTTAGCCATTAGCCTATGTTTTTGTATGCTAAAAAGTTTTTGTATGCTAACAATAGTATTTCTAAAGGAAACATGCTTTTAAACTAGCAACTAGCATTTTAGCTGTTAGCCTATGTTTTTGTATGCTAACAATAGTATTTGTAAAGGAAAGCAGCTTTTAGACTATCAAACTAGCATTTTAGCTGTTAGCCTATGTTTTTGTATGCTAACAATAGTATTTTAAAGAAAACAAACGCTTTTAGACTATCAAACTAGCCATTTTAGCTGTTAGCCTATGTTTTTGTATGTTAACAATAGTATTTGTAAAGAAAAGCGCTTTAGACTATCAAACTAGCCATTTTAGCTGTTAGCCTATGTTTTTGTATGCTAACAATAGTATTTCTAAAGGAACGCTGCTTTAGACTAGCAAACTAGCCATTTTAGCTGTTAGCCTATGTTTTGTATGTTAACAATAGTATTTGTAAAGAAAACGCAGCTTTTAGACTATCAAACTAGCCATTTTAGCTGTTAGCCTATGTTTTTGTATGTTAACAATAGTATTTGTAAAGGAAACGCTTTTAGACTATCAAACTAGCCATTTTAGCTGTTAGCCTATGTTTTTGTATGTTAACAATAGTATTTGTAAAGGAAACACGCTTTTAAACTAAGCAAACTAGCCATTTTAGCTGTTAGCCTATGTTTATGTATGCTAACAATAGTATTTCTAAAGGAATCACGCTTTAAACTAGCAAACTAGCCATTTTAGCTGTTAGACTATGTTTTTGTATGTTAACAATAGTTTTCTAAAGGAAACAAACTAGCCATTTCAGCCATCCGCTATCTCACATTATGTCAACAAGCATTGATCGTTCTGCTACAGACACCGTAGCAGCTCCCTCTCACAGGTAAGTGACTCGACTCGCTGAGAAAATGTTTAATTCACCCTCTCGTGTTTGACAAGTGATATAATCTCTGCAATGACGGCCGACGACTCGAGTGATGTGGCCACAATAGCAAGACATTCAGTGCAGGGATTAGAGGCGTTCTAACGGCACGGTCAATGAAGGGCGCTGCAGATAGCCTTCGACCCTCCCTATAGATTAGCACCTGCACAGTTATTATTCCATTATGCTGTCAATGAAATAGGTGCGGATCCTCTCGCCTAATCACAGCGTGCTGGACGATGTGTGTGCTTTCATTTGCACAGTGATTACAGATGTCTGCCAAAGCTGCTGAATGTGACCGACTGGAGCCGTTCAAAAGAGCACAAGGTCACAGCTGGAACATGAATGTTAAATGAACTCTCACTGAATTTAACTCTTCCGGTAGTGATTTACGCCAAATTAACATTGTTTTAACACTAAAGGAAATGATTCTGATTTATCAGTAATTTAAACCTTTACACACAAAAAAATTAAATAAAAAAATAAACTACATTGAATCTGACATTTTCAATTCCAGTCTGTTATTATATCTTGACATTTTGCATAATTTATGTAACAATTTTACTTTTTTTTTTTACTTCAAAATAAATTATTTTAAATTATTTTAAAAATGTAAAATATATTTTGTCAATATAAAATGTAAAATACATTTTTGTATAATTTCAGTAATCTTTCAAGTAAAATTTATTTTTTATTTTAAACCATATTTATATGAAGTCATATTATGAAAACCTGAAAATACAGTATATTTCATGTTTTTAGTAGTGTTTCAATCATATGTAACACAATCTAACATTGGTTAAAACAATTTATAATGATTTGTAATGATATTAAAATGTTGAATATATATATACACACACACACACACAATTTGAGATCATTTTGACATCATTTTGAATAATTTAAAATGACTTTTAAATTTAAATTTCAAATAATTTATCTTAAGTCAAATTACATACAATATATTTCATGTTTTTTAACAGTGTAATTTGATACAATCTGAAAGTTTCATTTTAAAACATGAAATATTTTCACACTTCTGCACAATTTGTGTATTCACATTATTTGCCAATTCAGTTTTCCAATAAATTACTTAAAATTATTAAAAAGTCAAATATATTTTCACATTAAAAAAAAAAATACAAAAATAACTAACAAAAAAAAAAAAACTAATGATAATAATAAAATAAAATGTGAATATTTGATATAATTTTTTATTATTAAAGAATTATCATTTTGGAACATTTGACAAGTAAATTTTTTTTTCTTTTTTCTGAATTTTATGCACAATGTTCTTAAAGAAAAAAAGAAAGTGATTTTTGTTGGTTTCTTCTCACATTACATCTCAAACTTCATCTCAGGATGTTCTTCATTCACACTTCTGTCTCCTTAAAAACAAGTGGATGTGTTTTAACATGTAAGTTATTCAAGTAATTTTTTTGCATATGTAAATGAGGTATAAAAAAAAAAAAAAAACACCTTTTGAGAGGACAGTATTTGGCGAATAAACTTTCATTTATATTACTACATAAAGTCTATGTCGTCATCTATGCATCCATTTCCCATAATCCCCTCTGTTGCCATGACAACCTTGCATTCTGACCCTCACGCGTCCCTTAATTTGATGATGGCACCAATGAGAGCGTCAGTAGGAATGAGGGCGCTGCTGCTTTATCCAATTAGCTGTAACTGGTGGGGTGTCAGGGTGCCCTTTCATCCTGATGAAGCTACCAATGTCAAATGCCAAAGCACCGGCATATTGGCTTTCTCTCCCAATTTCCCAGCTCTCAATGCCCACATGGATCGGCGCATTAAGATCTTATCAATCATAACATGACATTTATTATCATTAAACTGGAAGTCACAAGCTGAAGTCATAAGCGCTTTACTACAGCTAAACAGGTACTTTACTAAACAGTTTCCCTAAAGTGTGTACAAAAGCTTGTAAGTATTTCTTTGGATTTTTGGGAAACATCAAGGCTGACGTTGAAATGAAATTTCAGACAGCTACATTTCACTGGAGTTTAATCACATCTGTGGCATGCAAACAGCCTTGACACGTGTGAATTATACATGGATACATCACTGTAATGGCTACACTGTCACTGTCGCGCTCCGCTTATTATTCGACTTATTATGCAGATCGACACTGAGAATTAACTTTCATATCAGTCAGGCGTGATTTTATAGATGGATTTCTGGGGAATGTCATGGTGCGCTGTGATGAAGAGCCATTAAGCTTTCTATACACTAAAAACAAAAGCCTTGAATCTCACAAAAACCTGTCAAAAATTCTAGGATATATTTAAATATATATATATATATTACATTTAATCATTTATATTACATATAATATACATATATTACATATTATATTTGTTGTATTGAGTTTATGTAGATTTTCTATAAAATCTAAATACAATTTTATATTATGCAAATCATTATTTTTACAGTACAGACCTTTATATGTAGTTCTTAAATAAAACTGTACATATATTCATGCATTCAGTCAGGGCTTATTTCTTCTGAAACTAACAATTTGTTGAGCAGCAGTCAGAAGTGTTTATGGCTTTGTTAGTATATGCTTATAAAACACAGCAGACTTACAGTGCTTCAGGCCAGAGCAGATGTTCAGCCTTAAAGAGACCATTCACCCAAAACAACAAGACGCTCTTCTGAAGTCACATGACAGCTTTGTGTGAAGCAAAGAAGCATTTTGAAAACTGTGAAAATACCTACCTGATTTTCTTAAAATAACTTTAAAACGTCAATATAAAACATTTTCACTGCCAAAAAATTACATAAAACCAAACTGTATTGTTTGTACAATGTTCACATTGGTAAAATCGAAGCATTAAAATTTCATTGTGTTCAAAAACAAAATGAAAATGCTTTAAAAACAAAAACAAAGCACACCCAGGCAACACTACAACATTTGTGGAACATTTTGTTAAAATTAATTTAAAACCTTACAAAAGAATTCACAAAACTGCAATGTTTGTACAGCATTAACGATTTTAAAAGCAATTTGTGCAGCAAAATTAGTGCCTTCATGCAACAAGTTTGAATATATGCAAATAAGATTTAATATCTATGGCATGGAAACATTTTTGTGTTGAACATTTTCAAATTTCCATCTAAAACAAGGCGTTATGCTTACACAAGCGTTCCATTAAAATCAAAAAATTTTGCACAAATAAAATCAACTAAAGTATTTTAGTGTCTTTCACTAGGTATCTTTTCACTGTCAACATTTGCATGATAAAACTGCAACATTTACTCAAGCGTTTGCATTATAAACTGCAAAACCACAACATTTACACAAAGTTTGCATTCTAAAACAGCAAAACCACAATGTTTACATTATAAAACCACAACGCGTTGCATTATAAACCCAACAATTACACATTACCCGTCAACATTTGCATGATAAAACTGAACGTTTACTCAATGTTTGCATTATAAACTGCAAAACCACAACATTTTACATACGCTTTGCATTATAAAACAGCAAAACCACAATGTTTACATTATAAAACCACAAGCGTTTACCGCTTTGCATTATAAAATTGCTAAACCCTAAAGTTTACATGTTTGCATTATAAAACTCAACCTTTACATTATAAACCCAAAAACCATAACGTTTACACAACATTTGCATTATAAACCTGCAAAACGCAAGCGTTTACGTTTGCACAACATTGAATTATGAAAACACAAAACTGGAATGTTTACATGTTTGCATTATTAAACCCAAAGCGTTGCATTATAAACCTGCAAAACCATAGCGTTACAACGTTTGCACAACATTTGTATTATAAAACCGCGAAAACCGTGAACGCTTTACCAATGTTTGCATTATAAAACCACAACATTTACACTAACGCTTTAACGCGTTTGGATAGTTCACCCAAAATGAAATCAAACAGTTGACGGTAGCCATTGACTAACATAGTATGAAAAAATACTATGGAAGTCAATGGCTACCATTAACTGTTTGGTTACAACACTCTTTAAAATATCTTCTTTTGTGTTCAACAGAAAAAAAAAACTCATACACGCTTTGAAAAACTATGAGGGTGAGAATTTTATGACCACAATTGTGGACGTTTTGTTATCTTTCTTTGATAAAATCGTACCAAAAATAATAAAAGGTTGATTTCACAGTCCTACTTGCACACTTTGTAATCAGTCATACGCAAAATGGGATTTAAGAACTCGACTGGGAACATTTTTGTGCTTGAACATTCTTGAAACATCTGCTTTTCCCAAATTTCTATATTTTGGTCAAACTAACCCATTAGCGTGAGTAAAGCTAGTGAAATCCAGTGGTGGTTGTGTTTGATTTGATCTGGAGCCGATGGAGAATTATGGGTCTCTAACAAGCTTGTAATTTCACCTGACGATGCCCAGCAAATCATGAATCTAGCCCGAATATTGAGCCTTCAGTCTTGGTTCAGAGCTCAAACATTGACTGGAAGGATTCCCGTCCAGCCAGCACAAAAGCATTCTGGGAGTTGGTCGGCCCAGTCCAATGGGCCATGAATTACAGGCGCATCTCTCTCGCCTCTCGCTGCGTCTCAGGCCTGCCGGCAGAACTTGTGCTGCTGGCATCGATTCACTGCTCATCGAGGAGAAAGAGAAGAGCTCCAGATGCTATGGATTACTTCACGGTGTCCGCATCGACGGATAGCACCCTGAAAAGCACAGGTCACTGGACTGAGCTTCAGCATCGATTCTGGAAGGAGATACAGTAGGATTGGTATCTGAGGTGCTTTCCGTAGCGATGTGAAGAAAAACAGACAATTCAGCAAAGAATTCATCAAACATTATTTTAAACTGGACTATTATGGTTTGCTTGCTGTATGTACACTTTTATAAATATTAAACCACAAAAAGACCATCAAAATAAAGTTCTGTTTAAATGTGACATAAATATATTACTGTTGTCTACTGATGCATTCTTAAATTAATAATAATAATAATAATATAATAATAATAAACAATTTATAAGGGATATCACAATTTTTCCCAAGTTTTAATTTTAAAACCAAACAAATATAAAAATTATATTTTAAAAGACTTTTGTCTTAATTTCATTACCACTTATTTTAATAATAAATTTGTATTAAATTATAAATAGAGTTAAATTAATACCACAGAATTTATGAAAAATATTTGTTCAGGGACCATATAATTGTAAACATTTTTTATAAAGTTTTATAAATTAAACTGATCAGACACACTTTTGTTAATTAATAAAATTATTTAATTAAATCTTTAAAACAGGAGCTAGAATAATTAAAATGTAAAAGCGAATTTGGGAATTTTTTATTTCTTTTTTGATGATTTATAGGGTCCTAAAACTATTAAAAAATATATATTTTTTATTTTTTTACTTTTAATAAAATGCTGATAAACTCTCTAAGTGATTAATTAGAGATGCTTTTGATTACTAAAAGTGATTTTAACCATAAAAATGGAATCAGAAAATAATAATTTTAATACAAAGAATTTTGGGAAAACAAAGCTGATTTTGGGAAATAAAACTATTTTATAGGGCCTTAAAACTGTATTGAAACATAAAAATAGAATCTAGAAAAAATTTAAAAGCGGAAGTTGGGAATAAAGTAAATTTCATAGGGCTCTAAAAAAAAATGTATTTTTTGTTCAACATGAATAAACTGTGGGTAAATTGTATGAGTTTAATGATTTTGAATAATTAGACATTCTTTCGATTACTAAAATTCATTTTAACTATTAAAATGGAATCCAGAAAAAAATTAAATGGAAAACACTACATTTGGGAAAAATCTAATAGAACTCAAAGTATTAGTTTCATGATTTCAATTAAGTGCTTTTCATTAACTGAAATTTAATTTAAACACTAAAGGGAATCCAGATAAAATCCAGGGAAAAACAGAAAGAAGAAAAAAGAATTGTTGGATTAAAAGCATGTCTTGTCTGGTTTAAGCTAGTCTTTCAGTAAACCTGGTCAGAACCTCTAGAAAACCACCAGACCAGGTTTAGATCCCAGCTAACCCCTCAGGCTGGTTTAAGCTCAGTTTCTTCATGAACTCCGTCCGTGTAAATCTCTTCAAGTCCCTGTTGCACCTTCCCAGAGTTCATCTGTTTTCCGCTGACTCTACGGAAAGACAATTACTCATGTTCTGAGCCCTTTGCAGCGTTTAGCAGAAAAATGTCTTTGTATGCAGCCAATTTGAATAATTCAGCCAAGCGCACACACATTTTCCCTCTTGTTTGAACTGCTGGCGTTCCTGCTAATCTAAGTTAATGGACTGAAGATCTGGATGAGCTCCGTTGATTCATCCGGGCTTCGTTTGATGAATCGCTGCAGTTTCCATCTTGAGCTCAGTTTATCTGGCTACGCTACGCTCACGATGAGTCAGGCGATCTTCGTGTAGTCTGGGCGTGAAAATGAGTTTTACCAGGGTTCACACGGTCATGAAACACATGGAAAAATACCTTTTCTGTTAATTTTTTGAATGAATGAATGATTTGAATTGGTTCCCAAATTGCGTGAAAGATTCATTAGTAAAACTCTAATTTTAGCAACAGATTGAGTAAGATTCATTCAGTTCTGTTGGTACAAATGAATCTCTTTGAGTTTCCGATTCTTTTGTTTCATGACAGTTTTTCATAAAATACTCAATTGGATTAGTGAGCTAAAACTTTCAAGTTGGTTCTTTTGAATTAATGATTCATTAGTAAACTGATCTGAATTAATTTTTTTATTATTTATTTAAACCCTCAATTCAGTAAAATCCAAACTGACTGGAAAGGTCATGGAAAGTTTTCTTAGTTTGATTCATTTCCATGAATCAGTTCAAACTGTCAGTCTGAATGAACCAATTCAAAATTCTGATTCCGATTCATTTGTATCATGATGTCGTTTTCATTACAATATTCAATCAATGAAATCTTTTGAGTCAAAAAGTTCAATTATTTCACTTCCGTGAATCAGTTCAAATGGTTCAGCTCAATGAATTAATTCAAAAACATTCTAGTTCTAGTGCTCAATTCTAAATTTTTTAATCAGATTAGTGAGTGAATCATTTGAATTGGTTCTTTAGAATCAGTTCAAATCAGTCCAATTGATTCATTAGCAAATTAAATCTGAATGATCTAAAAAATATATATATCACAATCACAAATGACTCAAATGATTCAAATCTCTTATAAATTTAGCAGTAGATTCTTAGTAAGTTTGATTCATTTCCATAAATCGGTTCAAACTGTCTGTTCTGTTCTGATTATTGATTACGTTTGTATCATGACAATTTTTCATAAAATATTTAACTGAATTAGTGAGCAAAATCTTTAGAAGCAATTCTTTTGAATGAATTACTGGAATCGGTTCCAAATTGGCCTGAATGATTCATTCTAAACTGATCTGAATTTGAATGCTTTTTTAAAAATGCTTGTTCAGTGAAATCACCAATAACTGGAAAGGTGATGGACATTTAATGGAAACTTAGATGTTTTGTAAGTCGATTCACTTTCATGAATCAGTTCCAACTGTCCATTTCAACAAATCGATTCACTCTCTAAGTGATTCACTTGCATAAATACTTCTATATCAGGGTTTTTTTTTTTTAATCATTTTTAAGACAGTATATTAATATATGCAGATGGATGTGACTGGATATGATTGTGTAAACATGTCTAGGTACAGTCAAACATGAATAAATGTCCTGCATTTAACATAAAGGCTTTGAGAGAAACCCTCTCTGTTGGCGGATGCTGATAAACTGACAGGTGATTTAACGGTTGACACGCAGACACGGGCACCGGCACATCCCGTTAAACCTCAGCGTCCCAGCGACCTCCGATCGATGCCAGACCAGCACCGACTCTATTTTTTAGCCCGTCGAGCGATGGCAGATGAGCTGGACGCTCGTGTTACCCTCGAGGTCTGCAGACATCGAGCTGGCGATACTGGCCTATCGGATAGCACACACTTCCTGTCCCTCAGCCTCATTATATGGGCACTCAGTGACCTTGGACCTGACCGCAGTCACTTTTGGTGGATGTTTGTGAGCTTGTTGTGAAGGGGGTTCTGATAACAGAGCTTCATGATGGAGCTGGAAATGATTTGTGAGATAGAGTAATGATAGAGAAGCAGCTCACATATGGGGAAAACTATAATATTGATATTAGTATTATAAAAAAAAAAAAACAATACCAATAATTTTTTTTATATTTAATTAATTATTATTTTCTTAAATAAAATGTCAAAATAAATTGTACAATTATTATACATTATATAAGATTATAATATATTATTCTAACTTATTATTTAGATTTCATAGGTATTTAGATTTGCTAAATTATACCAAATAATCATATAAAATCTAGAAAAATGACAGAAATTTAAAATAAAGTTAA
Organism: allo-octoploid hybrid of Carassius auratus x Cyprinus carpio; assembly: GCA_024542945.1. NCBI lineage: Eukaryota > Metazoa > Chordata > Actinopteri > Cypriniformes > allo-octoploid hybrid of Carassius auratus x Cyprinus carpio. Next base: position 1,920,441 of record CM045072.1, read on the forward strand.
GTTCTTTGTGAGTTTGATTCAGTTGCATGAATCAGTTCTAACTGTCCATTTCAATGAATCATCACAAGTGAATCATTTACAGAATCACTTTAAAAATGTAGTTTTTAATTTGTTTTTAACAGTATTTTAATATATGCAGATAAATATTTCTGTTACGTGACTTATATATTATATAAGATTATAATATATTAGTATAAATCATTTACATTTCATACATATTTAGATTTGATAAACTATGCCAGATAAGTTAAATTAATAAATACATTAATTAATTTAAATTGTTTATTAAAATGTATAGTTATTGATTTATTTGTGGAAAAATAAACACATAATGTTTATTATATATCATTTATATTTTAAATTGTGTATATGTATAATTACATTATAAATTACATACAATTTAAAATATATTATCAATATATATATATATATATATATATATATATATATATATATATATATATATATATATATATATATATATATATATATAATTACTAATAAATAGATATATAGTTAATAGATTAATAAATATATAGCTTTTATATAAATAATTTCTATTTTTTTTTTTTATTATTTATTTATTTATTTATTTATTTTTTTTTTTTTATTACCAAAAAAGTAAAGACTTTCAAAAGTAAATAATTTAGGTCATAAATTTATTTATTTAGCTGAACAAAACCAGAAACCTGCTGTAACTTCTCTTGACACACACTCACTTCTTCACATCCAACGTCAGCTCTCACCAGCTGCATTATTAAAATCATAAGGCATAAATAAGACATTGGGTTTGAGTGCTGGATAATTGTATATTGATTGTAAATAATAGAGCGCCCCTGTGTTCATCACAATAAAGAGCCCACTGCAGCAATTTCACAGACCGGGGCAAAAGGCCTTTGGCCATGAGAGAAACACAGCTGCAGTCCTTTCACACAAACTATTGTGCTATCCCAGCATGCCATTGTGCAAAGAGAAGCAGTTATTACACAGCGTCCTCCTCATCAAAAGAACCTCGACAGTCTGCACTTCCTCAACGCCTAATAAAGTGAAGCGATCCCTCCTGCCAAATGCTGTGTTATGAATAATCATCCGATGTCGACGGGACAGAAAACGTGGCATTGAATGGCAGCTCGGAAAGAGCATCAGAAATCCACAACCTCGTGTCTCCATCTGTTTAAATGTGCAGTTTCACATGAAAATCGTCACTTTTGGAAGCAAAATGGGTTGTGAAGGTGCTTCATGTTGACTTGCAACTCAAACTCCAAAATAGTGATCTGCATCGCAACATCAAGCGCTTTATAATCTCCAAAACACCATTTAGCAACTCAAAAGCCAGCAAAATACAGTTACTGAGGGTTCTTTGATCTAATATACTGCAAAAAAACGTCATTCTCCCAGGTTCACAAGGTTTCAGTCGATAATGAAGCAGCTTTCTGTGAAGAACGGCCCATGTTTGTTTGTTCCCACTAAATGAAAAGTGCTCTGAGAAATGGCTGAAGGGTTGTCTGCTATGGGGATTGTGTTTGCAATCAAGCAATTTTGCTACTTTGTGCAAAAACATGTCGTCTTTTGCCATGCTGCACTGGTGGCATACGCATGCACAGACACGCATTAAGCATGCAAACTGCAGTCCAAAGCATCGGCAGAAGCGGGAATGTCTTCAAGTGCATAGAGGAGGACCATCCTGTGCATCATTACTCAGAGAGACAGAGGAACAGCTGAAAATGTGTAAATGATTGCATTGCAGCGTGAGGGAACACATGTTTGTTAGCTCCTGCAGCTCTCTGGTAGATGATTGAATGCATTTTGAACTGAGAGGGTCCACTGGCCTCATGCACGGGGATCTTAAGAGCGACTAGGTTGTTTAGATGTTGCAAAATCCAGATTCTTCTTTTGAGACACTGCCCTGGTGCCATGTACAGATGTTTTAAGTTGTTCCCAGAGAAAAATAATTATATTGCGGTATATATATATCATTACAGTGACATCAAATTACTCATAACTTGATGCGTGTCGTCCGGTTAACCCTATACTGACACCCACAACAGGTGCACGGTGCATGCAAGAAATGTCACACGCGCACAAGCTCACTTTATATCCTCTCTTAATGTCCCTCGAATCATGATTTTGGAGTCTCTGTCACTCAAGCACTGCCCCTGATGACCGTCATCCGGTCAGCATTCAAACCCTAGAGGCGATTCACTCAAAATAAACCTTCTGTCATCGTTTTCAAACCCGAGGGACTTCTAGATAATATCTGACAAATAAATCAGCTGCTCTTCATTTCATATATAATCAAAATTATGTAGCGTTTGGGGGCAAATGACTCTGTAAAAATCATTATCATTTACATACAAAATACACAAATGTTAGAAAAGTGTCACAAAAATACTGTTTTGGAGATCTTGATTAAAAACAACAAAAGAAAAAAAGTTTAAAAGTAAATAAATAAAAAAGCTTATAAAAGTGTTTTTTTTAAGTAAAAATACTTCTACTTAAATGATCAAATCAATTATTGAAAGAAAATTAAATTAATTAAACAAATAAACAGTAGATATTGCATTATTGTCTTTTTAAAAGGTAACTATAGCAACAGTGAAAAAAAAACACATTATTTACATAAATACACAAATATATCACAAAAGACTATTTTGGAAGTTTTGTTAAAAGTGAAGTTATTTAAAATTAATTAAATAGTTACAAAGTAAAGACAGAGTACTTTTACTAAATGGACTAAAATAAAATAAGTTACTAAAATAAATGAAAATTATTTAAAAATAAATAAAAAGATAAAAAATAAATTAGTAGATCTTGTCAGACAGTAGATTATTGTTTGGCAAGGTAACTATAGTAACAGTGCATTAAAAATTCTCACAATATTTACATAACAAATACACAGATATTACAAATACATCACAACAGACTGTTTATGATTTTGTTTAAAATTAAATGAATTTAAATTAATTAGTTAAAAGTAAAGACAAAAGTACTTTTACTAGATAGGAAAAAACTGATTAAAAGTAAACACATTTTTTTAAAAAGTATAAAAATAATTCAAAAACATTAATTAATTTAATTAATTTAATTAATATTAATTAAAATAAATAAAATAAAATAAATTAATTAATTAAATAAATAGTAGATCTTGTCAGACATGTACTGTTGCCTGAATGAATGAATGAATGAATAAATAAATAAATAAATAAATAAATGGATGAAGCAGTTAACAAAAAAAAAACAAAAAAAAACATGTCCGATAAATAAGTCAAAGTGCCTGAATGTCAATCTACAGTTTGCTCAGTATATTAAAGCACCATACAGACAAAAACACAACCGATGCACATTAGGTGATTCTCAGCTCTCAGAGGTTTTAAATGCATGATCTGGAGCTGTTCAGTGATCGTAGAGAAATGCAATCAAAGCCAATGTGTCAGTCCAGATCTACTACAGCTCCACTGCTGTTTTAACTAGCACTTCACCCCGCCGACTAACTAGTACCTCTGAGGATTCACTCTGATGTGTCAATCATTTAACCAGCTGCGTCATCACAGACCATCAATATTAGAAACACACTGGAAAACACTGCCTTAAAGCCATCAGAAGATTCACGGAGAAGTTTACTGCATTTAAAGTCAATCAACATAAGTTTGAGTGTTTCTGACACTGCCAACGCAGACAAAAACACAAATTCATTGTGCTATTATAAAGAAAGAAACTTCAAATAAAGCAAGATAGGGCACAAGTGCTGCGTTTAGCGAGAAATATCAATCCTGCTTGAGAGATATATTGAAGTGTGTGCTGGATCAGATCACAGGGGAAAAATTAGCTCAAAAGGTCAGAGGCTGACATTTAAGAAGAAAAGCAGATTAACCCCAAACCAGAAGTGAGCAGCTACACCAAACACAACACAGTCAGGAGACACACAGCTTCTGTGCTGCTTTCAGGGTTCTTACAGCTTTTAGATGAGTGCATATAAAGAAACCAAGAAATCAATTAATTTTTTAATTAAACTTATTTAAACTTATTTTTAATTAATTAATTTATTTTTAAATTTGAATGCAGTTGCTATAGAGTGTAACTGAGAGGTTAGGGCTTATTCAAATCACTAACCATAAATGGATTATTATAGTATGAGTTAGTGAATAATTAAAATAAATAAATGTAAATAATTTATAAATAAATAAACTTTTATTTTTTTATTTTTTACTAAAAGTTAAAATATATTTAAAATAAGAAACAAACTTACTTTATTTCAGGTCATTATTAAGGCAACATTTCTCATTTTTGTGATGTACAAACATAAATAAATAAATATATAAATAGAGAGAGAGGAGACTTAAATCAGGGTTATTATAGTTAATCTAAAACCAGTAAAAATGTTTATTTATCTATTTTATTTTTAAAATAAAATAAATGTTAATATATAACAAATACAACATATAACAAACTTACTTTATTTTGGCTAGTTGCAAGGCAACATTTCTCACTTAAAACTGAAATGAAAATGAATTACATCGACATATTTAAGAATTAAATGAAGAAATAAAGAAATATATAAATCAAGTTATAGTTAACTAAAACTATTATAAAAACAGTTTTGTTATTTGAAATAAAATAAAAGTTAACACAAATTAAATAAAAGCGTTTAATAAAACAAACTTTCTTAATTTCAGCTAGTTGTCAAGGCAATATTTTTAATTTTCATTTAACTAGATGTAATAAAATTACTATACGCTACTAAAAAAAAAAAATACTAAATTAACATTCATAAAACTATTCATAAAAACTAGACATGTTTATTATATATATATATATATATATATATATAATATATATATATATATATATATATATATATATATATATATATATATATATACATACACACACTGCACTTTACACATACACAATTTTTAAACTTTAACTGAAATTAAAATTAAAATATAAAAGAAATTGCCAATTAAATATGAATAAAACCTCAAATATAATCTCAATAGCACTTCCCTAAACATCAACAACAGTAAAGTGATGCTTGACTTAAACAGCACTATTAAACACATCCAAACATCCCTGGTTGAGTGTTCCCACGCATTATGACTCCCAGCGTGTTACTGTTGTACTATGAAGTGTGACTAGCTTAATTAACAGGTGCGACTAATGTGTTTCCACTTCAGATTAATAAATGCAGTGCAACCGACACTCTACAAGCAGCAATTTACAGCAAATACAACCTCTCTCTCTGTCATGACTTCATGTGACAGGAGCTGCATCTCAAGCGACACACTACACACTGTGCATGCACTGTACTCAACCATGTAGTGTATGAATTATAGAAGGTTATTCTGTCATTCATCATCAGAGTCTGGCGTGGTTTGTGGTGTGACAGAAATAACTGCTCATTCAAAGGGAGCGCGCAACTTTCTCCCAAATCGCATTTTTACTTAAAGTTGTTGGAGAAAGCTATTTAATAAATAAATAAGCGTCAAGAATAGCAGATTGAGTTATAATAAATAATAAAACTAAAACATAAATGACAAAAAACAAAATTAACAAAACTTTATAATTAAAATTAAATAAAAAATATAAATATATAAATCTAACTCAAAATATTAACAAAATGATATTCATTTATCATATATCATGATACTTAATGATACTGCATCGAGCATAACTATTGATATTCCTCATGAGTATAAGTAATTTGAACACAGTAACTAAACTTAAATCAGGTTTTAAAATCTTATTACAACTTTTCAAGCTTTGTGGAAAAATACAACACAAATACAATAAAATAACATATCAAGCAACACTACTGGCATCTGCGTTTTTGAGCGAATCGGATTGAATGAATGATTCAATGACTCACTCATAATTATCTGTTTCCACCCGAATGAATCAGTGTTTTGAACAAATCAGACAGAATGTATGATTCAGTGACCCACTCACTAAATTAAAGATTTGATAGCTTACAAGACATTAACATATAGCCACCAACTGGTAAATGTTGAAATATGTACAGGGCTTGACAATAAGGACCCTTCGGCCACTGCTGCCCGTCACAAAACTTTATTATTTGCATGTGTTTTTAAGCCCTGCTGATTTAAAAAATAAAAGCGATTTTAAGGCATTCAAGCAAGACATAAAGACAACTCCATTCAGTACTCATGCACTGTGTTCATTATGTACATTTTAGAGTGGCCTTTTATTGTGGCCAGCCTAAGCACACCTGTGCAATAATCATGCTGTCTAATCAGCATCTTGATATCCACACCTGTGAGGTGGATGGATTATCTCAGCAAAAGGAGAAGTGCTCACTAACACAGATTTAGACAAATTTGTGAACAATATTTGAGAGGAATAGACCTTTTGTGTACATAGAAAAAGTCTTAAATCTTTGAGTTCAGCTCATGAAAAATGGGGCAAAACAAAAGTGTTAGGTTTATAATTTTGTTCAGCGTATGTCAAAATACCTGTCTTGGCGAGTAACTTTGTAGCTTTAACAATGATTATATGATAACATGGGTCAAAACAATGAAATGAACAATGAACAGCAATTATTTTATGTTTTTGTGGCAGGACCAATGAAAATATTGGCGGGCAAGTAAAATTTCAACCCGCCAGTAGAAAAAAAAGTATTTTCACTGTTAGTGTGATCAACACATCAAAACCAACAGTCGCACACAAAACACTGTACTCTAAATGCTCTCTGGCATTGAAACAGCCTGACAGAAATCAGAGAATCGAGTGGCTTTGTCGAGCTCAGAGCGGCGACAGCGAGTGTGACACGAAGCCAGAGGCGGAAAACCTCGATTCCCACGAGCTCTAAGCCTCTTATTCTGATTTGTGCTTCTTCCTTCTCTGTTGACGGGTGGGAAAGTGCCTGGGCAGTTTAGCAGCGTGGTGGCAGATAGCGCTTTACACAGAGTGAAAATTGCTGAAAAATATATCAAATCGAAAGAGCGGACTGAAGCGCCGAGGGAAGCGGCGCCACGCGTGATGAGCACACGGGCACAGCAAATAAAACCAGAGGGAAACACAATCACTCTTAAGCAATCACTGTGTTCACGAAGAAGCCCACAGACATGAAGGCGGAGAAGTTGGTCTCAGTTCTGTCGCTGGACTGTAAACTCTGGAGAAGAGGAGCTGATCTTCCGTTTGATTCTGCAAAGCCACGTTCTGATTCCAGATGCATTTACTGGCCCTAAAACAGCCTGTAATTGGAGGCGTCAAAGGTTGCTGGGTCTTAAGTCGCTGATTTTATTCTTTCTGTTAGCTATATAAGAAAAGCATGAAACGTTTCAGTAACCACTAAAGCTTGATTACAGGATTAACATTTATAATTAAAAAAATATACAACACAAAGAAAGTCATTTAAGTTACTTGCTTTCATTTGAAAGGTGACAATATTTTACTGTTAGCATTTCTTTATGTAAATATTACATGATTAATATAATGAAAAATATATATACTTGTATATTGTGTGCAAATAATGAATGAAAAAACATTCTAATAAGATTTTTACATGTATATTTTGTGCAATTAAATAAAGTACATTAACTTAATTATATTTTTGTATATTTTGTGCAATTAAAAATGATTATACAAATAAGCAATTAATTATAAAATAATTCAGATTTATATTTTGTTGTGCAAACAATTAATGATTAATAAAATTTATAATGTATTTTAATTATAACATGTCAGATTTATACTTGTACACTACAAATAATAAAATTATTAATGAATAAAACATATTTTAAACAAATCAAATTAATACTTGTACCCTGTGCAAATAATTAAAAATGATTAATAACCTTAAAATTGTCTTTTAATTATAACAAGTCCGATTTATATTTGTAAATTGTGCAAATAAAAAAAATACAAATAATTGATTTACAAGTTATATTTACACAAACAAAAAGTAAACCGATGTAAAGTTGTATATTGTGTGCAAATAATTGAAGTACTAATAAAACAACTTTACAATAAAACAAAGTTACATTTTATACTTGTGTATTTTGCACAAAATAAAATTATGAATTTATATTATGTAATTATACACTCTGCAAATAATTAAAAATTATTAATAAATATTTTATTATAAAATAAAAATTAGCTTCATACTTGTATATTATGTTCAAATAATTAAAAGCGATTAAATAAATTAATTACAAAATAAAAGCCAGGACTTACACTTGATAATGTTGTGCAAATTAAAATTAATAAATGAAAAAATGATTAAAAATATGAAAAAGAAACTCATTCTGTGTTGTTTATATTGAGTCACATGTTACTCCGATTGGTCACATGATTTTTGCTTTACAGCATTTAGCTTCTATGCAAGCAACTGAAGGTGAAACATGAACTGGCATGTTTGAAAAGGTTTTAAAATGCAAACTGCAAAACACTAAAAGAGTAAAGCAACAGCTTACACCAACACCGACCTGAAAAGCACTTCCGGATAGTTCATCCTGAAGCGGAGGCGATCCAAGCGGCAGGCCCTGTCACCACAAATAACATCACTCAGTGGATTTTAAACCGACTGCGGCATCATAAATCCGCCAACAATTATTGATTAAATGCTTTCTCCCAATAATGAAAGGTATAAATCTCCCTCTTTCAAAAGACATGCTATATAATCTAATAAAGGAGTTACATGCCCAAACCTCTCTGAGGAAGCTTAAGAGACCAGGCTTCATTATACGACCTCAGCGTGGGTGAAGGAGGAGAGAGAAAGTCGGCTGAAAACACACAGCTCGCATCTGCAAGCCACAATGGAATTACTTATCAGAAGGTCCATTACTCAGAAGCAGGTATTGATCCAGAAGAAACACGTTCACTTTGGTTGACTCTGTTTTTTAAGAGAGCATGGTCATGTGTTTAAACATTTTATATGTGGAGTGTTTCTTCAGAAAGATCTCAAGGAAAAGGACTTCTGCTCCATTGACAGGTTAAACTTGTCACAGAAATATGGAGTTTAAACATGGGTGGGGAAAGAGATCTTGGTTGGAGCACCATCCAACTATGAAGAGAAAAACTGGTGAGGAACCAGTTTGAAAAACAGAAGGAAATGTCTTGAGGAACAAAATGAGAAACTTTGATGAAGAACAAGAACAGAAATTTATGAAGTAGCGAAATCATTAAGAGAAAAACTGCTGAGCAATTAACCAGGATGAAAAACCAGGAGATGAGATATCATGACGAAAGCATGACAAGATATGAGGAACTTTGATGAAGAAGACGAAAGCGAAAGAAGAGTGAAGATGAGAAACTATGAGGAGGAAAGCGGTTAAGGAACCAGATGGAAACTTGAAAACCATGATGATAATCCATGAAGGGAAACCATGGAGATGTATGAGGAACTTTAAGAAAAAAGAAATGAGAAACACAGGAAACCTTCAGCCACCATTGGATAGTATTGTTTGGGTGGACCTTCACTATGAATTGGAAAACTGTTGAGGAACCTTGATGATAATCCATGAGAAGGAACCAAAATTTGTTTGTTTTTACCGCACACCATGAGGAACCAAGTTTAAGATCCTAAAGTGTTGTCGTCTGTACTATTTCAGTTCATCTCAATGGAAGTGCAGCGCACCTGTATTTGCGACCATTAAACTCTAGAGTGAAGGTTTCTCACACATGCAAGAGTTACTTTGGAATTATTCAGCTTTTAAGAACAAGCAGAAGATATGGTTTCTCCGGTGGTGGTAGAGCTAATACACAAGCGGCAATCTCATTGGCTGGCTCCTCTATCACCATCCCGTTTTGATTTCAGCAAATCAGTTCAAGCTGACGCTGACAACCTGATTAATATATTCATGGCCCCAGCAGTTAGCAGTAGTATCTTTTAATAATAATTACTATTATCTATGACCAACAATATCTTAAACACCACCATCAATCCTAAGTTCAGTTAAAATAACAAATATGCATTTATACATGGTACCAAGTTTTAGTTCTAATCACTAGTTCCATCATTAAATAGTGCTTAATTATCATAATATCATAATATAATAATAATATTAAAAGTGTATATTCAGATATTTAAGAAGCTGTGCCATGTTACACATTGTTCTTTTTTTTCCCCATATTTTCACTATATTATAATATATGAGCCGTAAAAGCCTGATAGACCAAATGTGATGGTCTAAAGGCCCAATATACTGTTAATAAGCTCTCAATAAGCTGTCAGGCTATATAGGGTTACATTTATTGGTAAAAAAGAAAGCGAAGAGAGATCTGGCTGTAAAGAGGTCTTGGTTGAAGCATCTTGAGAAACCATGATATTTGAGATGATTCCAATATCACTAGATGGCATATTGAGAAACTGTCAATAAACCATGATAAGAGGAACTATAATGATAATCCAAGATGAGGAACCATGAAGAGCCTGCAGTCAAATAACACAAGTGCGTTTAATTTTATTGGTAAAAACAGACTGAGAAGAGATTGTAGGAGAAAAGATGAGGAACCTAATGATGAACTGATGGTAAAGATTGCAAAACCAATGTTTTCGTTCTCTAGAAAAGCCTGCAAGAGCAGAAGAAAACAAACACGAGGTCAACACAGTTTCCCAGAAGGACTCGATTCACGGGAACATCCATAATCTGGTTTGAGGAGTCTGTTTCCATCAGTAGTCAGAAGGCGAAGATCTTGAGCTCACCCATAGCAGCACAGATTGTTTATGACTATGATGTTCAATAGAGTCAACAACATCTGCTCTGAGGTGGGAAGCGGTCACTAATACCACGGGATTTGGTGTGGTGCTCCATGATAATATGATGTGTAGGGATCGAGGGAAGAAACCCGTATCAATAAGACTGACCTCTTCCAGAGGCTTCATTGAGCCCTCAGACCATGAGGATTGATTTAGAGGATTGGAAATGTGAGAGAGAGAGAGAAGAAGGAAGGAGACTTGTACTTTTATCCTATAGGAAACTAAAGGATTTTTCCCCTCATTCAATTTAAAGTCCTTACGCATCCTGAGGCACTTTGTGTGACCATACAAAGTACAATATGAGTTTTCCTGCGCTCGTACATTACTGAAACTCACTCTACCAGCCTAAGTTTAGAAATACAGCTTTAAGGTCTAAAACCTGAGAAAAAGAACAATAATCATATGAAATGAAGAAATATTTCAGATATTTTATTTATATTGTTTATATTTATTTATTTCATTTTATTTTATTTTGGATTAGCTTTTAATTCTAGTTAAATTTTATAACAATGAAATGATTGTTGTATTTTTTGTTGGATAATTTTGTCATAAAAATGTCTTATTTTAATTATTTAAAAAACTATAAAATATTTAAATTATAGATCAATTTATATTTACATTATTTACATAATAATATATACACATACACACACACACAAAATTGTTAATGAATAGAAATATAAAAATATATATAAATTTTTTAATTTAAAAAAAATCCACTAAAAGTAAAAAAGCTGAAATAAAATAACAAATATTAGAAATGTCACTTTGGTAACATTTTGAATTAAGTTTAAACACTAAAATAAAAACTAAAACTCAACTAAAATTACAATGTTATATAATAGTACATTTTATTAGTTTCTGGAGGTTTTGTATTAATATTACTAGTAAGATATAATTTATTTTTATTTAAGTTTTAGTTCCATTTTAGTTTTTTAGTTTTCAATTTGTTCAATTTTATATTTATTTTGATTTTAGTGCTCAACTTAAACTAAACAAAAATTTCAAATATTTTGAATATTTTTTTTTATATTTACAACATTTGTAACTAAAATAAGTTTTTCATCTAATAATCATATTTAATTTCAGCTTTATAAAATGTTTTAATAATTTGATTTTGCAATAATATCCCTCTTTGTGACCTTGTGTTCTCGTTCTTGAACTTGATTCAATGTTTAGTAAAATAAATCCCCTCAAAACTCATAATTTGCGTGTCATTTCCCAGAATATCAAACAAATCATTAAAAGCAAGACAAATGTACTTGAGAAGGAACACTGCATGATATTAAGACTTGTCTTCAGAGACTGCATTTTGTTTCATTGCACTGATTCATACTGATTCACTTGTTTTTAGCTTGTCGATAATTAAAAGCGAATGAGGGGGGACAAAACACCCAGTGAAATCTCATGTATCTGATCCACAGCTCAACATAATGTGTATTAAACACCAAACAGGTTCTGATTTCAATGCAGAGTTTACATATTTTGACAAAATACTGTCTGTAAAGATTCTGGATTTAGTTTATAACTAGAGCGTGACAGTAAATGTCCTGTTTAGTCAAACACACACACACACACACACACACACACACACACACAAAACAGATGTCTTGGCTAATAGGAAGTGTATCAGTAACTCTAGTCAGAAGAAGGGGAAGAAAAAGCAGTGCAAACTGTTGACTTTCATGAGATGACTGCACTGAGGCTAGGCTTGCTAATTAGCAGTCCCACAAGCACCTAACACTTTTATACAGATGAATATTTGATTAGCGCTGGGCTCGGATAACTCACTGTGTGTGTGTGTGTGTGAGAGAGAGAGAGAGAGAGAGAGACAATGAGCGTTTCTCTCCTCCATTTATAGCGGTTCTCGTCCTGAAAACGGCTTATTATGGCTGTTAACACAAAGGGAACAAAAGCATGTTCTGGCGGCAGGCAGCTCCTCTGTGCAAACAGTCAGTGTGGATAAAGCGAGCAAACAATTCAACACACAAACAAACAAACAAACTGCAAAGCTATTTAAAGAAACTGAAATGAGAGGTTTTGTTCATGGCTTGGAAAGCAGAGCTGACAGAAATATTCTCAACTACATGTCTTTATCTCTACTATATTCAACTTTATGCCCAAAGAAAACAATAAATGTGTCAAAAATAGTCTTTTTCATATCTTACAGTGGTATCGAGGGTATCGGTCTTACTGCACTGGATTGTTTTAAACTATATAAATTTTAACCATATCCTGCACAGAGTTACTTCAAGCCGCTTTTATTTTAAGTGGAAAACAAGTCAAAGACAACTCATTAAAATCTCATTAAAACAGTGTTTTTAGCTGTGTAAACACCAGATTTAATTTGGAGCAAAATAGAAACAAGGCTTAAATAAATAAATGTAGTCTGTTTGGTAGTTAGTGTACTTTTCTGTTGACTGGTTAACCAACAAATAAATAAATTAAATAAATAAATAAATAGTCTTATTAAGGAACAAGCATAGCAGAACACCAAACTTTGTTATTCCATAAACATTATTATAATATGTAATTCATATTATAATATTGAAATAACTATATGAATTAAAAATACTTATATACTGTAATATTTAATATAACATTTTTATATTGTATTACTTATATAAATCTACAAATGTTATGGTTAAAATTAAAACTTAAAAAAATGTTGTTAATTTAAATTAAAAGCTAACAAAATAAAATAGAGAAAAATTTAAACTAAACAAAAATTAGAAATGATGTCTTGGCGACAAACTGAAATAAGGTTAAGGTTAAGCACTGAAATTACTTAAACTGAAAATAAAGCTAAAACTGAAAGTCAATTAAACCTAAATAGTACTATTGGGGAAAAAGAAATAAATAAAAGTGCTAAAAGCACACAATAAAATTAAACTAAAATTAATTACAGTGAAAATATTAAAATAAAAGCTACTTCAAATACTAATAAAACTATAATAATTTAGAAATTACACTAAAATAACACTGGAATAAACATGCAAAGATAGACATTATACTATCTATACATTATACTATATATCCTTTTAAAATGATGAAAGTTAATTTTAAAAAAGTGCTTAAAATGTACATTTATTCATAAATAAACTATAAATAATCTATATATAGATAGATAGATAGATAGATAGATAGATAGATAGATAGATAGATAGATAGATAGATAGATTTTATATTATACATGGTATTATTATTATCTATTCCATGTGTGCTAGTGAAGTGCAGAAGTGCAGTGGTCTGTGTTCCCAGCATGCTGTGTGTGGTGTGATTGGTGTGGTAATGGGCCCCTGCTACATTATGATAAGGTCAAATTAAAATTAATCACTGTTTCTTCTATCGCTCTCCCTCTGGGCTAAATGAATAAACATGACTTGGCTGAAGTGCTTCGACTCTGAGGCTGGTTAAACAATGACACACTGATGCTGATAAGGGTGGAATTTCACACACACACACACACACACACACACACACACACACTAGAGCAACTTATGGATGTTCGCCAATTAAGATTCCTTAAATGTGTCATCAAGTTTATCCGTGGAATTTGTCATTTAAGGAAGGCCAAACATTTGCAGAGTACTACGACTAATTTAAGAAATGAGCTTTCAGTCAATACGAGGCAGTGTCTTGATAAGAGCCGTGAGTTTGGCAAAATAAAGCTGCATTTATCACATTTCACACGTTTACACACAATTTATAAAACATGATAAATAAATACTAATAAAGATAAGACATCAATACTACTATGATAAATAAACATGATGCATACACACTAATGAACATAAGCAAACACTAACACGACACATGATAATTACAAATAAATAATTAAATGAACTGAAATGAAAGTATTAAAAATATTAAAGCAAATTCAAAATGCTAATTAAAACTATAATATTACATGAATTATACTCAAATGACACTGGGATAAAATGCAAATATGAATTAATACTCCATTTGAAATAAATTATAAAACCTTAAACATTAACAACTAAAATCGATAAAGCTGTTTGTTAAACATTATATATTGTTATATATTAAATCTTAAAAAAAAAAAAAAAGCTGAAATAGAATCAAATTAAAGGTTTATGTACTTAAATTACTTAAAATAAAAACAACTATGTAAATAGTAATAAAAATTATAAAAATACTAAAATTAAACTGCTAAAAAATATTATTTTTTTAAATCAGCTCAAATCATTATGACAAACAGTTTAAACATGATAAATACTAATAAATTAATAAAAGCTAATTTAAAATACCAATTAAAAACTATAATAGTACACAAATGATACTAAACACTAAGATAAAGATTTAAAATTGATAAATTCTGCTTTTGACATCTTCAAAAGATGAAAGTTTGTATTCTCTGGTGCTTACATTTAGTCAAACATAATCACTAAATAAAGGAGAGATCCTGGTCAAAAATAAAGAAATAAAACCAAATAATGATCATAAATTATTATGTTTTATTTAGTATTTTATTTCTTTATTTTATTTATATTCTCATATTTACATTTAAATAAAATATAAAATAAAATTATATATATATATATATATATATTAAACTGATGTACAATCACAACTAAGTGCACACTGGCTACCTGACGCATCAGATCTGGATCTATATCATCTATAACGCTTATTTGTTAATGGAAAATGCATTATATTTGAGCGAGGACACGCTTTGTTGTGGTATCTGCAGGTGCGTGAGCTCTGAAACAAACACCGCGCCTACGCCCACAATAAATGCCTGCAATATATTTAATGTGCTCAAACACGCCGCTGCATCAACACATCTCTCACGAGGGCTTATGGGACGGACACAAATAAATAAATAAATCAATATCAAAGGGGCCCAGCGTAATGCTTTACTGGCTAATAAAACACACGGCGTCAGGGAGCACGCGGCATGCACGGATTCCCAGAGGGCTCTGGGCGGACGAGCACCGCCGATATAAATTTAACAGCAAATGAAGTCCATTTGCCAGGCTGAACGGGAAAAGGTCACGCAGACCATCAGTCCGAGGTTTCGAGCGGTCTGGGATCAGATGGACACTCAGGCTGTGCAAGGTGACATGGGATATTCACACATCTGTAATGCCTGCGGTCAATTTGATCTCTCAGTCATCATGATAGGTAAAACACAGGCATACTGCTTAGTGATAAAGGCAATTGTAGATATACAGTTCACTCACAACAAGTATAGTACAATTATATTACTCATAATATAATATTGATGATGACACACTTACTCAGAAGAGTGAAATTAAAAAAAATAAGGTATTAACATCATGATATAGCCCTAAAACATGGTATTAATGTTGTAAATGACATGGCATTTGCATCATCAAAACATTGTATTACCATGGTAAAACAATGCATGACCATTAAGATAGCATTCAAAAACATGGTATCATCATGGTAAAGTCCTTAACATGGTAGTATAATGGAACATGTCAAAAAAACATGCCATTACCATTATGATATGGTCCAAAACACGGTATTATCATGGCAAATGTAAAAAACAAAAACATGTCCAAAGCCTGCTATTATAATGGTAAATGTCAAAAAAAACATGGCATTATCATCATTATGTGGTCCAAAACATTGTATTCCTGTGGTAAATGTAAAAAAAAAAGGTTGATACAACTTTGAGTTTGACCTCCTGAGTTTGAAGAAAATACATTTTCACTGTTAGGAAATAACAATACAAATTAAACGCTCATATTTTAAAAGGCCATTTCCTAGAGGACTAGCAACCAACATGAAGTACTTTAAGAGCCAAAAATGGATCTTCATAAGAGGTTTCTTTGCTGACCTTAAATGCCATAAAATGAACCAGTATAAGCTACTTTTATTTTTAAAAGTACAGACCTTTCAGTGACCAT
This sequence comes from allo-octoploid hybrid of Carassius auratus x Cyprinus carpio, assembly GCA_024542945.1. Classification (NCBI taxonomy): domain Eukaryota; kingdom Metazoa; phylum Chordata; class Actinopteri; order Cypriniformes; species allo-octoploid hybrid of Carassius auratus x Cyprinus carpio. The sequence continues at coordinate 1,937,058 of CM045072.1, forward strand.
TTTCTGTCTCCTCAGAGATGGAAAAAAATAGCATGAGGGGTGACTTCATTCCAGAAGCGAGATCAGACTGTGTGAGTTGAGTTCAGACAGGCCAGGAACGCTGTCCTGAGCAGGCGTTGCCAACCAAATGACTACACGCATGCATTGTTTGACATCCCTGCTTCCAACCCACAGATTCTTCTATTCCGAGTATTACAAGTCAAGCTGATGTGGAACTGGGAAGGCAGAACCTGCTGGGATTTGGAGCTGGAGAACTGTCAATTATTATTCTGAAAGCACATATCTGAGTAATCCATAGTTAAATATGTAACGCTCTGACATTTACTGAGCTACTCAGAAATTATGTATTCCTCAGTTGGATTTTTGGGGCATATAAGAGGAAGTGGATCTGGCTGAAAATAAGTGTGAGCGCTTCTGGATTCATTTATGCACAGCTACAAATCTCCAAATGAACATATGCAAAATGAATCATGCCGAACGCATGCAATCGGAAGCAATAAGCGCAAACCCATGAGAACGGTGCCAGACAGATGTTTATTATTACTCTGAATGGCACTGTCGGCACTCAAAACAAAATATACATACATTTGGAGAAGTTATGTAACTAAAGTGTGGTTTAAAGTGGTGGCGGCAAATGGATTAGCAGAACAAAAGCTAGCCGTTACCTGTGGGTATAAATACTCCTAGTTGATCCCAGGTTAGAAATAGCGGTTGAAGTGTAATAAAGACGTCGCATGGGTTGCTAAGCAAAAGCGAAGTGGATCGATGGCATTCTCAAGAGGATAGACGTTAAATGGGATCTAATGTTCACCGGCACACACCGTATCAACATTAACCAATCAATACCAATTACTGGCGCTTTTACAACGGCAGACCCCAGAATGAAGTCTTTAGAAAACATTCCTTCACTGAGAAAGTATGTGTTTTCAGCCTGACAGGAATAGTGTTTACATTCACCAGAATGGCAGCAAATAAATACAAATATGGAAAATAGTCATTTGCACTTCAGAAGAATACAGTTTTCCACATGTCCATGTTTTTGTGCTACTGTACCATTTGTAAATAGTCAACCATAAAAGTACAGTTTTACCATGGTATATGTCCAAAATATACTTTTTGTTGTTGTTGTTGTTAGTGTATCATTTAAAATGTTTTATTTTTCCAATATACTTTGAAGTATGCTTTGAATCTCCCTGCAATACCATTGTAAAACATGAGTTTAAGTACCACGGTAAATTTATAAGTATTATAGTATCACTTGTACAACAATATTTCTTTGCAAGGAATTACAAATACTAATTGGTACTAATTGTTACCATACTCAAAATACCATGGTACCATAGTACATGCCCAACAGACAAATAATAATAATAAAATAAAAATAAAATAAAATCTTTCAAATATTACATTATTAAATAAAATATATTAATACTTATTATTAATATATTCTAATCAAAGAAACCTACCTTTTAAAATCTATCAAAATGTTTTAGAAATTTTTACACCCATTAACAAATAAAGTATAGTAGTACAACTTTGTTTAGTGGGGATATCATTAACAATACCATGGTATTTTTATACCATTTACCATAACAATTAAATGATAGTGTAGAATAATAATATATAACAATTATATAACTATAATTATCAATTATATAATTATAATAATAATAATTTTAATTATTTAAAATAATCTGTAGTAAATAATTTCTATATAATCTGTATTATTTTTATAATTATTGACAGCATTACTATATATATATATATATATATATATATATATATATATATATATATATATATATATATATATATATATATATATATATATATATATATATAAATTAATTTTTCTAGTTGTAATATAAAATATATTTTTGGTAAAATATATCATGGTAATGTCCAAAAAACAAAAAAAGCGACAGTATTACAATAGTTTTAGGTAGTATATTTTTAGGGTAATATTGCATCTTTTGTGAAAGGATATCGATCTCGCCTTGTTGTGGGATAATAAATCCAACCTAAACCATCTTCTAAAACAAAACCACAACAGGTTCTCATCAGAAAGACAGTGCATCATTTTCAGCACACCTACTGTTTAAAACAAGAGTAAAACTGGGAAATCATTTGAATATCAGCTGACCTCAGATCAGTTACAGCTCTCTCACACACACACTGTTGAAGCTGAGCGAGCCATTTCCATTTAGATATGATAAGATCCCTGGGAAGTGCTGGAGAAAGTAGGTCAGCTCTATCATCGGCAGCTGAATTGGAGTCGAGCGTGTCTCTTATCATAAACGGTAATCTCGTCTAGGAAACTGCTATACTCACAGTGTAATCCACACATTATGCTTTCAGGATTAGATTACATTGTAGTAAAGCACAAGAAGACTGTAAACCAAAAGAGACTCGATTGCATCTGAGATTCATTGGTGTGTTGTCTACCACCGCTCATAGAAACTCTTAAAACACCTTTTTTTATATACTTGCACTAATTTTCTTTGTCTACTAAAGTATACAGGTATCAATGTCAAAGATTTCACCTTTTCTGAAATTATAAAATGTCATTTACACTGCATCTTTATTAATGATAAATTTAGTTTGATAAGATTCTGTTGTGGATATGACATTAAACATTTGTCTAAGTTTAATCTCATCACAAGTTAGTTTTATCCAAAATACACACAATTAAATTATATTGTCACACTGTCTGCATAATTTGGCCAAATTACAGCTTGACTGGTAATGACACTCAAAATTTTAGGCTTGGAAGTGGTACCTTGATTTTGACCTTGTTTTCTTCACACATCACATGTAATATTTAAAATTAATATCATTTAGCTCTTTGGTAATCATTAGCACAAACTTTTGGGAAAACTACATTAGTGGCCAAAATTGTTGTATGTTTGGAAATGACATCAAAACTTAGGAGCAGTTCTTGATTGATGAAACATTCAAATTTTCAATTTAAAATTTACAACATTTTCACACAATACATATATTAAGATAAAAGGAAAAAAAACTTTAGTAGCCAAAATATTTGTATGTTGTGTAAATAACGTCAAAACTTAGGAACAGTCTTAAATTGCATAAACATTTAAATGATTGTTTAAATTTACAAAATTTTCACACAACACACCTGTGTTTTCACACAAGTTTTACACAAAACTTGTGATTTTGAACTTTGAAAGTTTCAGTAGCTAAAATTGTTCGGAAATGTCAAAACCTAGGAACAGTCAGTAATTTCGTTAACATTTAAATGTCCTGTTTAAACTTTTTATACAGTACAACTATTAAGAATGTTTATGATTATTAAACTTTTTTGGGGAAAAAAAAACTTCATTTGTAGGCAAAATTGTTGTATGTTGTGGAAATTACATCAAAGCTTAGGAACAGTCGTAATTTGCATAAGCGTTTAGATTTTTAATTTGAAACTTGTAAAATATTTTAACACAATATATACTGAGATGGTTTATGATTATTATGATTACAAAATCTTATTTTGAAATTAGCCTTAGCAAGACAAAGAAGTCGGTGTTTTTTATTGTTGTGGAAATAATGTCAAAATTTAGGAACCGTCGTAATTTAGTAAACATTTAAATTGTCCATTTTAATTCAAAAGAAAAAGTTAACATTTTTCACACATGGTTTATAAATATTTCAGTCTTTTAGATTATCACAGTTTTAAATATAATATATTTGATTGTAACACTACAAAGGCGTTGAGGTTTTGAAGCTTTAATTTTGTGAAATAATGCAAATAGTTACAATAAAATTTAATTGTGTGTATTTCAGATTAAAATCGATGAAATTAGCCTTAGCTAAAGGAGTCGGCTGTTTTAATTGCATTTTATTGTTGTGGAAATGATTTCAAAACATAGGAACTTTTCTTAATTTAGTGTTAAATTTTAATTTAAAATTGCTAAATTTTCACAATATATTGAAATGGTATAGGATTATTTCACTCACTGTTTACATTATAGTTTCAAAATGTAAAATGATATTTGAAATAGATCTAAAACTGAAAATACTGAATATTTTGAGTAATAAAAGTAATAAAGGGATGAATATTTTAGGTGACATTTTAATATTGTGAAATAATGTAAGTTGTGAAACAATACCATTTATTTGCACGTTCATATTTAAAAAAAAATAAACAAATAAATAGCCTGTGATGAAATTAGCCTGCGAAAAGTCAGCTGTTTTACTGCAAAAAAGTTTAGTCATTTACAAAAAAAAAAATCTATGTATCGAAATATCAATTACGACAGTTAAAAGTTTCAATGTGACTTTCTGAAAACAAAATAAAACCTGAAATCTGTTAGTTTGATGTAAAAATCAATCTCTGAGCCATTAGAAGTGCCGTAGTTGAAGAAACATCCATATACTGAGCTCTACTACCAACAAAAGTCTAGTTAGAGTCAAAACATTTTGTAAATGTAGCACTCCATGAAAATGCTTTGTGAAAGCAGGACTTCACGGGCTTTTAATCGATGTTTGTTTACCTGTGCTATTTTACGTGTCTTTGATGCAGCAACCATTTGTCCTTTTATTTCTGCTTGCGTTTCTTTGATGGACAAATAAATTCATAAGAGAAGGCTTTCTGAGCAGGGATCGATACATCAAATCTGAGCTTTTACTGAGAGCACCGTTCAGCCCCAGCTTGATTTTATACCTCTAGATGATCACGCAGCGGACAAAAAATTATTACAACTTTAAAAGAAAAGTGCACTCACACACAAATAAATATAAATAAATAAATAAATATATGAGTGAATTAAATAAATAAATGAGTAAAATTATTTTTTTATGATGCATATATGAAAACTATTGACTAGTGCATGGAAATAAAGTGTAGGCTTAAATAAATGTACACTCAATTTTCTCATTTTTTCACCCTCTGACAGCTTCTTAAATCAATATCTCATGCTTATTAAATGTAACTAATAGCTTTTAATGCGGTCAAGCAGCACAGCATTGATTAAAGCAGCAAACCCTGAGATGATGTTACACTTCTTTTTCCACATTTAATGGGTGTTATTATTTACTACCCACAATGCAACACAGGCTGACTAAAATCCACTTAAATAATTACAAATAATTTTAATACATTTATAATTTTAAAGTTAATTTTAAAAAATTACCAATGTAAAAAATAATTCCTTTAATTAAATAGAAATTTTAAAAAAAAAGGCTAGACTAAAATCCACTGAGTACTGTTGTGGAAAAAAATACTGTTTTTAGTAAAAAAAATAAAAAATAAAGATAAAAAAACCCATCTAATCAGTGATTACTTAATTAATATAATAATGTGAAATTTGTGAAAAATCCAAAAACTATATATTGTGTGTGTGTGTGTGTGTGTGTGTGTGTGTGTGTGTGTGTTTATCCATATTAAACATACTTTGCCAACTGAATGATGTCCCTGAAAATATTTTAAATACATAAAAAATAAGTAAATAGTAGTAGTAGTAATTATTACTATTATTAAATAAATTATAGATAGATATAAATGTAAAATAAATATAAATATGTAAAATATATTTAACAATTCATTTTAATTATTATTATTAATACTGATTTATTATAAATTACTATACATATGTTGACTGCTGAATGCCTTTGACCAAACTGCAATAATATTAATTAAAAGATACATAATATAACTACTAGATAATATATAAATGAATAAATAAATAAAAATAAATAGAACAAGAAAGTTATAATTATTAATAGTTATAATACTAGTTTTATTATAATTATTATTAATAAATACATTTGGAATGCAAAATAAATATAATAAATGTAAGTATACTACACATGAAATTTATTTTTGTAATATATAAAAGTATGTGTGCCTTCATTAGATTGTAGGTAATATTATCAAAAGCTTTGCAACCTACAGTATGTCACACTGTACTAGAACACCCCTTTACCTCAGTAACTTTGCTGTAATCTACTAACTCATGCGCTTGTTGTTTTGACTGTGTAAATCTTTTATAGGATGTTTTTAACTAATGTAGAAACTGCCATTGTGTTGGGCATTTTCATTGCGCTGCATCCAGCAAAGCTCTCAAGCTCAAGCAGACCAGCAGCTCTTCTTCTGTTGAGGTTTGGTTGCATCAGTGCTGCTGACAGGATTAGAGCCGCCGTTAACAAGAGCGACCGTCCCTGGTCTAATGATGAGAGGAGGAACCAGAGGAGATCCACAAACAGCCACGGAGGCTCCAGATCAGAGGGCCGCTGGATCTGTCACCGTCTCCGCTGGGAAAAACCAGCCCTCGTCATCCTGCAGGGGTTTATGGGTCAGCAGACTTCATCCAGACCACACTGCACTGACAACCTGCTCTCACACCAGCCATAATCAAAGGATTCTCCCACAATGCACTGTGATGCACTCCGCTCCTATCCAATCCTGATTACAGAGCTCAGGACAATGTCAAACATAGCCCGTGTACATATATATACAGTGGAGTGCGGAAAGTATTCAAACCCCTTAAATTTTTCTCTCTTTGTTATATTGCAGCCATTTGATAAAATCATGTAAGTTCTTTTTTTCCTCATTAATGTACAACAGCACCCCATATTGACAGAAAAACACAGAATTGTTGACATTTTTTGCACATTTATTAAAAAAGAAAACTGAAATATCACATGGTCCTAAGTATTCAGACCCTTCGTTCTGTATTTAGTAGAAGCACCCTTTTGATCTAATACAGCCATGAGTCTTTTTGGGAAAGATGCAACAAGTTTTTCACACCTGGACTTGGGGATCCTCTGCCATTCCTCCTTCCAGATCTTCTCCAGTTCTGTCAGGTTGGATGGTAAACGTTGGTGGACAACCATTTTCAGGTCTCTCCAGAGATGCTCAGTTGGGTTTAAGTCAGGGCTCTGGCTGGGCCATTCAAGAACAGTCACAGAGTTGTTGTGAAGCCACTCCTTCGTTATTTTAGCTGTGTGCTTAGGGTCATTGTCTTGTTGGAAGGTGAACCTCCAGTCCAGTCTGAGGTCCTGAGCACTCTGGAGAAGGTTTTCGCCCAGGATATCCCTGTACTTGGCGCATTCATCTTTCCCTCGATTGCAACCAGTCGTCCCTGTCCCTGCAGCTGAAAGACACCCCCACAGCATGATGCTGCCACCACCATGCTTCACTGTTGGGACTGTATTGGACAGGTGATGAGCAGTGCCTGGTTTCATGTGTCTTGCACTGATGAGAGGCTTCCGCGGCCACTCTGCCATGAAGCCCGACTGGTGGAGGGCTGCAGTGATGGTTGACTTTCTTCAACTTTCTCCCATCTCCTGACTGCATCTCTGGAGCTCAGCCACAGTGATCTTTGGGTTCTTCTTTACCTCTCTCACCAAGGCTCTTCTCCCCGATAGCTCAGTTTGGCTGGACAGCCAGCTCTAGGAAGGGTTCTGGTCGCCCAAACGTCCTTCCATTTAAGGATTATGGAGGCCACTGTGCTCTTAGGAACCTTAAGTGCAGCAGAAATTTTTTGTAACCTTGGCCAGATCTTTGCCTTTCCACAATTCTGTCTCTGAGCTCTTCAGGCAGTTCCTTTGACCTCATGATTCTCATTTGCTCTGACATGCACTGTGAGCTGTAAGGTCTTATATAGACAGGTGTGTGGCTTTTCCTAATCAAGTCCAATCAGTATAATCAAACACAGCTGGACTCAAATGAAGGTGTAGAACCATCTCAAGGATGATCAGAAGAAATGGACAGCACCTGAGTTAAATATATGAGCGCACAGCAAAGGGTCTGAATACTTAGGACCATGTGATATTTCAGTTTTCTTTTTAATAAATTGTTAAATTGCTAAAATGATTCAACAATTCTGTGTTTTTCTGTCAATATGGGGTGCAGTATGTAGATTAATGAGAAAAAAAAGAACTTAAATGATTTTAGCAAATGGCTGCAATATAACAAAGAGTGGAAAATTAAGAGGGTCTGAATACTTTCGCATCTACCACTGTGTATATATATCACGATTAATCGCATCCAAAATAAAAGTTTTTGTTTACATAATATATGTATGTGTACTGTGTATTTATTATGTATATATAAATACACACACATGCGGTCACTAAGCCTGTCCATGAACTTCAGACTGTTACACATCACCCTGGACTACATTTCCCATGTTCCTTTGCACTAATCACAAGTTCTCCTGAAACCCATGAGACACAGCTGCTACCAATTACACACAGTATATAATCAGTCTCACACCACCATTCAGGGCCGAGTATTGTTTAGCATGTGTCACTGTGATAGCTACTGTACAGAGCCTGCTCTAGTTTGGATAATCTAGTCTTAGTCTTGCCTTGCCTGTTTTCCTGGTTCCTGATTCTTGCCACCTATCTTGGATTAACCCTTTGTTTGCTGTTTGTTTCGGACTGTGTTTGCTCCTCGCCTGGATTTATGCTCCGCTTACGGATTACCCCTCTTGTCAAGTCCTCTGGATGTTGTTTGCCAATCATTGACCCACGCTTGCCTAGGAATACTCTATGTCTTGCCCTCAATATACCTGTGTGCCATTCTCTGACACTTGCCTGTTTTGACCATGTTTGAGAATAAGGCTTTGCACATGGATCGCGCGTCTCCGTCCTCGTCAGCACCGTTACACATGCATGTATATATTTCAGAAAAATATTACGTTGTATTACGTCGCTATAATTACATTCATATATTAAATATATTCATTTATATTATAAATTATATGAATTATAATATAGAACAATTATACACGTTAGATATTCTGTGCAAATTAATGAGTAATAATATTCAAATAAATGTACCTTTTTGTGGGTGTCTTGATATTTTGCTGGCACAAAATAAAATTGAGAAAATGCACTGGTGCACTAAAACATGTGCTAAAATGGCAAATCGGTTCAATTAAAGCAAACAGATTGATCTTAATCACCCGGGGCCCACAGGTTGGTAAACTTCCCATCTGAGAAACAAAATAAAACCTAGAGATATTGAAAGCAAATGTGGCGGAAATATGGAAATATCAGGCTCGATGAATCTCTCTCATATGAGTCTCACAGCAACAGGAGATTTCACACAACATCAACTGCATAAACCATAGACTGATCTGGAGAGATTCACAAATCTGACCTAATATAGCTTTATTTTATCAGGTGTGTTAGCTCCATCCCTCCAAGATGGATAAAGCCAATGCTTACAATGATAACCTCATGAAAACCTTAAGATTCTGCTTCAACAGCAGCCACAGAGAACTGAAGAAACAGCCTGATAAACAAAGAGAAAGTGGACAGAAAGCATCTTTAAATGATTGAGATCGCATCCAGTGTTTGATTGACAGCTCGCTCACCTCTGCCATTTACTATTGATCAGTGGAGAAAATAATGAAGTCCTCAAACCAGAAGAAAACCCTTGCTTGTTATTTATTTGGCATTTTTCCCTTTGAAAAGAAGAAAACAACATATCCTAATCATCTCCAACCTGTCAGTGTTGTTTTACATAATCTGTTATGTAATCTGCATAATATTTCTATCATATACTGTAGGAATATAAAAGAGAGAGCGGAGAAACTTAATTAATCTTTAATAAGGCAACTAAAAATACAAATCCAAGCACACCGGGACTGATGCTCCAGTAATTCCTCTGATAATTTAACTTGCCCCTCTGCACTACAAAATAATTACTTTTCTTCTGAAAGTTTATTGAAGTATGTTCTACAAGAAAATACTTCAGTTTTTCTACTTCAAAATTTCATGTTTAATTCAATATTTTTTACTCAAAGTTTAGTTTACTAGCAGTTTCTGGGTGAAAGCGTTTACTACTACAACAAAGTTTCAAAAGTGGTTTGTTGCTACTTTTCAAAAAAGAAAAAAGTCATAATAAAATTTACAATTTTAATAATATTTATATTAATGTTCAATCATTATTAATAATTATTATCAATAAATTAATAGTAAATAGAATTAATGTAAATATATAACTAATTTTTTAAATGGGAAATTTCAAAATGTAACATTTTGTTAACAAATAATGATAACATAAAATAAAACCAGACTAATCCCAAGCATGAGCAATTCTCTTAGTAAACAACACTAATTATTAATTACTTGTTTGCCTTTATCACAAAAAAAAAACTTTTGTGTGCCTTGCTCTCCATTAGTCCCTTGGGAACCCAAAAAAAAAAAAACAGACAATTGGCAGAAACAGCTAAAAACAGAAAAAAGGTAAACAGAAAATACTATTTCAGATTTTCTACTAAAACAACAACTCATGTTTCATTCAACGTTTACTTGCCATTCATTGTAATACTTTGTGAAAACTGTTTGACACAAAATATTTCTAGTATATATTGCTAATACTACAAAGTGGCAAAAGTGCTTTGTTGCTGCTTCATAAAAAATTAATTTTATAGAAACTTTAATATTTAAATAATTAAATTAATTAAAATACAAGAGTTAAATGATTAATTATATTTTAATTTAGCCTATACCCTATTTTTGTAAATTAAAAATAACTAATGTAAATAAATAATTACTTTATAAAATAAAAAATACAAATTTAACTTAATTTCTATTCAAATTTAATAATATTAATAATTATTTTGATATATTATTGTTTTATTATTATGAATATATTAATATTAATAATAATTACAATTATTTTAAAATATAAAAAGCACCACACTAACCAAGTATGAGAAATTCCATTAGCAAACATCACTAATCATTAATAGCTTGCTTGCTTTTATCACAGGAACAGCATTTCTGTGTGCCTTGCTCTCCATTAGTCCCATGGGAACCCTCCAAAAAAAGACAATAGGCAAGGAATGGCTAAAATAAATAAATAAATAAACAGGCGATTACCACCACCTACAGAACTAAACAGCAAAACAAAGGGAAATGGAGGAGGAGAAATGCATCGCGGTCTCGGGCATGAAAGTGCAGCTGGAAAGACCGGTGGGCTTTTCAGCCACGCCCCAGAGATGCAGCTGTGCTGTTTAGACTTTCATTGGAAAACTGCTGCCTGCTCTTTAATGAAAACTATATTTCACACCATGGGGATGAAAGGCACTCTTACTTTCTTTCTCTCGCCTGACAGCTCCCAATTCCTTCACTGTTTGATTAGACACAGTGAGAGGTTGAGCTAGATGCATGATAACCTTACACTTAACTTCAATCGTTCACCATGTTACCGTCATTCACACCCTTGGCAATACAAAAACAAGTAATAACTGCTTTCTGTGCTTTATCACCGCTTTGTTTTAATCAGCTAGCAACTGGCCAATGGGCAGGAGGAACAAAACAGAAAACAGCGGTGACCATTAAAGACTAGCTTCTGTTGGATTCCAACCAAGAGCTGCTAAAGCGAATGTCGAGAGGTTGAAAAACAGGTTTGAATTGACACTGATTGCTGGGAAACACTTTTACAGGTATGACGCCTTCACAGTGGATAACAACATTGATTCTGGAGCGGCGATGCGTTTGCAGCATGGTAAAATAGTTTTTGTGCTACTAGTGAGATTATGAAACTTAAATTGCCAAAGTTGGTCTAGTCTCAAAATTAGGCTTGAATGCAAAGCGTTTTAAGCTAGACTTTAAATTTAATGTGTTGGAGATCACAATAAAACCAGAAAACTTAATAAAAATGATTATAACTAAATAGAAAAGATATAAATTGGTATATATTGTATATATTTTTTATAATACAATAACAAATGAAACCATGTTATTGGAAATGCAAAAAACATTACATACATATTAATACATAAAAAATTAAACCATGTTAATAAGCAAAAATAAATATAAAATATAAATGTATAAATGTAATTATAATAAAGTAATGCTATGCTAATAAACATTAAAAGTAAAAAAAAAAAAAATCTAATAAACTATGCTGATAAAATAAATAGATGTATATAATGTATATAATTTATAAAAAGAAAAGTAAAAGTATAGAAACTATACATAATATAGAAACTATGCTAACAAAAAAGTACAAAAAAATTAACATTTATAAAAGGTAATTTTTAATACAGTAATGAAACCATGTTATTAAGTAAACAAAAGTAAAAAAAAAAAAGTAATTATAATAAAATAAATAATGAAAAATAAAATAAAAAGAATTATCAATAAATTGTGACATAATTTGTATGTGATTTCTAATCTTTTTGCAAAAAACACGATTCTGTGTTCTCTGCACAGATGGGAAACTCCCTGAATGCTGAGGTTAATTCACGACTGACCGAAAGCTAAAAAAATAACTCATCCTTAAGTAACGAGTATGGAAAATCATTTAATTAAAATGAAAGGTTCATTGTTTCTGCTGTAATATCTGAGCCCTTAAAGAGCTGTGGGAATGGGATCTTGCGATTTATTAGATTAATTTTGTTTGGAAAGTGGCCAGGGAGAAACACTTTAATAAGTATCAGGAAAGTATAGAATTCTATATACCATAAAACTGTCAATTAAAAAAAAAAAAAAAAAAATATTTGAATTTAATATAGCATAATAATAAATTACAATTTGCTAATAAATAAATATATAACATATATATGCCTTTAAAATAGTGTAATAATACATGAAACTTAAAACTTAAACTTAAAAGTTTTTTAAAATAAAAAATAAAATCTAAAAAAAAAAGATATATAATATAAATGAAACCGTGCTCATAAAAAATAAGCATCACATATCTGCATTAGAAATACAGGTTCCCTAGTGAGACAGATATCTGAATGCGGCTCGACTCGAAAGCACATCTGACTGAATGTTTGCAAGTTATTTTGAGTCTGTCTGTGTCTCCTGCTGTTCTCTGGTGCCCCATCGCTGACAGCTGGTAAGTGGAGTTCATTTATCCTCGTAGCTCATGTTGTTAAGCTTGCTAAAGTGCGAGTGCATCGCTCTGTAAGCGTGTGTTTGGTGACATGGCGGGCTCAGATGACCTCCCTCAGCAGGACTGCGGGAAGAGTGGGGTGAATCCAGTATATAACTGCAGTTATACTATTCTGGCAGAAATGTTGTAGATTCAGGCTAAAGCTACTAGATAAGTCATCAAATTAAATTAATTTTACTTATGGTTACTATAGTTTTACTCCAGTTAATGCAGTTAAACAATGATTAGGTTACCATGCAAAACTATGTTAATTTTTCATAAAGACCATTTTTGGTTTTACTCCAAATATCACAGGTAAACTATGGCTACCATGCCGAAAAACAATGATAAATGTCAACAGAATATAATTTAACCTTGATTTAATATTGTATTTCTTCAAATAGCACAGCTAAACTGTTGTTACCAAGCAAAACAAACCTTAAACTTTCATAAAAAACTGTTTAAAAGGTTTACAGCATACCGAATCACCCTAGCAGATCTATGCAGGTGGAGCTGGGGAAGTTGGAGGGTTTCTGAAGTGCGCTGCATACTGCTACAGCAAACAAAAGCCAGGTATTTGAATATTGAGCAGTGAGCTGATTGGCTACTGATACAGGAGAAAACCAATCAGCTGTGCCATGAGATAATGATGTCATTAGGTCAGATAGAATTAGACCTATCGGACTCGCCATCTAGAGTTTCATGCCAGAACTCTGTATTTAAACTACTGTTACTAAGGGGAAAAGTATGGTAACTTTAATAAAAGACTAATTTGCCTGTGTTTACTACGGTTTTACTCCAAATATCAAGCGTAAACTATAGTTACCGTGCAAAGGCAATGGTAAATGTCAATAGAATACAATTTAACCTGGGTTTACTGTGGTATTACTTCAAATATCACATCAAACTATGGTTAACAGGGAAAACCTAACAGTAAACTTAAAAAAAAAATACTATTTTACTATAATTTACTATAATTTTATGCCAAATACCACAGTTAAACAGTGGTTACCACACAAGAAACATGGTTAATTTTCACAGAAGGTGAATTTACCTTTTTGCTATGGTTTTACCCCAAATACCATTTAAACAGTGTTCATCATGCAAGAACCATGGACAATTTCTAAAATACTACAGCTAGCATGCCAAAATGTTCTAAAGATGTGGCTTCTGACATTGATGCTGATATAATCGAGTTGATCAGCAGGTGCTTTGCTACAAAAGCAGCACATAAAATGGATTCCTGCATCTAAAACACACCTAAAGTCCTGACATGCCCTGAAGCCTTCACAGATGGTGGAAGAGAGTTTGAGAGGAGACTTTCACTCATTTCCAGGCGACAGGCGACAGCGGCTGTGGCTCTCGCCTGGTCTCAACATGCCCATGAAGTGTATTTGAGTCTGAACTCATATACAGACTTTCCTCGGAGAAACAGCGTGTGGAGAGGCTGGGTTTCTATGGCAACTGTTAGAGCATCTCTTACATGATGAGTCGAGAGAACCATACTCAGTATGGGGGGCGTCAGATCGTGCATGTTTGAAAATAGCACACTGTGTCTTTTATAAGCAGTGAGGAGAAACCGAGTGGCCGAGCTGCAGTAACAAATGCAAGAAATGTTCAATCTCAAGACACTTTCACCGTGGAACTGTTTAATTAGCATGATCCTTGTGTTAAAAGAGGCAAACAGCTTTATAAAGACTTGATAAGAAAAACTGTGCATTTCAATTAATCTGTGTGCTACATAGATTAATTGATAAAAATGCAAATTAAAAGAAAAGTAAAGCTTATATTACAAAGTAGATTCAAATTGTTTCAAACAAGATTAAAATACAGTAAAATGTAGTTGGACCCAGGCTTTATGCACAGTTTTACTAAATAAAGAAAAATATAATTTCATAATTTCATAAAATATAAAATATAATAATTGTATAAAGATTTGAACTGGGTTTACTATGGTTTTACTCCAAATACTACAGTTAAACTTTGGTTATATGCAAAAACTAAGGTAAAATTCATAAATGACCATTTGTACTAGTTTTATTCCAAATACCTCATTTAAACTATAACCATTAAAAATGTATGGTAAAGGCTATTTTACGTTGGTTTACTATGGTTTTCTCCAAATATTACAGTTAATCTATGTAAAAACTATGGTAAATTGTCAAAAGGATGATTTTAACTCCAGTTATAATGGTCTTACTAGAAAAATCACAATAAAACAATAGTTACTACACAAGAACCATGGTGAATTCATATTGAATAGCTAGTCATTTTAACTTGATTTATATGCACAAATCTTTGACATGTTTTAAGAAACTTAATCTGCAAGTAAAAGTGTATTCAAATTGCGATATTCACAAGCTGCTTAAAGTTATATGCCAGATAATGAAACGAAAACAAATTTATCATTAATATGGTTTATCATCCAGCCCTTATAACCACAAGAAAGAAATATTTAATTTGAACATTTAGCCTCTAATATCTCGAATATAATAGCTAACATCTCAAATGTTTCAACCAAATTAATTGAATTAACTGATGTTTCTCCTGAGTTTCAAAACTCAAGAATTATCTCAAAATGTGCACCATTTTGCCAAGTTTCAAGTCAAAGATCTCAAAATGAACTCAAACATTTCTCATGAAATTTTCTCAAGTCAAACGATCCGAGCTGATTGTCAACAACTGTCGATTTGTTTTTCTTCAAAATAAGTACAAAAGAAAACAAAAGCAGCAGAATCCGTGAAGACCATGAGCCATAAAGTCACTATGGGTAGTTTGTGTGTTTGTGTTATTAGAAATAGCGAATCTGCTCCTACAGGCGGAATCGCCCGTCCCAACATGCTGTTTGTTTGATGGCTTCCTTTGCTGTGCTAATCAAAGCGTACACCTGCTGGATTTGCAGAAACCACTGCATCTTATTTCCAGAGCTTAAGCGGGAGACTCACACAATCTGCTGGTGTGGCAAAGGACGGTCGAGGGCTTCAGATGAGTGGAAATTCAGCGTGTTCAGCAAATCTACGAGCTGGTGTTAGTGCTCTGGATGAGCGAGGGGTGAAGCGCTGCCCTTTTGAACTGCTCTCAGATCAGTTTACTCTTGCTAACGGCTCCAAATGTACAATAAAGACACCTTTCTCAATGGATAGGAGAACAACTGCTTGTCTAGCTAAAGCAAAAAACCTAACCTGCTTTACGTTTATGACAGGGACTCGTTAAACTCAAACTTAACTCGACTTACTGTAGCTGTCCATTAAAACCAAGCTAAACAATAAAGTTGTGTACAATGAACAGCACTTTTACAGCATTTATGAATCTTGGTTAATATGCATTATCACAGAGTATACTAATAAATGTTGAAATTGATAATTCTTTATGAACTAACATGGAAAACAATTAACAAAATGCAAATTATTGTTAATTTTTAGTTACTAAAATCCAATTCTTATTGGCTATAATAGAATCATGTTTGTGCTCAAAATGGAAAAATTAGCAAACAAGTGAAAATAATGTCACTTAATTCACATGCGGTTTGGTTGTAAAGTTGAGTGCAATATTCTACTCTATTTGGAATCTGTATAAAATTTGTAAATATATATAAAAATGTGTACAAAGCAAAATTAATTAAAAAAAAAAGTTTTTATAGCCACAAATATTAATCGATATAATTCCATACATATACTATAAAATGTATCAAAATGATAAAGAAAAAGATGTTTAATCTGACCACCAGTACAGTTTTAAACTATTCTCTATGCTATTTAAGCAAAGTCTATCCAATTTCGAAGTTCAGGTCTGAAGTTAACCGCTTGTATCGTGTCCCATGAGCTTGTGCACTAGGTCAGCTGTAGTTTAAGTTTATCTACCCGTGTACTGACTCCAGGTCAGCATTAAAAGCAGAACGTAGTTTTAGCTTATATATCTCTGGTGGTTCATCAACCATGAAAAGTGCTGAAAGCGTGAGCAGAAAATGGCACTTGGATGTCGAGCGATCCATCAGCATGACCCCATTAGGTGGATCTTCATAAGCACTGACATTCCCAGTACAGAGAGGAGAGCGGATCCTCCCCTGCAATATGATGATGGATTGAAAGCGCCATGTCAGAGGGAAAGAGAGCGGATATGTTTCTATTTACACATTTCTAGACAGCCTTTCCAAAGATGCGAGTAATTCTCCATTTGCAACCCTTCAGTCAAAGCATAAAACACACGTAATAGAGGAGGACTTGTGTTTCCCACATTTTAAGGGCAACGGTGTCTCAGCAACAGGCAAAAG
This sequence comes from allo-octoploid hybrid of Carassius auratus x Cyprinus carpio, assembly GCA_024542945.1. NCBI lineage: Eukaryota > Metazoa > Chordata > Actinopteri > Cypriniformes > allo-octoploid hybrid of Carassius auratus x Cyprinus carpio. The sequence continues at coordinate 1,954,184 of CM045072.1, forward strand.
CAACAGATGTTCTCACACTTCTGCGAAGCTAGCAGGATGTTTCATAGGGGACGAGCTAGAGCGCTAATTAGCCAAACCGTCCAGACCGGATACAGTAATAACAAGAAATGTGAGAATGTGGACAGATGTAAACTGGAAAACATCAGCTAGCTGTTCAGAAAAAAGCTGATCGGAGAAGCTATGATTGGTTATGCTAGATAGATAGCCACACAGACAGATGATTTCTAGACAGACAGACAAACATATAATCAGACAGACAGAAGTATAAAAGGATGTCTAGTAGAAAGACAGAAAGATGTCTGGAAAGATTACTAGATAAACAAATGACAGACAGATGACAGACAGATAGACATACTTTGACAGAAAGACAGGCGTTTAGATGGACAGACAAACAGACATCTTGACAGAAAGACAGAGGTCTAGACGGACAGACAGACAGACATACTTTGATAGACAGACAGAGCGTCGAGCGGACAGACAGACAGATAGACATGCTTTGATAGACAGACAGAGCGTCTAGACGGACAGACAGACAGATAGAGCATACTTTGATAGAAAGACAGACGTCTAGACGGACAGACAGACAGATAGACATACGTCTAGATGGACAGACAGACAGATAGACATACTTTGACAGAAAGACAGAGCGTTTAGATGGACAGACAAACAGACATCGCTGACAGAAAGACAGAGCGTCCTAGAGCGGACAGACAGACAGACATACTTTGACAGAAAGACAGACGTCTAGAGCAGGACGGACAGACAGACAGACATACTATCGATAGACGACAGAGCGTCAGAGCGGACAGACAGACGAGATAGACATACTTTGATAGAAAGACAGAGCGTCCTAGACGGACAGACAGACAGATAGACATACGTCTAGATGGACGAGACAGACAGATGACATCTTTGCACGACAGACAGAGCGTCCTAGACGGACAGACAGACAGATAGAGCATACTTTGACAGACAGGCGTCTGAGCAGGACAGACAGACAGACAGACAGACAGACAGGCGATTTCTAGACAAACAGACAAACATATAATCAGACAGACAGAAGGATAAAAGGATGTCTAGTAGAAAGATAGAAAGATGTCTGGAAAGATTACTAGATAAACATATGACAGACAGATGACAGACAGATAGACATACTTTGACAGAAAGACAGGCGTCCTAGAGACAGACAGACAGACAGACAGACAAATAGTCATAGATAGATAAATAGACCTAATCTCAGACAGAAAGACAGGCATCTAGATAGATAGACTGTCAGACAAATGGATGGACAATGTCTAGACAGACCACGTATAATCAGACAGACAGATAGATAGATGTTAGGTGGTCAGACGAGACAGACAGACAGACAGACAGACAGACAGATAAAAGGATGTCTAGTAGAAAGTTAGGCATCTTGAAAGATGACTAGATAAACATAATCTGACAGACAGATAGATGTTTGTGGTCAGACAGTCACAGATAAATGAATGTCTAGACAGATAGACAAATGCATAATCAGACAGACAGATATATTTAAACATACTAATAGAACTATTTTACTCACTTTTCTTTTTTCTTTCTTTTTTTTTTTGTAATTATTTTCCTCCCTCACACACACTTCACTCAGATGGAGGAGCTCCTACACACACACACACACCTGCATCAGTCAGCGCTGCTACAGTAGCAACACACACACAGGTCGCGTGTTATATTGGCCGCCACCGCCATGACCGATGATGATGTGAACAATATTTCAGGTCTGTGAGTAGCGGGCGAAGCACAGATGAAGGCGATGCTAATACAGACTGAGACTGCGCAGGGAAGCTGGATCAGGACTGACCCTACAGGTCACGTGGGAATTACACCCACTCAACTAACTCCAGCACTGACTTCATGGGTTGTCTGACAGGCAAATAAGTCTCTGGACTAGCTAGTGGACTAGCTAGTTGGCTGTGGGGCTAGAAATTCAGTGTCACTTCAGCAGAACATCAGATAGTGGTTTTAAATGTGATCACTGTGATTAAAAAAAAAAAAACCAAGGTAGCATAATGGGTTGGTGGCTAATGCAAGGTCTGTTTTGAAGGACTGATGCTAGTTTCAGAGCCATGGATTTAAAAAAAAAAAAAGTTATTCCAAAAAATTTGATTGTTTACTCTCCTTCATGTCTTTACACACCTGTATGACTTACTTTTTCCATAAAACACAAAATATCAAAACATTCTTAAATCAAGATTCATTTAGATAAAAAAAAATAATAATTCTGTTTTCTGAAAAATTTTATACTTAAAACAAGAAAAATTACCTGTCAATTGGGTAAAACAATCTAATAATCTAAAAAAAAAAGTTTATTCAACCACATCACAAGATACAACAAAGATGTTTTCTTGTTTTAAGTATGAATACACTTAATTTTACATTTATCTGGAAAAAAAACTTTCTATCTCACATATTTTATAGACTTTATATATTATTTTACTTTTCAAGTAAATGTATCTTGTAGATATTTGTATAGTAAAACAAAAATACTGAGGGGAAAAAATCTAATCTACATCCCCGATCTTAAGATTTTAATATTGGTTTAAAGCGACATGAGGTTGAGTGAATAATGACAATATTTCACCATTTTTAATGCAAAAAAACACAAAATACTAGCAGATCAAACCGTTTCACTAACAAACACACTATAAACCATAACGCTGTGTGTTTAGCCTGTAAATATATGTGTGATTGATTCTGACCATATAAAACCACAGGCACTGACAGAGAACTTTAACTAATTGATTAAGAAATGAATTAGCACTCTGCAGATATGCAAATCAAATCAAGGGTCTGGAGATGTCTAATTCTGCATGCACGCACTAACGTGCCGTGCAGCTTCAACAGGACACCAGGACACTTTAAGGGTTACGAGAATCTCTGGATCAATATACAAAGCTAGAAACACAAAGTAAGATTACTCTGACACGAGCTGTGGTTATTTAACATGCTATAATTGAATCATTATCTACAAAACTAATTTGAGATATGAACCCATAGCAAGAAAATACATTCTACTTCGAAATAGAGAGCGTGTCATTACTAATTAGCATCAGTGTTGTTAATGTTAACTAAAACTACAAGTAAAACTTAGCTGAAACTTTAAAACTTGTTGCCTTGTTTTAGAGAAAATGTTGCCTGATATTTAAAGAAAAAGAGAAATAACAACAGACACACAAAGTTACTAAAATTTTAACTGAGAATAAAAAAAGTATAAGCTAACTCAAAATATTAATATAAATAATTAACAGAAATTAATTTAAATAATACTACAGTAACATTTAGCACTGAACTATGAGTAGTTACAGATGTATACTGTCAGTGTTGTTACTGTTTAATAAGATTAAATCAGAAATGTTGCTTTGGCAACTAACTGAAATAAAGTTCAAGTACTAAAATTACTAAAATTGAAATATGAAAGCTAAATAGAAAAAATTTAAAAGAAACTAATAAAAAAGCACATTACTAAAATTTCATTCAAGTTCATAGAATGTAAACTAAGATTAAATTCAGAACAAAAGTATAAAAATATAAGTTAATTCAAAATATTAATAAGTACTGTAAAAGTATATAATACTGTACTACAGCAACAGTGATTAGCATTGCACTATAAGTAGCTACAAATGTGTACTATCAGTGTTATTATTGTTAACTAAATCTACAACAAACTTTTTAAAAGTTTTAAGTTAAAACAAAACGAAACAAATATTACATTTAGTCATTTTGCAGATGCTTTTATCATTGTTCAAATAAGTACAAGCTAGAAAGAGAAGAAATAAGAGAAAGACATTTTTTTTTAGGATGAAGTCAAGTAGCGTCGAAAGAGATGAGTTTTCAGCTATCGCTAAAACTGTCAGGGATTCGCATTCGGATAGAGGTGGGAAGATCATTCCACCAGCCAGGAGCGGTGAACGAGAATGTTCTGGAAAGTGATTTTGAGCCTCTCTGTGATGGTACCACGAGATGTCGCTCACTAGCGGATCTCAGACTTCTGGAGGGATGTAGATTCAGTAGTAGAGAGTGGAAGTAGCGGGTGCTGAGCCTGTGGCTGTTCTATATGCAAGCGTCAATGTCTTAAACTTGATGCGAGCTAACCGATAGCCAGTGCAAGAAGATAAAGAGAGGTGTAACATGGGCTCTTTTGGGCTCGTTGAAGACCAGTCGACTGCTGCATTCAGAATCATTTGTAGAGGTTTGATTGTGCTTGATGGAGGTCCAGCAAGAAGAGCACTGCAGTAGTCCAGCCTAGAAATGACAAGGGCCTGGACAAGAAGTTGTGCAGCATGCTCCGTTAGAAAGGGCCTGATCTTTCTGATGTTTATGCGATGCAAACCCACAAGATCAAGCAGTCTTTGCAATGTGGTCTTTGAAGGTCAGCTGGTCATCAAAGGTTACACCAAGATTTTGACTGAGGTTGATGGGGTGATTGTAGAAGAGAATAACTGGATGGAGAAATCATACTGTAGAGTTGGAGTGGCAGGGAAGACAAGAAGATCAGTCTTTGCCAGGTTGAGCTATTGGTGATGTTCTTTCATCCATGCCGAGATGTCCGCCAGGCAGCCTGAGATCCGTGCAGCTACCGTTGGATCATCTGGTTGAAATGAAAGATAGAGCTGTGTATCTTCAGCATAGCAATGGTAGGAGAAGCCATGTGCCTGTATGATGGGACCCAGTGATGTAGTGTATACTGGAGAAGAGGAGGGGTCCAAGAACTGATCCCTGAGGAACCCCAGTGACAAGTTAATGTGCTTTGGATACCTCCCTCCAGGTCACTCTGAAAGACCTACCAGTGAGATAGGATTCAAACCAGCGAGTGGAATCGCTGTGATGCTCAGTGATGAGAGAGTGTTAATCATGAATATTACATTAAAATTTTTTTTTTAAATCTTAGAATATTAGAAATGTTGCCTTGGCAACTAACTGAAAGTTTATGTTGAAATATTAAAATGACTAAAACTGAAACAAAGCGTGATCTTAATAGAAATATTTAAAGAAAAATCATGAAAGCACAAAAAAATTACTAAAACTAAAATGAATATTTCATTAATTTAAAAATCATTTTTGTTAACTGTAACCAAATAAAATATAAATATTACATGAAAAACGTTTAGATTTTTTTTTTAATAATGACAAACTACACCTACCTGTAAAATAAACAAAAGGAAACAGAAATACTTAGGGAAAAATTACAGAAAATTATAAAAACACAAAATTACTACAATATAAAGTTAAAATGAACACTTAAGAGCTAATTGAAAATATTAATAAAATCTATACTAGAAAATAACAGTGATTAACTTTACACTATGATGAGTAGCTAAAATATATGTCATTCATGTTACAGGTCTAAGTCAAAGAAACGCTGAAACACCAATGCAAAACTTTCATAACTTCAAAATTTGCATTTTATTAGTGGTCCTCCTTACTGAAGTTACATAAAGTCCACTTTTCCAAATACATTTCCAAAGCCAGGCTGAAAGCAGAGCTGAAAGTGCATTAACGTCGAAGCAGACAGTGTCAGGTGAACCGAGCCGTCCAATCAAAGATCAGGAACCGGCTTTCAGTCTCTTTCTATGCATTCTGTCAGGCAGGTGGAGCAGACCGCCAGCTGGTGTTTGACATTTCTCTGACATTTCTTTTCATGCATTTCTGCTTTATTGAAGGGAAGGAAAACAGTCCATTTTTCCTTTTATAAACATGAATTTGAGAAATCCCTAATGGAAGGCACTGAAAGGGGAACTTTGTTTCGATCCTGAGGAGAGCGTGAAACTGCAATCTCACACTGCTGCTGCTGTCACAGTGGACAAGATTATTCCAGTCCACTCAAATAACACACCGACTTTAGATTAAAACACGCCACCACTTTGACAGTCGTGATGACGCTGAATGCTGCACAGACACTGTAACGGGTTTATGCCCTGCACTTTCAGCACTGCTGGATTAATCACATTCAGTCAATAACATCATTAACAGCCCCTGAGGCTTCAGAGCCACTGTGTTACGAGGAGACCGGAGCAAGTGCTTGAACTAAATAACTGCTTAAAAAACACAAAACATATAAATGTATAAAGGACATTTCGTAAAAGATAAAAGGTCTTACATATGAGTAAAAACTAGCTGATTTAAAGCCACTTTAGTATGCAAAACAGCTATAAATAAGTCACATCGCTGGTTTATTTCCCCAAATAGTGCATAACTGTGGCGATATTAAAGAAAAAGCTGTGCTTGAAAAGTCTTACACAGCTAGACATTCATAAGCATTGATGATAGCTTGAGTCGAGTTTATCCATTTAGTTGTCATCATGGTTAAAAAACACTACCACACTGCCTTTAACTGCATCGGATTAAAGATACTAGCATTCAATAAATAATGTGATCGCTTAAATGATTTATTAGAATATATATTAATAATCAATTTGATATTTTAAATTATTTATTATGAATATTAAATTATTAGTTTTTTATTATTAAATAACAACATGAGTGTTGTTTAAAACATTATTTAAATATTTACATTTTAAAAAGTATTACTTTAAGAATATTTCATAATTGTTAAGAAATATCTAAATAATAAAATTAGCATTAACTAAAAAATAAACATACCCATTTCATTTATTATTAATAATAACAATAATAATAATGTATTATAAATTATATTTTTAAATTAATAATATTAGTAACAAACACAAAACTTACATTAACATTTATATTTATAAAAATTAAGGATATATAACTAATAATTCTTAGTTTACATTAGAAATAGTAGTTTAAGAATATTTTTAAATAATGATTGTTATTAATATGAATAATTAAAATAATTTTATTATTATTATTATTAATAATAATCATAATATGCACTATAATTCTTACAAATGTAATACAAAAATTTAAATTAAATAAATGAAAATAAAAATCATTTTTTTTATATTATTAACAAGAATGATTCATAATTGCTAATATACAATTTGTATTAACCCATTTCAATTCATAAAAATGATTAATAATAATAATTTTAAATCTTAAATATATGAAATAATAAGAAAAAAAAATTAAATACATTTTTAAGAATAATGATTCATAATTGTTAAGAAATATAATAAATGTATATTAAACAACTTATTTCAATTAATAAAAAAGCTTGTTATCGTCCCGATACAGTGCTGTAGAGAACATCACTGAAGAGCAGATTATTACCCTCCTGTCCTTTACAGAGGTTACCCGTCCAGCTCAAACATCATCTCCACAGATGTGTTATGATAATCCAGGCATTGACATATAGATCATAAACCAGGCGCTCCGCTATGAATGCTGCTATTATGAATAAATAATGCCGAGCTCAAACAAGCACGATGCATCTTGGGCGGCAAATCTAGTTTGCACAGACACACCTGCCGGAAAACCACGCAGATCGCATTAATATTTCTATTCACATGCATTTTTCTTTCCACAGGAAGGTTTTCCTTCAAATCAACTTACAAAGCTGTCATGAACATGTCTAGGTCATATTTCAGATCAATTATGAACATAAGGCTCAAACACACGGGTCACACACTGAAAAAAAGTTAACTCAGAAACTGCTAGAAATGTTCACAAACTCATTTAAATATTTGTACAAATATAATAAAATACAAATACAATTATAATAATATTAATAATACTTTGAGAGGATCGTTGGTATTTCTATAACTGTTATGATGACAAAGATTAATACTTTTTTTTTACATTTATTCTTAATTATGAATAAAGGCAGCACAACAAGTTAGTATATTAATACTTCAATTTCAATACTTTTTTCACATTACAGATTTGACTAATTGGATGTCAATATGCCTAACTGTCACATAAATAATGTAAAACTGCAAAAATAAATAAATAAAATACAAAATTTCACATTGCACCACACTGAATTAAACATGAAATTTAGAATTTAGAATTTTCTTGTAAACTACACTCAAATAATTATTTTAAACTATACTCAAATAATTCTTATTTACAGTTTATAATCTATTTTTACAGTGTACTTCACCCAAAATAAAATAAAATAAATAAAATAAAATTAAATATTTTAGGACCATGCATAATATGCCTTATGACATTTTCCTGATGAAATTTTCCTGAACATTAAGCATATTCATCCTCTTAAGTTTAATATTAAAATTAAATTAATATTAAAGCTATATTAATAATTTATATTTAAAACAAGTTTTAAATGTATTTATTTTTTACATTTTTTTATATTTTAATAAAAAAAATATAACAAAACAACAATAATTTGAGAGATACTTTGATATTTCTATAACTATTAACAGGATAAACATTACTTTAATGCATTTTTATTCATAAAAGAATAAAGGTAATGAAACAAATACTACCATAATGTATTAATACTTTTTTTTATAAAAAAAATTCCCACATTATATAAATGAAAATTGAGTGACAATATACCTAACTTTCATAAAAATAACATCAGAATGCAAAAATAAAAATAAGATTCTAAAATTTCTATAAGCAAAATACAATTATTTTTTTTTTTTTTTTTAGAATGTGTCCCAAAATTGAATTGGGTCAATAAAAGAAAGCAGTATTTCAAACCTTGCCCTTTCACCAACATTTCTTAATATCTGAGCGTGTTACAATACCCAAAATAATGCTAAAACCAGCCTAATTAGGTCTTAGCCATCCACCACGCTGGTTTCCACTAAATTGGTTCAAGTGAGCAAACTAATCATAACGTAAACAATCATCAGTGAGACAGTTTTACTTCCTGAAGGACCATCAAACAACAGGAAGTAAGTGTGTCCATCCATAAGAGGAAAGTTTGAATAGTTTTTTGTGTTCTTGTGAGCGCTGCGCTGCAGAAAGGCCCTGAGCGGACGGGAGGAATCCTTCACCGGTGCTCACAAACACGCTATTCATTTCCGCCTGCCGTGTATCTGTCAGGTCCTGGCAGACGCTGGGAGCTTGTTTCTGCGAGACACTTTGGCCTCCTGATCGCTCTCCCGTGTTCTGCTGACTGCTCGCTTCAGGAGACAGAAAAATACACACTTTGTCTTTCCTTTGCTGCTCTTTTGTCACCTTTAGCTCATTCTAGAAACAATCTGTGCCGATTGCCTAAAAACCCAGACAGAATGAAACCCAATGAACTGGCAGTTTCTTAACAACTAGTTTTATGCTATTTGTCTTATTTATTAAAGAAATTACACCACCGTTTAACTGTGACTCAAAAAGGCTCATATTCTGGGTACAATTAATCCTAACCTGTGGTTAAACTAGTATATATAAACACTAAAATTACAAAAATTTCACAAAAAATTTAGAATGAAAATGGAAAATAAAACTAATAATATATAAATAGTATCTCAATGACACTAAAATAACAATTGTTTATAGCAGTTAATGCACTGTGACATAACATGAACAATTGTACTTTTTTACTTAGAAACCTTAAAGACTAATAAATGCTTTAAGAAATATTTCTGAAACAGTATGTAAAATATTTTTCACAAATTATGAGCATTATAAATTGTATTGTAATCATAAGCTCAATTTCCAGCCAAAGTTAATATAGTTAACTATAGTAAATTAAAACTAAAACCATAAAAACCTGAAATAAAAGAAAATAATAAAGAAATATATATGATAAAATCCTAAATTTACATTGCCTGCAATGCATTGTAGTCTCTTCAGGTAAAAGTGTCTGACAAATGCAAAATGTAAATAAAAGTTAGTTGAGAAACTGACATAAAATACATAACTCTGTATACCAAAAAAAAAAAAAATAGCAATTTTTCTTTTTTTGACCTCTCAGATATTGTTTTTTTTTTACATTTTAGTAAGTTTTAGGAAATGTTGTAATATTGGAACGTTGGCCTAGTTAGGAGCAGAATATCTGTATTTGTATCACTTTATCTGAACAGATATACAGAGCATTTAAGCATGCATTTGCAGGGTTGATTGTTTACTTAGCCCCATAACAGTATATATCATGAGTAATAATCACACAACAATCATATTGTATTATGAATAAGCATTTGTTAATAAAAATATTGAAACTTTTCTTCTATCACTTTCAGTGTGGTTTGAATTAAGTCTGTGTTTACTTGCAGTTTTAGTCCCTAAGACAGTTCTTTTCATCTGAGAAGCACAGGCAAACATTGCACTTGCTACACAGTGTGTTTGTGTATCCATTATTGTCATTGTCATTAGTGTCAGAGAGGTTGCAAGTTGAGTCTCCTGTTCAGTATCTCTCTTGAGTCATCTTCAGAGCCTCACAGTCGCTTGTAGAGGAGCCAGGCGTTAATCACAGCAAGGATGATGGTGTGCCAGAAGATGTAAATGTACCAGGTGGGATTTCACGGGGAACTTGTACTTGGCAGCAAATGAGTCCAACAAATCCACACCTCCCATGTGTTAGTTGTAGGTACCAACAATGTAAGGCCTCTCAACATTGATGGTTTTGGTGGCTTTGTCCCAGCCTGAATCTTCTGCACAGGTTCTGGTCCAGCAAAGGATGACACAAGTGTGTCCGCTCTGTTGTGACAGTGCAGATGTTGTGGTTCCCCTCCACTCGGACATCAAAGCTTCCTCTCCCCTTTTCTTCAAGCTCTTCTCATCTTCAAGGTTGCAGGTGGGTAGGCTGCCTGCCTCGCTGTTCCCACATAATGGATTCCAGCTCAAGGAGCTTGACTACCAATGGGACACCGGTGAAGTAGTTGTCTGTGTAGATCTTGTAGTTTTGACCCTCTGGAAGTGTGGAGGCTGAGCTTCATCACCTCATCATCACAACATCACCTGACAGTCCAAGTTCAGATTTGGCTTGTCAGTATTCCATCTACACTCCCTTGGTACACATCAAAGTCACACAGCATGCCAGAGATTCCAGTTCTCACCCACAGTTTGAACCCCATGGGTGTGGCTTGACCCCCAAAAATCCAGAACATTCAGAGCCTGTTTTCTATCTCTTAATGCTATAAACTGCTACTTGGGCAACACTCATAAAAAAATCTCAGGATCATTTAGAAGTTAAAAACTACAAAGATACAAGGAGTTTCAGATACTGCTCTAGATGATGGAGTTTCAAATACCACATACAATTTATTCCTGTGTTTAATTATGGTCTAAGCTAAACTAAGTACAAATTTATCAGGAAAGCACATTTAGAACTTAGTTACAATGAATCATCTAACAGTAAAATTTCAATTTGTGACCATGTGAGAGGTGCAGTGTCCTTATGTAATGTGTAAGGAGCACAGGCTAATTTGACTACCACTCACTCTGGCCCACGTTGTAGAATTACAACATAGACTTAACAAGCTCTAAATCAAATTTGATTAATGTTTTCCAAAATAACTAAATAGGTATGTGTTCTAGACATTGCAATAAACACCCCCAAAAAACATGTAAGGAATTTTACTTACTTGAATCTTGACAAATCCAGCCGTGCAAAAAGGAGATGAGCTTAACGCAAAGTTTGCAGGTAGAGTGAGTTCATGGCCAGATGACCGGACCTAGAAACACTTCTTCTATCCAATAGCATTGTGAGGACAAACAATAAAACCCATTAACTATGTAAATGTGGTCTTGAGAACAAAAAAAAACATTTGCAGGCCTTTTTTTAATTGTTAAAATGATGTTGTAATTCTGCAACAGTGGCTTTACAGGGACATGTTTCTTTTGTTTTGTTTTTTAGGTCTCTGCAGCTGCTATTAACCATGAGATATTCAAGTCAAATTGACCGTCAATATCATAATCTCTGTTTAAATTTTGGATGCCCTTTACAGTGATGTTATAGAGGGTACTTCCTCCCAATGACAGCGAAGTGACGGCTGAAAAGTGACGGAAGTTGGCAAAAACCTCTGACAGGGATCAAGTGTGACAGCGCTCATCAGACAGCCGAAGGGTAGGCTATCAAACAGCACTGGAGAACATACACGGACGGATGTGTGATGTGATTATCTCAGAGACATGGGTCAACATTTACACCTCACACAGATGGATGTGAAGACATGTAGGCCTCTCAGAGCAGACAGAAGTTAGCATTCTGCATAGTATATACTGCCTAAATACTTGATAAACATTTTCACTAAATTCGATTAGTGAGTTTGGCACTAAATTGCGTCCACATTCTTGATATCCCAGAATGAACAGGACCAAAAGTGATCTGACAGTGATCAAAAAACAGTGAGGAAAGAGTTTTTGAGAGCAGCCAATACAATCAATGAATGTGCGTGTTTGTAAAAAACAAAATCAACATTAAGACGTTTTAGCTTCAAAGCGTTGCATTCGGTCAAAACACCCATAATCCATAATAACACTTTCCCCAGTCTCTCACATCAAAATCCAGCCACATATTTGTTTAGAGCTGTTTAAACAGTGCTTGATCTGTGCAGATTTCTCTCCTGATTCACACAGAACACTTTTTCAATGCAGAAAGCATTATCATTGATTATGGACTCATATTTTGGACAAAAGCAATGGTTAAAAGTGAAAAATATCCTGATGAATTTGTTTCATCTTTTGTGTTCTCAGATGTTAACTGATGGACTGGAGTGCTGTGGATTACTTGTGGATTATTGTGATGTGTTTTATCAGCTGTTTGGACTCTCATTCTGCGGCACCCATTCACTGCAGAGCATCCATTGCTGAGACACTGATGCAATGCTACATTTCTCCAAACCTGATGAAGAAACACACTCATCTACAGGGAGGAAATTCATAAAATTTTCATTTTGGGTGAACTATTCCTTTAAAACTTAAAATGTCGATTCAAATTGATTTCAGTTTAAATTCAACATCATTTTGGATAAAATCACATAGACTAAATAAATATTACATGCCACTCAAAGTTACTGACACTGTGAAAAGAAGTCAAAAGAAAACCAATGCATTTAAGCTCATCAATGTTCTTGGAAATGCAAGTATCGAGAAGAAAGCAGGAGTGAAGGGCAGCGGTATAAATAAGCGAGGGATGAGCAATCTTTCTGGTAGTTATCAATCACTGCTGTGTTCTCACTGAGGCGGGCGTGTGATGACTCACTGCTGTAGCAAGAGCAGCGTGTCCGTATCCCAGCAGTCATGGGTCAAACCACACACTCTGCTTGCTCACTCACTCGCACAAACACCGGCAGGTCGCGCGTTATTCATGCACACACTCGGCTGAGCTCTCCAGCTAACAGGAAATGAGCCAATCAATAGAAGCGAGGCCCAGGCTGTCAATAGGGGCTCGACGCTTTCGGATTTGTGCCCGCTAAAGAGTCCAGGGCTAATGCGGTGTGCCAGCACTAACAGAAGGGTGACGTGACCTCTACCTGCTACAGAGAATCTCGCACTGCAATGGAAACCTATTATGTGTGCAACTGCTCACACTGGACTGCAAGCATGCAAAATTATTCAGAACAGGAGTATATTAGAAAATTCCTGTTTGGGGGTGGGTAATATTACTTGGGAAAAAAGTGCAACACTCACTCTAGAAAAGGGATAGTTTCACCCAAAATGGAAATTACCTCATGATTTACACACCCTACAAAGAGCCAGAACATTTCCAATTGGATTAGTCTGAAAGAATAAAGTCATATACACCTAGGATGGCTTGAGGGTGAGAAACTCAAGCAACTATCCCTTTGAGCTTTATTAGTTAAAAATAAGTGACGTCAAAATCTTTTCCTCTAGTGTGAGTGTTGCACATTCTCTTCAAGTTAGAAAAAAGTAAAAATTCAAAATGATTTAATAAAAAATATAGAAAAAAATAATAAAATGATAAATTATTTTTATCTAACAAAGCAGACTGTGCAGGACAAGTCTTAGTTTTGTATTAGTTGACCATGAACAAGAAAATATAGCACTGCAAAATCATTACTGCCATCAATCCAAGAGCTGTCTTTGCACAATCTTTGAATTTAACCTGCACCTTTCACCAAAATCTCCATAAAATATGAATTTGCAAAGTTTTTCATGAGCATAAAAGCTCTTGAAGGCAGTATACAACAAGGCCAATTATAACAACCTGTGTTTACATGAAACCAATTAAATACTAGCTGGATAAATCATGCTAAAGCTAGGTTATTTCAGTAAAATCCAAATGCAACCCAACAAGACAAAGGTATTAAATGTAAATGCAAATACCAAGCCAACTTGTGGTTTCTTAAACACCTGCTGTTGCTTATTGTGTTAATATTCAATTCAAATCAAGATGTAAAATGACAAGAAAGATTATTACAGTAAACTTACAAAAACAATACAATACCTAAAAATCCCAGCAAAATTTGTCCTTTATAAAAGCAATGGGTTTTCAGTTTAAATATTAATTTATTTTTGCAATTACATGATCTTCAAAAGTCAATGTAGCTGAACACTGCACTTTCAACAAGCTATGAATCCAAATGATGCAGAACAGTAAGCAATGTAAAATCAACACAGCACTGCAAAAACAAGTCTCTGCAATTTTTTGCATCATTCTGGTAAATATCAAACCAGTAGTTGTAGCAACAAAACATGGATGAACTTGTCTGAGTAAAACAATTAGCCAAGCTATCAATTTCAGCAGTTTTACTTGAACAATTTGGCAATAAGAATCAGATGCTAATGTACCTGCTACATGCTAACTACCTCACCAAGCAATGGTTTACTAATCACCAGTGGTTTATTTATCCCACAACCAATATTTATTCCAGCTGCAATATTAAAAGCAACTAAAAAATCAAACAAACATGCCAGCTAGCAGAGTAAAATCCCAAAAGAAATTCATTACACAATTGCAAAACAAATATTTGCTTTTTTTGTGGAAAATAACAAACCCATGTATTTGGTACAGCAGCACAACTTCAATAAATCAGTCCACATAAAACAATTAACCTGATAAATCAATAATTAAGGCAGTTTTATTTTAACATTTTTCCAGAATAATCAGATGCTAATCACTCACAGCACATGTACATCACAGAGATGTCTATTTGATATCTGTGAGCGTATTGTTTAGAGTGTTTGCTCATCGGCAATACATATATAAAGCGTTTCCGATCAGATGTCAAATAGACGCTTTGAAGATGACTTTAAGATGTTTAAGATTTAGAATGTCTGTAAAAATGACATATTAAAGACGTCTATCCAATGTTTGTACACAGCAGATGTTTTCCAGATGAAGCAATCTTTAGCAAACATCTTGCAGAGATACCATGATGCATCAAAAGTACAGAACTAGCCAACATAATATCAAAGAAACCCTAAAATGGCCAACCTGTTTAAGTTGTTGTTTGTTCGGTGTGTTCACCATGACTTGCCGCTGGGTGGAGATGGGAGTGGCGGAAATCCTTTCTGATTTGTCAAATGGGCTTGATGACATCAAAGGTCACATGCTGGTAGAAAAATGGACTGGTTAACAAAAAACACAGCTTTACGTACAAATTCCTCTTTATTGATGGCTAATAGCTTTGTGTGCTCTGTGTTTTAAATTGAATGTAAATTACAACATAGCTAAATAAAGCAAAAAAAGCGCAAAAAAAAAAAAAAACATTGTCATATGCAACCCGTTACTTTTCTCAGCTGAGAGTCGAACCAATCATTCTGCTGGATGCAATTACTTCTGCCAAAGATAGATTATTATAAAACCCTCTTTTGTGCAGAACTACTTCCTTCCTGACAGATTCAAATCTCAGTTTGACAGTTTAACAGCTGACCTACTAATTCAAAAACATCACTTTAGAACTAGTAAGCTGAAACATTAAGTTGCTTCATTATTGTATCACTTTTATGTAGAGTATAGTATTATGAGAGAGAGATGGACTGAGTGAGTGTGATTACCTGCATCTGATACAGCATTCATTCTTCAGCTCAATCTCATCTTCACAATAAAACATTAGTTTGAATGTTCACTGAGGAAGCGATATCTTTGTCGTACTGTCCTTTCATCTGTTACGGTTGATTCCATGACAGCACTGCTTAATGTGTTTGTTAACTCGTCTTACAAGCTGTTGTTGAAAGTAAAAGAACTTGCTTGTTTACAACAGTATTTCAGTCTCTTTTAGATAGGCCTAAATGTCTTAACGCTGACTCACTCATTAAAACACTCTCTGTTAGCCATCTAATGGCAGAATAATGTCACTAAAATCACCATCACAAACACACACAATACACACACACACACTGTTTCCCAATACTATACTGTAATTAAATTCTTTTATAGAAAATAATATTAATATTTAATAAACAACAACAGCAGCCATTAAAAGTTGCTAGACAATTCAGTCAAAATTACAAAGGCTCTGATTTACAGAATTAAAGTTACATGAAATATAATGTGATGAGATTTTGCCCAAAACTATTTGCTCTGGAACAAATAATAGATTAATGATAGTAGTAAGATAAGATAATAGTGCAAGAGGAGTGATACAAACTGAGAAACGGTTGGAGTTCTGTTATCACTAGAATATCACAAGCCTAGAAAAGGCTCTCAGCCAATGAGATTCGAGGACCAGAAAAGAACTGTTCAGTATATGATTGAATAATCAGCGTAACATAACTTGTAGTATGCATAGACACATCTAAAATGATGCAATAGTGCATCATGAGTAAGTCATGCTCTGGGAAACCTTATTTCTGGATTCCAGCTCAAAACCTTTGTTTATAGCTGAATCATTTTCCAGGGACAGGTTTGCCTTTGCAAGGACAGTCCTGACTTCAGGGAAACTTTAAAAAGCTAATTATCTGCAAACTCCATGACAATTGCTCAGATAACCTTATCCCTGTGTGGGAAAAAAGAAAAATAAGGCCATCAGCAGTTCTTAAAAGGGCCCGAGCATCCCTTTTGGGTGAGGAAGCCAGGAAAGCTAAAACCATTTGTAATGTTTTGTGTTAACCTAGCAATTAGGAGAGATAATGTGCCTAACCAATGTCATCATCACCTGTGCTTTGGAGAGCAGGGAACATTACTTAATGGACTAAAGGAGGAATGGAGGCCAGGTGCTCGGCTGCTGGGCATTCTCCTCATGAATAGCGTTCTTTTATACCGCCGATTTCACAGCGCGCTGGTAAGCGCCCGTCAGAACCACATCCTAGCAAAAGAGTGAAATCCGACTACAATCATATCGCACGGACATGGAAACAAACAAAAGCAATCTCTTTCACTCTGCCTCACATCAGACATAATGGATTTTCAATCACTGTAAGAACTGTAAATTAAAAACATGTTATTGGCATAACCAGCGTGTTGCTGGAAGACTGACAGGAAATAGTACATCAGCAAGCAAACATCTCCAAAAAAATAAAGAAGAAGAAAATGCTTGATATTGAATAATCATCTGTGCTCACCGCAGAGGGAAAATGATTTAGATTCGTTTATTGACCGACAGAGACACCGACCGTTATCCAAACAAATTAAGGCTGGAAAGCGCGCTTGCCCCTCAGGCTCCGGGACTTCAATTACATTTGAGTGCGTGTTTGCAGAACTGTCTGTTGGATTTTCCCTCTTTCCATCTGAGTTTCCACAAATCAATTTGTCATATGCAGGAACATGTAATGAGAAGCAATTTATTTTACACTTGCATGAATTAGACGTTCCCCTCTCCGCTTGTTGACATTTCAGTTCTAGGAGTTTACGATATTCAGCCTCCGCATAACAGTGAGTGGCTAAAGGTCAATTAATCATCAAAAATATTTGAATATGAAACAGGTAAAGCATCTCTCAGGATTATTTACAAGAAGCTAGTGAGATGAGAGAATTAGTTGGGTATTGTGTTCTTAACATCTACAGTAAGCCTACCTAGGTAACGAATTGAGGTTATAAAAACATTGTGGGAACATTGTTTTGAAACGATTTTAAAATGTGATGTCCAGATTTATTGTCATGATTATAACTTTACATAAAGTTACAAAAATTTTCTTACAACGTTCTACTAACTTTATTTTCCCAAAAAAAATTCAAGCGTTATTTGAATTGTTTTATGTCCAGAATTCTTGTCACGATAACAAGCGTTTTTAAAGGTTACAAAAGCGTTTCTTACAGTGTTCTGCTAACTTTATTTTCACCCAAAATGAAATGGTATTTGAACGATTATTTGTAATATTCTAAGAACATTAAACGTTTAGGTTTCTTGTGATTAAAACTTTAATTGAAGGTTGTTAAAGCGTTTCTTACAGTGTTCTACTAACTTTATTTTCAGCCAAAATATAAAGTTATATGAATGTTTCTTTTAATATTCTAAGAACGTTAAAATGTCTAGTTTTCTCATCATGATTGGAATGTTATTTAAAGGTTACAAAATGTTGTACTATTGTTATTTTCACCCAAAATATAACGTTATTTAAGCGTTTGTTTTAATATTCTAAGAACGCTAAAATGTCCAGTTTTGTGCGTGATTAGAACATTCAGTGTTCTTAAATCATTTCTACAACATATAACGCTATTTGAAGTTTATTTTAAATATTCTAAGAACGTTTTCCTCAAAATACTGAGAATGCTCATGAAATACACATAAGATCATAATTACATTCCAAGAATATTGTTCTAAGACGTTTTCTCTCAACATTATGAGAAAAGATATCAAACATTAATGAAGTTATAAAGTTACATTTCATAAACATTGCTTTAAGAACATTTTGTCCTAACATTTATATAACATTTAAAAAGCGTTAAAGTGAAAGTTAGCTGGGA
Organism: allo-octoploid hybrid of Carassius auratus x Cyprinus carpio; assembly: GCA_024542945.1. Taxonomy (NCBI): domain Eukaryota; kingdom Metazoa; phylum Chordata; class Actinopteri; order Cypriniformes; species allo-octoploid hybrid of Carassius auratus x Cyprinus carpio. The sequence goes on from CM045072.1 coordinate 1,972,863, forward strand.
AGAGCCACACAGCTCAGAGTGATTAGTCAGTTTGAGAACATTTACATAATTTGAGGGAAAACACATCAAAATCGACATCTACATTGCAAACACATGACTCGATTCTTCATGGTTATTTCCGTGAACTTTGTTTGAGAGATTTGAGGTGTTGTGCTAATATTTTAACAAGAGACATGAAGTTCGAGTAATCAACAAGGGTGACGCGTTAAACAGCTAGCTATTCTATTAGTATTAGCTGCTGAGTTGAAATTGAATTTCCAGTGTAAAGCGAGGTAGAGTGATGTGAATACTGATCGTAATGTGAGTTCAAAGTGTTTGGCTTGTCTAAGCGACACTATCCTACTCCAGAGCTTTATCACCTCTGATATGAGTGTGTGTGTGTGTGTGTGTGTGTGTTAGTGCTTAGTGGCACCCTCCAGTATTCTGTGAAATGAAATAAATGGCAATAAGCGGGATTAGGTTAGAGTCAGGTTTAATTCCAGTTTCCAGAATAACATCCGCTCTGAATCTATGGAGGTAATTGCACAAAGCCACCACACACAGACTCCAGGTCTGACCACGTCCTGGACTATCCTGAATGTGTGGGTTTGTGGTGTCCTCATCCATATAAACAGATGTACTTGATGGAAATACTAACTTTTTTGGACATGGAAATCATTTTTGTACCTGGCTTTGAAGTACCTTGGAGTATCATCTAAATATTATAATACTATGATATTTTGAAAAATACTACAATATGTTAATAAAAGTATCATGGTTTTCCTGTGTAACCCAAGGTCATGTTACAAGTCCAAAATATCATGGTAGTACAATGTTACAATGTCCACAAACATGGTAATACCATGTTTTAACTCCCCTTTGTAACCAAATACAAAAATACTATGGTATTACCATGTTTTACCATCTGAAATAAATTGACTGCTCACACAACAAAATACCATGTTATTACCATGTTTTACCATCTCTTAGAAGAAATGACCATGTTTTTTGGACATGTTCTATAGAAACAGTATGGTAAGTCCTTGTAAACCATTTAAAACCATGGTATATGAGTATGGTCATTACAAATGTGCCAAAAGTACTATAGTATTACCATGCTAATACAGATCATGTTGTGGTTGACAGGTGATTATCGCTAATTTTAATATTCTTTAAAAAAACAATAATTATCTAAAACACCATGGTTGTACCACATGGTACAATGTCCAAAAACATGGTAAAATGTTTTAGAAGTAAAGTGACTGCTCACACAACCAAATACAAAAATGGTATTACCATGTTTTACCATCTCTGACAAGAAGAAAAAGCGTTTTATTTTTTATTATTATATTTTTTTTTTACAAGATAGCATGTTTTTGGACATGTCCCATAGTAAAATTATGGTAAGTACTTTTATTTTTACATTTTTTAATACAATGGTACATGAATATGGTCATCACAAAGTGCCAAAAAATACCATGGTATTCTTCAAACCACATTTAAGTACCAATGCTCGGTATACAAAAAAGCACCATGGTATAACCCCAGTTCTTTTTCAGTGTGGAATGCAGTTAAATGCTCCTCAGAAACATTAAATAGGCATTTGATAAATAAGTATAAATAATATATTTTGTTGTGTTTGCAGTGCCTCTCTGGGTAACTTTGGTTAGCGTTACAGCTAAGTGAAGGAAGCACTTTTGCATTTGAAGATCCCTGACTGGACTGTAATTGCAGTTCTTCAGTTAAAACCCTAAACCTCTGATTCGTTTTGATGTCAGATGTGTTCTCGTGTTAGCACAGATCTTGGCTGCCCTCTGGTGAGAGGAACACAATGCAGTGAGGTGTTTGGGTCCTGTCAAGCCGTTGGAGCAGGGCCCTTTAAGTAGCGGGGCCGACAGATGGAAGATAATAGCATTTCCAAACTTTCCATTTAGAGGATTAAAATGCAGCAGTGGCCACAACCCCTTCACATTCAGACAGGAGGGACCGCTGAGGCTGGGAACATATGCCTGCTGCGGACAGCACAGCCAGAGGGGCCAACAACACCGTCCTTCAGCCAACTGACCCCACAATCTCTCTGGCTCCGTTCCTTCCTTCCCTCTATCTCTGCAAGCTGTTTACTTCTAAGCAAGGCTCCAGACCGCCTCAAACGGTTATGTGTAGAACAGTGATTTTCAGCTGGCTTTGCTTCTCGGTCCAGATATGACATTGAAAATGTACTGAAATTGTTTAATATTAAAGTGTAAAATGTTTTCTTAACCCAGTTTTAAAAAATAGTTCACTCAAAAATTTCCTCAACCTCAGGCCATCCAGTATATACAGTTCCCTCCATAAGTATTGAAACAGTAAAGACAAAATTGCTTTCTCTGCTATGGATTCAAGACATTTGAAAATATGATTAAATAGATGAATATGTGACAAAACTACAGAATGTCACATTTTATTATTAGGTCTTTCGACACATACATGTTTTACCAAATAAAAGGACAGCACTTTTAGAGTTCATCCCACTATTTGATTTTTAGCATAAGTATTGTAATAGTTGGATTTAAGGCAGATGTAAAAGACTAAAAGCTAGTATTTAGTTGCAGATCCCTCAGCATGCAATCAGAGCAGTGAGTCTGTGACTCATAGACATCACCAGACTCTTGGTCTTATGCTTTGAAATGCTTTTCTCCAGCCTTTAATGCAGCCAATTCCAACTGTTGCTTGTTTTGGGGAGTTTCTGTCTTCAGCTGGTGAAATTAATGTTCAGTTGAATTTAAATCTGGAGATTGATTTGGGCAATCTAAGACTTTACATTTCTTTGCCCTGATAAAGTCCTTGACTGAACTGGCAGGGTGTTTGGGTCACTGTCCTGATCTAATATGAAGTGCTTTCTAATGAGTTTGGTGGCATTTTCTTGAATATTGGTAGCCAAGATGATTTTGTACCCTTCCAAATTCATTCTGCTACTGCCATCATACATGAAGTCATCATTAAAATGAAGAGGTCCTGTTCTAGAGACAGCCATCTCCACCAAGCTTTACAGATGAGGTTGTGTGCTTCAATCATTTGCAGTTCCCTTTATTCTCCACACTTTTGCTTCCTAATCACTTAGATAAAGGTTAATCCGTGCCTCATCGGTCCATCAACTCAGTTCCAAAACTCTATCACCTTTGTGAAGAATCTTGCCTTTCTATGTTTGGTGCTGGTCAGAGGTTTGCATCTTGCTGTGTAGCTTCTGTAATTCTGTGTCAAATTCTCCTCCTGGACTGTAGATTGGCAGAGCATCACCCCAGCTTTCTGGAGGTTGTTGGTGATTTTACAGACATGTATTTTAGGATTAATTTTCACAACTTTTATTATTTGTCTGTCATCAACTACTTGTTGTTTTTCTCAACGATCAGGTCGTCGTTGGTTGCTGATGTCACCGGTAGTTTCCAAACTCTTGATTTCTCCATGCCCTTTGTTTTCCTACAGTTCTAATTGACTTCCTCTTTTCTTTTAGCATCCAAATTGCTTGCTTTTCTTTCAGAGTCGGCTTCCTGCGTCTTCATCCTGGTTTGTGTGTGTCATCATCGAATGCAAGACTTAGAATGCAGAAGCAATGGATATAACTGATAAATACACATTAGCTGCTTTTAATATCTGAAGAATTAATGCAACAGGACACAGCTGAACACTTAGAAAGACCTGTGAGGCAACTGTTCCAATACTTCTGCTCACATCAGATAGGGAGATGAAACTCTAAAAGTGCTGATCTTCTTAGCTGGTAAAACATATTTGTGTTGAATCAGCTAATAATAAAATGTTACATTCTTTAGTTTTGTCTCACATTCATCTTTTAATCATATTTACAGATTTCTTGACTCCACAGCAAACAGAACAATGTTGTCTTTACTGTTCCAATACTTAAGGAGGGCACTATAGATGAGTTTGTTTCTTCATCAGATTTGTAGATATGTAGCATTGCATCAGTTCTCAGCAATGGATGCTCTGCAGTGAATGGGTGCCGTCAGAATGAGAGTCAAACAGCTGATAAAAACATCACAATATACCAGGTAATCCACATCACTCAAGTTATTGTGATGTTTTATCACTTTTGACTCTCATTCTACGCACCATTCACTCAGAGCATCCATTCTAGAACTATCAATGACATTCCAAATCTGATGAAAACTAAACTTAACCTGATCTTGGATGGCCTGAGAGCGAGTACATTTTCAGAAGATTTTCAATTTTTGGTGAACAATTTTTTATTATACAGAGAAAAATATAAATAAAATATTAATAATAGAAAAATATATTTAAAATTTCAGAGAGTTCAGCTGAATCTTGTATATCTTTAAAAAAAATTAAGCTGAAATTGGTTAAATTAACTTGATGAGTTAAACGTATGTTTAATTGACTTATTGATTATATATATATATATATATATATATATATATATATATATATATATATATATATATATATATATATAATTATATTATTATTATTATTTTATTTTTTAACTGCCATCCAAACACTTTCTCTAAACAAAAGATGGGCATTAAAGTGCATTGTTTTACACCATTTTTCAGTATATTTTAGCATTCATGATATGATTCCTCTATATTAAGCATTATCATAATTAACCACTTCATCTTCATTCTGAAGGAGTTACTGAGCTATTGTTGTGAATAAATTTAAACAAGGTATTTCTACACAACTGAAATGCCACCTTAACAGTTGATGTCCCCTGTAGGCTATTCCTGATTCACTAAGACATTTCTGAACTGCTACAGACAGAATTACATTACACTGGAAGATGCTCATCTGTTCCTAAAGAGGGCAAGGATTCACACTTCATCCTTATTGCATTATTGCTAAATAGAGAATTATGTCAGAGCATCGTGGCTTTAATTATCTGGCCAGCAAGTCTATTAATAATGCGGTAAGACCAGAAACAGGCGCATCTGTCTGCCAACCGCAAACCGTAATGAATTTACAAGCCCCTCACAAAGCAGGGCTTAAAACATTAAGTGTGCTCAAAAATAAAGCTGAAGGAGGCAGGTGGTGTGTTAGTTTCCTTTCAGTTTACAAGAACGTAAAAACAAACTTGAGTCAAAGAGGATAAAAGTTATGTAAAGGCACAGTGTGATAACAGAAGAGCACAACTCAGAGAAAAGCATTTTAGGGCAAAATATTTAATTAAACAACAATTTAATTAAAAGCGTGCACAAAATATCTACATTCAACAAGTGACAGCCAGTTTACTTACTAAACTGTTCCCTGTCACTGCATCTGAACACAAAAAATACATTTCTCATATTATAATCAACAAAGATGTCAACGTCTGTATGTATATGCAGTCGAGTGGTTCATATAGGCTACATGTGCTTTTGCCTATGTCTGGAGGTAACAAAGGTGGCAAATTTAGGCTATAAAATGTTGTGGGAACATTGTTTTGAAATGTTTCTAAAACACTGAAATGTCCAGGTTTCTTGTTGTGATTAAAAGCGTTATATAAAAATTACAAATACGTTTCTTACAGCGTTCTTCTAACTTTATATTTACCCAAACTATAATGTTATCTGAACATTTATTTTTAATATTCTAAGAAAGTTAAAATGTTATTTAAAGGTTGCAGAAATGTTTCTTACAACATTCTATTAACTGTATTTTTTCCTAAAATATAACATTATTTGACAGGTTTTTTAATAATATTCTAGTTTTCTTGTCGTGATTATAATGTTATTTAAAGGTTACAAAATGTTTCTTAGAAGCGTCATCGAAGTACAAATAACATTCCGAGTATTCCGAGAATGTTGAATTTAGAACGTTTTCTCTCAACATTATGATTAAATGTATCAAACATTTATAAGGTTATAAGAATGTTCCATAAACATTACTTTAAGAATGTTCTGTCCTAATATTTAAAGTTGTGATGACATTCCTATTAGCTAAAAACAAACCTCACACTGAAAAAAAATTTAGCTAACAAAATAGTAAATTTCACTCACAATTAAAAAGAAGACGCAAGTAACACAATGAATTAAATGTGAAATATTGTAGTAGCCTAGATAGTATTTTTCTTTTAAAATGTTCTCCAACAATCTTTATTTACAACTTGAATCATTTTCAGAATATTCAAGGGCTGATAGAGTTACGTAACATCGCTAATATTAAAAAAGTTAAAGTGACGTGTAGTCAAGTATGGTGTCCCATACTCAGAATTTGTGCATTGCATTTATCCCATCCAAGTGCACACACACAGTAGTGACACCCGAGAAGTGGGCAGCCATATTTCCTGCGGGCCGGGAGCAGTTGGGGGTTCAGTTCTTGCTCAAGGGTCTCACCTCAGTCGTGGTTTTGAGGGTGGAAGAGAGCGTGGTCATTCACTCCCCACCTATAATCCGCCGTGCCAAAACTCGAACCTGTGACCTTTGAGTTGCAACTCAGCTAACCATTAGGCCACGACTGCCCAGATCATTATTCAGATAAGTTACTAATGTAGGCTACTGACTAATTTGTTCAGCAAGATCCACTTCAAACTTTTATCAGTAGTTCACTTGAAAAACAAAACTTACGCAAAAGACGCATTTTACATTGAATACGCAGAACGCAGTGGCGCGTGAAATATGATTCGCGCAATTTGCGTCGCTCCCGTCAATAATCAACAAAACTATCTGCAGTCCAAGAGTGCAAACAATTGCTCTTGTTGTAATCAACCAAGCTATCTGCACTTACCACACACTGGGCAGAACATTAGATTAGACGTTAATTTGATGAAAAGTGCTCACAGGACATAAGCAGGCAGATGTCAAAGAAAGGCACTGGGGAGAAAAGAGCTAATATTCCTGGAACAGAGTGAAAATTCGTTCTAACAGCAGCAAATGCAATTTTGCAGCCCCTCAGCTCCACGGCAACAAACAGGAGAAATATGTTTACTTGTTTTAATTTCTTTTCATGTAATGTTGACCCTGAGGGCTGCAAATATTTCCCCTGCTCTCGCGCTCTCTACATGGTGATTAAATTCAATTTTATTCAAATGAAATCTCCCACTCTGCGCCGGCACACACTCACACACTTACACACAGATAATTAAGGAGTGGAAGCGTTTTCTTGCCTTCCTCGCTTTTCTCTAATTACAATCCTGTGAGAAATACAGGAGGAAACGCAGCGAAACACGGAGGTTTCCTCGGAGGGGAACGTGCACTGACAGACACGCGCATAATAACTGCGTGCATGATCACAGTTATGATTACACCATGACCCACAGATACCTGGAATTAGATCATACAGCATATTTATCTACATGTCAGACTGTCATTGAGGTTTATAGTGCAGCATGCACGCAGAGAGCGAGCACAACTGAGGCCACATCGAATAAAACCAGAGGGCTTCTAGAGGCTTCTGTTCATATCAGCCATCTTTTATATGCTTTTATTCAACAATAAATAAAGAGATTTAACTTTCCATGTGTTTATCTATAAACTAGGATTTTTACTGAATACTCATACATTAAACTAGGTTCAAAATCACTTCAAGTGCAAAAAATGGCGTTAGAGATAAGTTTGATTCAATTTTGTTAATCAGTTGTACAATGCATGTTCCAATGAACTGACTCAAGACTAAAACTCTGATCTGCTTAAAAACTACTAGTTTTTTTCTATCTATCTATCTATCTATCTATCTATCTATCTATCTATCTATCTATCTATCTAAACAAGGAACGTTTGCAGGCTTTCTTAAAGTTATAAACAAACGTCTTTCCAGTAAAATTAATAGAACATCAAAGCGTTTTAGTCTAACATTTTAAATGTAACTACTTGTTTCAGAATGTTCAGGGAACATTCAAAAGTAACATTTCAATGACTTCTGCAAAATGATCAAATGGAATGTTCCCTTAACGCTTTGCAAAACCAAGAAAATATATTTTTAAAACATTTTAAAAATCTGGACATTTAAAGTGCCCCATTATGGAACATATTTTGAACATTAGCTTTCATGCAGTGTGTAATGTATAGCTGTATGTGAATGCAAACAAACTGCAAAGTTGTAAAGCTGAAAGTGCATCATAAATAAAGTTACTGTCTCTCAAAAGAAAGAACCACTTAAACGAGTTGTTTCAAATTGATCCCATTTCCGTTAAGTTAATTTGATAATGCCGCCTACATTCTGCTTGGACCTCCCAAAAACTCGAACCCTCTTCAAACGCTGCAGTTCGCTCATGTGGATAGCATAATGTCGGAAGACGCTGTGCTCTGTGCAGTGAAAGTGAATTCGGTTTATTTTCAGTTCCAAAGAATAAGGCTTAGAAGAATCAGCAGTTAAATTCATCTTTACCACGCATACCACAGCAGTTTAATCACAACTTTTGTGTTTTTCCAGTCATTTCACAAATGACTGCTTCTCCAATCTCAGCGAGTTCAACGAGTAAATCGGTTGTCTTTGAAAGATGGTCAGTGCCCAGTTTGTCTGGACCAGCTTGCTCTCTCAATCACAACCTGTATGATTCATAATTATGTTGCTGTAAGGTTCTGTCGAGTGCAAAATATGTAGTTTTGTGTGTTGTGTTGTGTTTACACTCGGTCTCCGGGTAACTCGAAGTTATAGTTCTGCTGATCAGCTGTGGACGCTATTGTCTAGAAATGTGTGGATTAATATAGAGTATCTGTTGTACTTGGAGTCATGATAATGGATGGAGCAATACGCTGGTTTACAAACTGCAGTGCTTTATCAGTACTCCACGCCTGTGTTCCGCTAACGATAACGCCATTACTGCTTGGGTCTTTACTACGCTCTGTTTCTGACATGTGCTGTATGCAGTAGACCAATCACAACAGACTGGGTCATCGGACCAATCAGAGCAGAGTAACAGTATGCAAAGGAGGGGTTTGGAAAGATGAATCTTCAAGAAATTGTTGACATATAAGGTAAAATTGAATGCATATTATATGAAAATTAAAGTGTTTTTTGACCTTGCATGCATGTAAACCTGTTGTTGGGGACTCCAAAACCAAATTATGAACCTTTCAAAAAGCATAAATGGGTCACTTTAAAATGTTCAGTGAGCATTTAGAAGTAAAGTTTTATAATATAATGGAAACATTTGCAAAACGTTCTTAAAAATCTATCTATCTATCTATCTATCTATCTATCTATATAACTGTTTAAGATTAGCTAGCTATGGCTCAACTAGTTGCATGATGGGTCAAATATCACTCATTCTCTCATTTGCTTTCAGTGTCTTTCTGGCGGGAATCTGAACACCTGGCAAAGGCTAATCCTGTATGCAAGAACAATTACGCTAATCTCCTGCAGTCTGCCTTAAGCATAAAACTAAATTAAATGAATGCTGAGTTTATGAAGTTTGCCTTTCTCTCTTTATGCAGCCTATCTTTTGAAGGTCACAACCGAAAGCGACATACTTGTGCATGCTAGCTGGTGAGCCACGATTTGCTAGCAGCTATTGCTAGTAAATCTAGATCATATAGATAGTATTTTTGGTTCATTGGAAGAGACAGACATTTTGATGCGTCTGCTAAAAGTTTCATTAACTTTGATGACCTCGAAGCTAATGCTAACAGAGATGGACTAAAAGCCACAAAACTCCCATTTTGATTTCACGGGTCTGTCAAGGCTTTTCACAGGTTAAAGGCTAATTGTATCTGAAATGAGGTTTTAAGCAGCAGAATTATTAGAGGTCGGAGGACACAGTCCTTCCAGCTGATCTGAGACCAGTTTCCTCTGTCTATTATAACTCCAGTCAAAAAAAGCCAGATGTCTGTGGAGAAAAAAGTTTCTGGAGATAGAGCGAAGGAATTAGCTGTTAACCAAAAGTAGCTTAAACATTTTACTTAAAGACTTCTTTTAAGGTTTTGTGTTAGTTACTGCAATTAGCTTAATATATAAACAGAACAAATGGCCTCATTTGAAGCGTTCACACATGCTTGTGTGTGTGTGTGTGTGTGTGTGTGTGTGTGTGTGTGTGTGTATGACTAGCCATTTCAGAGGCGCTAATAAATAGAGCCAAGCTCAGTGTATCAGATCCCTCATCCACTTCTGGACTAATGAGGCGTTTAGGAGCTTTTGGAGGAGAGGAGCGATTAGTTTGTCGTCCCTGACTGGACAAAGATGCTTCATTAGCATGCCAGTAACTCCGGCGCTGTTTTTCATTAAACTTAGAGGACGGCTTATACGTCTTTCTCTCGTCGTCTATCCAGCGACACCAGACTTCACAGACAAGACATTTGTATTCAAACAGCGACTCAAGACAACTTTCAAGCTGTGTTTACATTCATAATATTGCATACTACCATACTACAAATACCATTTCTGTAGTATGTTTACCATTACAATAACCATATTTATTTATGAAATGATAACCGGACACCACTCTTCTAGTAAATTTGTAGTAGCATACTGTAACAGTTTCACTGTACAGCAATACTGTACACGTAATTCTTAAAAACAGTTGTAATACAACGACTCAGAATGCTAAACCTGTGTTACATTCATATATGTGCTACTACATCTAAAATACCATATACTAGAATTGAATGTTACCAAAACTATATGTTATGAAATGATACGGAATCACTGACTTAAAATAAGATGTAGCAGGATGCATTCTGTAACGCTTAAACATTTAGCAAACTGTAATGTATTTAAACAGTAGTAAATTGATGCCTAACGCTGCACTTTATTAACTGTAAACCAACACATATACAATTATTTATTAACATTTTATGCATAATATATTTATATTGCAAATACACTTTATAAAAAAGAAATGTGAAAGATCTTTGTAGGTAACATTGATAATACATGTTATATTTCACTACGCAAATAAACAGTTCTTTTTATCTTAATGCATTATTTACAAGTATATTGTATTTTATTTGATATTAAAAAAACAACATGCATGAATATTTAAAAGTAATATGTTATGTTTATATATTAAATATATTTATTAATAATATAAAATATAAGATGATATTATTATATATATAAATGCTACATCATCATGTATAATATTTAAAGATATAATTATGTTATGTGTTATATATTAAATATATTAATATATAAAATATACATGATAAATAATAAATGTATATACATTAAATATTTCTAAATATATAATTTATTGGATGTGATTTAATAACATGATAATATCTTACATATATAAGCACTTTGATATATTAATAGAATTAAAATAAAATAAAAATGTATCTTTAATACATTTCCTTGCAAAAAGTCTACATTTTTTAAAGTTTAAAGGTCAAAATAAAATAAAACTCTTGCAAAATAATAAAAATTCTAATAAAACTCTAAATCTACAACATTAATCTTTTATCCATTTTTGTGGAAGAATGTCTCAACTTTTGGATTTTTAACAAATAAGGAGTCAAAAGATGATGTTTAAAATAATAATAGAATTACAATAAAACTACAAATACAAATTGTGCATCTTTAATCCATTTTTTGTGTAAAAAGTAAACTTTAGAAGTTTCAACAAATAATAATGATTAATTCAACAAATAATAACAAATAATGATTTTTTTTTTTTAAAATATGATAAAAATCCTAATAGAATTAAAATAAAACTACTAATCCAAAACATGCATCTTTAATGCATTTTTGTGCAAAATGACTCAAATTTGGTAAGTTTTAATGTATGAGTTTAAAATAACAACAATAATAATAGAATTAAACAGAATTATTTTAATAGAATTAAAATAAAACTCCAAATCCGAAATGTCCATGTCCAACTTGGTCTAGTTTTTATTTGCCACACATGAGTCAGCAAGGTCGTTCATTTCCTGTCACATGACAGGTGATCTCAGCTTGCCAGCACTAAATTCTCCTTTAGTATTTCACTGCCATGATCCATAATATCAAAGCAGGCCTTGTCTTTCTCTAAATGCATTTTAATATCTGTAATTGCGAATCTGGCACGATCCCAGCCCTGTTCTGAAGCGTAACGACCCGAGTGGAATATCAATGCCCCGAGAGAGAGACAGACGGTCAGAGCGACACTGTCACTTGCAGCTCCGTTGTGCTGGCAGAATTTGTCTTAGCTGACATCGGTCCAGTGCCTGTAATTAGGGGAGCCTGTGCACATCAAACGCCCTGCACGCGCAGGGTCACAGGGGGTCATGCAGAAACCCGCTCTCTCCGTTTCATCTGCTGACTTCAAAACAACTTTCAGCAGCATCAAAGATGGATATCGAGATGCTGATCACGCTAACAGCACAGAAAGAAATAAAGAGAGAGCGGATAGAGAGAGAATCACAAATGACAGATACATTTACACACACACACACATACAAACATATTGAAGGCAAAAGACTAAATATAATATAATCTAATATAATAAAATCGCATAAAAACAAAATGAATGAGAAACAGAGCCTGCTTTTTTCGTTGAGTATGTTTATCTAGCCAAAACGCAAACAGCCTCTCCTCCATCTTTCCGTCACTGACTGGAGCTGAGAGAAGAAAGATCACATGAGCTCTACCTTCTTCTTTCCTATTGGCTGTCGCTCCCAAAGTCGCTCTTCATTTGCATTACTTTAAGGATTCTAGGATTCTTCGTTACGTTGCTGGACACGCCCCAGCCCGCTTCACACTACAAGTGACACGCAATGACAAAGACGGTCGCTTCCAAACAGGATGTACGCCCTCTGAAGGGCACTGAGTGAAAACAATCATGGCGCCATATTGAAGGGTCGTTCCAAACCAAAGTGCTCAAAACTGGCCACTTCAAAGGGCCCTTCAGAAAGAAGATTTTCAAAGGGTACAACTGATGGACACTTGGCTCCCATGATCCTTATGCGCAGATTCTTTGCATGATGACAGCGCCTCCGTGTGGGCACATGATGATGATGTAGAAGGGCACTTCAAGAAACAGTTGTTTGGTCCCCTACACCCTTCAACCCTTTGAAGCTCTCACTCTGGACGGTAAACCCTTTGAAGGGATTAGGTCATAGGGATGAGCCCTTCCAATGGTGACGAGGGAATGACACGAACCCATTCATTTCAATGGAGAGCTGGCGATTTCGACGACGGCATCGAATAGAGAATGTCCAGCGATGTGACAAAGTTGAAAATCCTTCAACTTTATGCAAATGAGGCGACTTTCAGGAGCAACAGCCAATAGGAAAGAAGAAGGTAGAGCTCATGTGACCGTTCTCCTCTCAGCTCCGGCAGTGATGGAAAGATGGAGGAGAGGTTGTTTTCGTTTTGCCATAGATAAACATACACAATGGAAAAAACAGCTGTGTCTCGAAATATCTCAGAGCGTAAGAGCATTCATAACTTTATGAACAGAGTTTGTGTGCAAGTGTCATGACGGCGTCGCGGTGCATTATGGGATCTACAGTTGCCTAAACAAATCCTGACTGATGTTTCACTTTAGTTATGCGAAACAATTAGCCGATGTTTTAAAAGCCTAATTGTTTTTTTTAATTAGATAAAGACACATTTAGAGCTGCTAAATGTCAACGAGGCTTCGATTTGACAAAACAACTCTCAGCCAGATTAATCTTCTTGCCTCGGATGATTCATGGTATTTTTCATAATGGTTTATTTTTAACAGCTGGTCTCGGGAAAAGCTTTTAATCTGTTTGAATGTGATAATTTGAAATGAATAAATAACAATTTACTGACCTCTGAACTCAGAAATCTACTTTTCAGAAATAAATTTATAAAAATGCCACATTTTCAAGAGCAAAAGCTTGTTAAAGGCCAACTGATTTCCATGACCTTTACAGTTGTTTTGATTACTGGATAAGGATTTGAAGAACCATTTAGATTACATTTGGGAAGTCGACTCAATTTGTGAACTGATTCAAGTGATTCATTACAAATAACTAATTCAAAAGAATACTACAAACTGAATACAAGAGCAAAGCCTAGCCAAATATAATATATGTATAATTACTGATAATCAATTGCTACATTAATTCAAGTATTTTATTTATTTATTATTATTATTATTTGTATTATTTAAACCAGGTTTTTCATGGCTTTCCCAGAAAAATAAACACAGTCAAATACAAAGCACAGTTTCACTTCACATTTTATTAGAATCTTACCTAGTACTTCTGCACAGATAAACATTTGCCATCATCAGTATGCAAGCTGTGGTGGGTTATTTAATTAAACCTGCCTCTCGTGATGTTTCTGTTAATGCAAAGCAGAAACCCCAGAAACAGAGTACAAATGCCATCGACACACTTCACGCCTACTGTCAGAGCGGCCGTGGACATCACTGGCGAAAACAACAAACGGTGTTGAGATGAGAACGATGGTTGTCACATTAAACGTAAGGGGAGAGGATGCATTCAGGTTCAAACCTCAGTCGCACTTTCTCCCTAAAGATTCATTATCTTAGAAATGTAATTCAGATGTTCTTATTTAAAAAACAGTAAAAATGAAAGTGGGAGGAATAATAGTATTGAAAAATCATGGTGAAGAAAAAAAAATAGAAAAAGAAGGGCTGTTAATTTAATTTTCTGCAATTATTTTTGGAAATAATGCAATAAAATGCGACAAAACTTCATTTGGGACTTTCCTTGCATTAAATTACTTTGCATTTTGCACAATTCTCCAAAATCTGACATGCTAAAGCAAGTGAATGACTATTCCATCTGAAAATGTGTGGTGCCTCTTTCAGTTTAAAAAAAAGTTGGAGCGAGGGATTGTGGGAAGGGTCAGAAGAGTCGCGGCATCCCCAAGGCTATGTACTGGGTCTGTTTTGACTTCAGTCTATAACGACAATCCTGTCTGTAAAGGTCTTATACGAGTGTTTGTTTTCAAATTAATCGAGGGTGGGTTGGATACAATTCTCAATGCTATTTGGATGATGAACCCGCAAGTACCGATGAAGGAGGCGTGCTGATTGATAATTGCTCCGTCAGAAGATGAAACAGCAAGGATGGGCAAACAACAAAAGGAGAAAACAAATCAGCACAACCAGACACTTTATTTGAATGTGACATGGCATTTGATAAGACTAGAAGTTACACTGAAGACCATTTTTCCAATTTCGAGCAGGACATCTAGTATGTACACCTTATTGTGGGTCACATGACCGGATGCCCCTCAGTAGTCTAAGACCTCTATAGCACCTTGAGAAGGCAGATTGCATCTGTTTAACATCACCTATGACTATACGCTAAATGTATGCTCACTTCAACCTCTTGAATAAAATTATAAATTCAACTTTTTTTTCATCTTTTCGACATTGTGTTGCAAAGATTCACAAAAATAAAAATCAATAAAAATAATAATCATAACAACAACAGTAATAATAATAAAAACAGACAATAGTATTCAATATCAAGCGTCTACCAAGTATGCTAGAAAAACAAACCATCTGGCTGAAAAACTTTTATCGAAGATTATAGAAGAATACATGAAGATGCGCAAATCTATCATGTAACACAAATGTGTACGGTAACTGAAAACTGTAGCTTCTGATGCTGCCATAATTGATTTTCTTTATACAAGTATTAAATCTATATGTGACAAAAGACATTTAAATACTTGTTAAATCCATGAGCCTAGCAAAACTCTTCCTGTGACCCCACCGAACACTTGAATATAGAGAAAAATACCTGAAACTGTACAGATATAGACTGTCTATGTGATCTGTGACCGGGTAGCATGTTTTGGTTTGAGTTAGAAAAATATTTTGCACTCGTTAGAGAAAAAAATCAGGTATAAAGTAAACAGCACATACAGTGAATGATTATCCCATCTGAAAATGTATGGCTCTTCCGTTAGTGAAAGAACCAGAGCGAGGAACGTGTAAAGGGTCGGAAGAGTGAGGCATCCCCAAGGCTATGTACTGGATCCGTTTGCTTCAGTCTATAATGACAGCATCGTCCCCACGCACCATTCATGGGTGGGAAACTTCGGATTAACGACAGCAATAAATGAAACAAAGACATGCAGTAGATGAATTTAAATTCTGTATGTGTTGACGAATAGCTGGTAGCGAAAGTGGCGCTTCAATACATCGCTCAACACCTTGTTACGCCCTCTTCTGGAGGAAAGTCTGAGTTGAGGAGAGACTCCATGTAGGCTACGTAGCTGGAGCTATGGGTATAACTCTCGCTGGGTTCCGGGGCAGGAGTGTGGGTGCTGAAACTGGAAGTGAGGTGGGGGGCAGGCAGGGGCGGTGCTGGTGTTTGGAGTAATACTAGCAGGCAGGAAAGTGGTAACTATGTCTGGAGGTAGTGCCGAGGGCTCAATGGCTAGTATTGGAGGTGGTGTTGGCAGGCGGGCGTTCTGGCCAGAGGTTCATCTGATGGTTCGCCTGAGGTTGCTGTTGGTTCACAGTTGCCTGTTGAAAAGAAAAGGAAAAAAGACAATTATCATTTAGTGACATCAATCAGAGCTCTACAAATGGGCTCCAACTAGGGGTGGACCGATACCATTTTTTTCCAATACCAGCATAGTTTTTTTTTTTTAATTAGTGTAGAATTTCCATACCTCAATGTATGTTGACCTGATCATCACTCTTTTGTGTGTTAAACACAATCTACTAAATACAGACAACTTAAGTTTAAAGAAAGAAAAAATAAAAAAATATATAATCATAATCTGACAAAAATACTATTGTAAACTGGTTTAGTGAATAATTCAGCAGCAAAAGTTACACTAGAAAAATCATGAGTGCACAATAATTTTATAAAATCTAAACCTTTAGGGAAAAAACATTATTTAATGAGGAACAAATAAAAGCGTGGGACTAAATCAAGTAAAATATTACACATTGCTCTCGAAAAACAAGTAAATATATTTATATATAAATATATACTATAAAATTAAAAGACATTACTTTTAAATGTATAGCACAGTAATGAGGCACAACATATAATAGATCGGCCAGAACAAGAAAGGCTATTAATAATCTTTCATTGCAAAAAATATGACAATATGAAAGGCTCAGTACCGAGCGCACAAAGTTCTTATGCTCATCTAATGCGTAGTGTATTATGCCATAAAGTGTTACACCTGCACTTTGACTTTACGTGATGAATTCTGTGTGCAGAAACAGAAACTTCGGCCTGAAGCAAGTAAAAGCGCTACCAGCGAGACATGACCCTCTTGGGCAGCTCATGGTCCAGAAGTGAATCTCGCTGCTTCAGTAAGATCTGCGCTCTGTCCTGAAACTCCACCTGGAAGGAAATACAGCTTAGGCCTTGGATCCTTTTCTTGGAACCACTTTTTTAAAACAATCCAAATTTAGAAAAACTACTAGCATCATTTCCAAGCTTTTGTTTTGGTTTGCTTGGCAGCCATCTTACTAACATTCTTGGGAAACATTTTTCCAGTTATACATGTAGAAAACAGAAATACAAAAACTGCTAAAAATCTGTTAACTGTTGTTAACTAAATTAAAAAGCAATTATATATTATTCCATATAGAAATATTTATAAAATATCAACACTCAATTATATATGTGTGAAATATTTAAATCCAAATTAATTAATTTAATTTATTATTTTATATGTATATTAGGTGTCAATGATTAATCACGATTAATCACATCCAAAATAAAAGTTTTGTTTGCATAATATATGTATTGTACAGGGTATATTTATTATGTATATATAAATACACACACATAAATTATATATTTAGAAAATATTTACATGTATATACATTTA
Source organism: allo-octoploid hybrid of Carassius auratus x Cyprinus carpio (assembly GCA_024542945.1). NCBI lineage: Eukaryota > Metazoa > Chordata > Actinopteri > Cypriniformes > allo-octoploid hybrid of Carassius auratus x Cyprinus carpio. Next base: position 1,990,497 of record CM045072.1, read on the forward strand.
TATATTTATATTCTTATATTTTATATTATATATAAATATATTTAATATATAAACATAACATATTCTTCTTAAATATATACATGCATGATGTGTATTTATATATACATAATAAATATACACAGTATACACATATAATTATGTAAACAAAACTTTTATTTTGGATGTATTAACGTGATTAATCATTTGACAGCCCTAGTGTATTAGTATATATATATATATATATATATATATATATATATATATATATATATATATATATATATATATAAAACATAAATATAATTCTATGTGTAAAATAATGATATGAAACAAATATAATTAACATTTAAATATTTATCATATATTTAAATTTATATAAAATATTAAAATATGCACACATGTATAATAAAATAAAATGATGTGATAAATATTTATAAAATATTTCACTTTAATTATAATTTATATATATATATATATATATATATATATATATATATATATATATATATGTGTGTGTGTCTGTGTGTGTGTATATTTTTTTTTTATAGAAAATAATTATATAAAATAATATGAAGTGAACACACACAACACACACACACATATGTATAAAATATTCAAATTATATTATTTATTATAAAATGTAGGGCACATGTAAAACCTAATCCTAATGTTGTTAATAGAGCTGTAAAACTGCATTTAACCTGCAATATTCCTTTAAAACTCTTAGATTTCTGATCGGAAGAACATCCAACAACAACATAAGTTGCAAACTTTCAACCAGTCTGCAATCAACACCCTATTCCAGATCAATTCCCAACGGCTTCAAGACCTGTCAGACATACAGGCATCCAGTTACAGATCGCCTGCAGGTGGGAGAACGCTTGCGCGTCTAGCAAAAGTAAAAGTGACGTCATGAAAGCGATCGGCCTGTTACACTGCCATGACTCACACGGATCTAATAAATAATGGAGTCTTGTGGTGGAGGAGAGAATCAAGCAGTTCGTTAATGCTGACAGAGGAGTCTCTCAAGAGCTCAGCCGAGCAATGAAACACAGTGTGTGTTTGGGTTTTAATGAGAAAGAATCGGCGTGAAGCAAAACTAGTTCATCCAATGTGTCAAACAATGTATTAACACAGTCTGAAAGCCAAAAAAGCGAAACTGGTAATTTTCTGAGTCACTTTTCCATCCAAATGTGACCCAAATGTGAAGTAGCAGATAAATGCGTCTACTCTCTCTGCCTGTAGTCCATCACACCTCATAAGCTTCATCTAAATCCCCCATGCCTACATCTGCCTAGTTTTCTCATTTTCCCATTATTCTCACCTCCCTTCCACTCAACATGTCAGCGGCTCCTCTGTGTACAAGCAAAGCAAACTTTGCACCAAATGTGGGACTCCTGAGAGACTCAGATAAGATGGGGAATCACAAGAAAGTTGACTTAAAGATGTAGGTTTCTAACCTAAAAATCAGACGTCACTGTGGCACTCTACTGATCTGAATTATATAAGTAAAATAAATACTATATTCAAAATAATTACAAATGGTTTTATTAAATAGCACATTTATTTTTCTAGTTATTGAAGTTCCCAATTTTTGACAGAATAATTAAAAGATCCGCTTCATAAGAGTCACTGATTCACAGACTGAACAACTGTGCTCTCTCTGTTTGCTGTCTGAAAGCGTGTCACACTTTGCAATATCCATTTAATATCAATTTAAAAGTAGTTTGGCTTGACACTGATGACAAAACCAAGTCTTAAAATAGTCTTAAAATGGGGATAAACAAACACAAATAAAACTGAAAGACGTCACAGTTACCTGATAGTAACGGTGGGCGTGTTCCTTGATGAAAGAAGCGTTGAGAACCCGTCCGTGTCTGTTTTGACCACCACGAGTTGCCCAGTTCTGGAGGGCGTTCCTCAGGCAGTCGTGACTCTGAGATGGAGAAATCAAAGAGATGATGGGTCAGACGGACAGTTGTAGCTCTAAAATCTGATTGGATGAGCCAAATGACTGCGCAATGCCAACTAGCAACCTTAACAACCTACAGTTAGATTCTGACCAATCAGCATCCAGGACCAGAGAAATGCATTTTAAGAGGCAATAAGCCACAAGAGGCCAAACATTACAATGGTTTTATCATTACCAAAATAATTTTAGCTAATAAAAACTCTAAAATCTGTCTGGATGAGCCAAATGAATGTGTCAAAACAACTGGCAACCATAACAAACTACAGTTGGATTTCTATCAATCTAGATTTCAACCAACCAATCAGCATCCAGGACCTGCCTTTTAAACAGCAATATGCCACAAGATTACATGTGTTACAGTTATTATTATTATTATTTTTTCATGATTAAGGAGGTTTTAGCTACCAAAATCTCTAGAATCTGGTTGGATGAGCCAAATGAATACAACAAAGTATGGAAGTGCGTTACCCACTGAATAAAAAAAAAAAAGAGTGTGACTGTTTATCTCACAAATCTGATTTTCTCTCACATTTCAGACTGTTTTCCTCGCAATTGTGAGTTTACACAATTCTGCTTTTTCCTTGCAGTTCTAACTTTTTTCTCAGACTTGTGAATTTATATCTTGCAATTTGGACTTTTTCCTCAGAACCTTGCAGGTTTCTATCCAATTCTGACTTTCTCTCACAATTCTGACCTTTTTTTTCTTCCCAACTGCTAGTTTATATCATGCAATTCTGACTTTTTCCCTCCCAGTTCTATCTTTTTCTCAAAATTGCGAATTCATATCAGCTATTCTGATTTTTTCCTCACAATTCATACTATTTCTCCACAACTGCGAGTTTATATCATGCAATTTGTGCTTTTTCCCTCGCAGTTTTACTTTTTTTGTCTCAGAACTGCTTATTTATATCTCACAATTCTGACTTTTATCCGTAACTCTGCCTTTTTTCTTGCAAATCTGAAAATTTTTCTTGCAATTGCAAGTTTATATCATGCAATTCTGACGACTTTTCTCAGAATTGTGACAAACTCACAACTGCATGTGATAAAGTCAGAATTGTGCAGAAATAAACAATTCTGAGAAACTATGCACTATTGCCAGGACAAAGCAATACACCACAAGAGGCTGTATGTTACAGTGCTTTTACTAAACTAAAACTGAAAACCACTGTAAATCCCTTAAAAGTGACTATTTGTTGTTGTCTCACCAGCAGGTTCTCTGGGAAGACGTTATCACAGTAGGAGCCGTCGTCAAAGTTGACTTCATAGTAGTTTTGCGTGCCAATGCCGGTGATGGTGCAGCGTAGAACTCAACCGTTGCTGCTCCTGCCGATGACCTCCTGACCCAAAGACAGCTCGCGAGCCACTTTGACCTGGCGGGAGGGCAAACCGTCAGTTTGAGGATCACCATGTGCATTAAGATCCCTTCTATAGCAGCTCGCACCTTCTGATTGGTCTGTTTGTGTTTGTGGCAGGTGACGGACACCACGCGTCGGCCAATCGGCGCTTCATGGACGACTCGCAGGAGGGCGCAGGTGACGGGAAGGAAGTGGAACAGTTGTCCAACGCACTGGATACACGCCGAAGATCTGCTTGGTGCTCTTGTGGCAGTAGACGCACTTCTGCAAATCGTAATCGAGGAAATGTCAAAGAGGAACATGAATTACAGCTTTTGTAACATGACAAATTTCCAGGATACTCAATGACAAAAGTGATTTTATCCATCAGGAAAAGGGCCTACTGGAAATTGGAGCCTAAGCCGAATGGGAGTTCACTGCTATGTGTGACCCTGGAGCACAAAACCAGTCTTGAGTCTCTGGGGTATATTTATATCAATAGCTAAGATTACATTGTATGGGTCAAAATTATCGATTTTTCTTTTATGCCAAAAATCATTAGGGATATTAAGTAAATATCATGTTCCATGGACTATTTTATAAATTTCCCACTGTAAATATATCAAAATATAATTTTGATTAGTAATATGCATTGCTAAGTACTTAATTTGGACAACGTTAAAGGCCATTTTCTCAATATTTAGATTTTTTGCACCCTCAGATTCCAGATTTTCAAATAGTTGTCCAAATATTGTCCATCATAATGAACCATACATCAATGGAAAGCTTATTTATTCAGCTTTGAGATCATGTATAAATCTCAATTAAAAAATTGACCCTTATGACTGGTTTTGTGCCCCAGGGTCGAATATCGCTATTAGGCTGGTAAACATGGTAAAAAATAGTAAACAGCTAAAAAAGAACTTGATTTCAGAAGTCTTTCATAATAAAACATTTATTAATGTGTAAACTACAATAAAACATCAAAATGTTCAAAAGGACAGTCAATTTTGAAAAATTATTAAAAAAACTGAAAGAAACAACATAAGAATGGACCAAAAAAGGCAAAAAAACAACAACAAAAATGGAATAAACAGAAACAGGAAAAACAAAAAAACTAAAGAAAAGCAGAAGCCAAAACAACAAAATGAAAGAAAACAAACAGCATAAGAAACTAATAATGAAAGAATAAACACAAAACACAACAGACTAAAGAAATAGAAACAGAAAGAACAAACAAATATATAAACTAATGAAAACAACGAATGAAAAGAAAAATATAAAGAATAAATGAAAACAAAAGAAAAGGAAACAAACTAAAAGAATCAAAGGAACAAAACAGAGAAAAGAATGAAAGAAACAAAACAAACAAAAGAGAACAGAAACAATGAAAATACAAACACCAAGCAAATTAACAATAATGAACCAAAAAGTAGACATTTAGTAAGAAGATATTAAATGAGGAAAAGTTGATTTTACGATCAGAAAAAGGGTGTTTCATACCAGAAAGTGGCCTGAGTTTGCAAAGTCAATGCTGAGCAGCTATTTGGCTTTTGGCTAACATTAATTTCACGTGAGCTGAAACGAAAGTCATTCCACAGGCAGCAGCAGCAGCTCCGATGACGGATGACAAAGATGAACTAATAAAGCGAACACAAACTGTCCGTTTATTTTCACATCGACTTAAATGCAGAAACTAGGGCTGAGTTTGTGGACAGAGTGTATTTGAAAATAACAGCAGTTGATATTTAAGAATTTTTTTTAATAATATCCTCTAATAATATTCATAATATCTCCTCAAATGGAAACATTTTGTGTCTGTTCATCCCGTCTCTATCCTCTTCTCCATTTCCGATAAACCGCCTCAAACACACACACACACACACACACACACACACACACACACACACACACACACAGAGGGATATCGACAGGAATAAAAATTCTTTATTAAATTGTCAATACTTCATTGCAGCCTCCTGTGGCTGCGCCGTAATGTACGATGGCCTTTCAATGAGGCCGCTCGGAAATATTTCATCAAGCCTCTGATTTATCATTGCCAGGGACTGATCACAAGACAGGCCAATGGACAGGGGAAGGGGAAAAATACATGATTCTCGAGCATCGAGCTCTCAGTTATTCATTCATACATCAAGAGCGCGCGCTTTTGTGTCAGGCGAGAGGGAAGATAAAGTGGCCTCCTTTTAATCTACAGTACTACGCTGATTCTTGTTCTGGAGTGAAACTAAATGTTTGGTGCTCATTCGTTACTGCACTGATTTCCAGCAAAGCTGGGTTTTCCACTTGCTAATGGCGACTGTGGTGCCGCATGAACAGTCGAGAGGTTTATGTGCCTCTGAGCATGTTTTCATGTCATCATCGCTGAAGCTGCTCGAGTTGTGATTTGTCGGCACAAATGCATTGAGCAGCGTTCAGATGTCTGGGGAGGAGGAAAAACCTGCCTATATAATCAATGCAGCTCATTTAGCACAGCGAGGAACAACACCTGATTATTCAGCCATTGCACATCATTAATAATGCATCATATCCTCTGAGAAAGAGAGAGAAAGAAACTACAAAACATGAAAGTACAAATGAAAGAGTAGAGTGAACGAACGAAAAAGGCAAAAGAAACTTAATAATGAACAAAAAGAAAAACAAACAAACAAAAAGTCAAAATAATGAATGAGAGAAAAATGAACAAATTAATGAAAACATACTAAAGTAGAAGCCAAAAAGAATAATATCAATGAAAGAATTAGAATAACTAATGAAACAAGTGAGAAATTAAAGAACAATGAAAAAAAAACACAAAAAGAATGAATGAAAGAAAGACAAAAGCAAGAAACAAAACATGAAAGAAAAAAAGAAACAGAAATGGAGAACAAACGATTAAACAAAAATTAACTAAAACTGAAAAAAATATATATGTCATGAAAGAATGGAAGAACAAAATGAAAGAAATAAAGAATGAAATAATGAAAGAAAAAGAAATAACAAAGAAACAAGCACAAACAAAAGAACAAATAAAGAGATAAAATAAAGAGAAAAGTTAGAAAAGAAAAAAGCACAAGTGAAATATTAAAAAAATTACAGAAAGAAACAGAAACAGTGAATGGAAAAAACAAAGGATTGAATGAAAAATTAACAAAGAAACTAAAACAAAAGTATAAAAATACCAACAAAAGAACAAAATGATTAAACAATCTAAGAAAAACAAAACAAACAAAAAGGCACATTAAAGAAAAAAAATTAATGAAAGCAAATGTGAAAACAATACAAAATTAAATTAAATTAAAGTAAAAAGAACAAATGAAATAAAGAACAAGAAAAAAATGAAAGAACAGAAAGAATGGAAGAAACAGAACAAACAAAATAATGATCAAAAAATGTAACTAATTAACTAAAACAAAAGTAAAAAACAAAAGAATTAAAGAATGTAAACAAAGAAAGAAAAAAGCAAATAAAAGAAATGAAAATCAAATGAAAAAGAATGAACAAAAACAAATGGAACTAAAATGAAAAAGTAAAAAAAGAACAAAACAAGAAAAAGAAAAACGTAAGAAAAACAAATAAAAGGAATGAAAACAAAACTACAAAAAAACCTCATTAGTAATGAACAAAAAACAGACAAAGATGAACAAACATTTCATGAATTAACTAAAACGAAAATGCAAAACTGAAAGAAAAAAAGAAAAAAGTAAGAAAAATAAATTAAGCTACAATATGAACAAAAAATAAAGAACGAAGGGAAAAGCAAAAAACAAAAGCACAAACACAAAAATGTAAAAAAGAGCAACATCTACAACACAACAAATTAAAGGAGGCAAACGAGCTGAATGAACAAACAGAGAGTCTCCCTTTAAAACATTACGCGTAAAATAACGAGGAGGAGTGTGTTTTCAGCCCGACTCACCAAACTCTTCCTGGTGTCGGGGACAGCATCCGTCCACAGGCTCTCGCTCCACAGCGTTACAAACGAGCCTCGCCACAGCGCGGCGCAGATCACGTGAACCCACCTGCGGACGGACACCAACGCATGAACAGATGCCGATATCTCCTCGTAACCGACATGAGAAACAGTTTGAGATGTTAGACCTGTCATCTGTGGTTTTCTTCAAAGCTCCTCCTTTAAACTGCACAGACAGCAGGCCTCAGCGAATAAACAACTCGAATAAACACAATCATGGACAAAAGGCTTTGCGCAATAGTAATTGTGCAATTTAGAGGTTCAACGTACATTTCTGCTCAAGACTTGCATGTGAACAGTCATTTTAATATCAACGATTTTAACTGATCCATAGCTATTTGCGATACTTACGGCTGTCCATTCGCGCGAGTGCACCGGGAAACATCCAGCCCTCCTGTTTTGTGTCGGGATTGGCCTGTAACAACCTGACGGAGAGCGAGAACAGAAACTTAGCTGTCTATGAACCAAACTGATAAATGTATGTTCATATTTGATTTTTATTAAACAGACTGCGTACGATTCACCAGTAATGCGTATTTACAAAGATAAATAGTTTCGTAATTTTATCAAAAACAACTCTGATTGGACAAAAATGAACGAAGAATAAAAGAAAAATAAGAAGAAAGCAAGAACAAGAAACAAGCAAACAAAACAGATAACCTAAAAAAGTTGTAAAATGAAAAAATTTAAAACAAAAGCAAAACAAATAAAAGAATGAAAGCAAAATAAATTAATAAAAAAAGACCAAGAAATAGATCAAATAAATGAGTGAAAAAATAAAAGTCAAATATTTTGAATATATTGTGTATGATTCCATAGTTAAATGATTTTTAGTAAAAAAAAAAAGTTAAAACTTTAAAATCTAAAAACTTTCTAAAAATAATTAATGAACAAGAAACAGAATAAATTAAAATTTATGAATGAACTAAAAAAAATAACGAAAAAAATTAGACACAATATAAGAAAGAAAACACAAATGAAAGAACAATGAGAAAAATAACTGACAGAACAAAATGAAATAATCAACAAAAACAAAGAATGAAGACAAAAGGCCAATGTAACAAAATAAATACACAAAAGAACAGAAAATTAATGCGATAACAAAGGTAAAATAAATAAATAAATAAATAAAAAATAATGGAATTAAAATACTTTAAAATGTATTGGTAATGCGATTAAATAAACAAATATAATACAATAAAAAAATATTTTGTAATTTTTCATGAAAAAACAAACTTTCTTAAAACATTTAATTATAAAAATTTACAAAATTAATGAAACATGAAAATCAATAATAATAATAATAATTCAAAGAAAACATCGAAATGAGAAAAAAACTAACAAATTAATTAAAACAAAAGTAGAACCTAGACAGAAAAACTAATAAAAACAATCAACAAAAAAATAAGAATAAGAACAAACAAAAGCATAAATATAAATAATAAAAAAGAATAAACAAATTAACGAAAAATAGTAAAACAAACAAAACTTAAATATATTAAACAAACTGTTTATGATTCACTAGTGTACTTTATTGAAATTTTTTTTGTAATTTTCAATTTTCATTAAAACTAAATCCAACAAAAAACTAATTAATGAAATAACAAAAGGAAAAACAAACAAAATTAAAACAAACATATTGTGAGTGATTCATGAATGTATGTTACTTAAAAAATTTATGTAGGCAGGGACAAATAATACCTTTTACAAAAACAATTAAATCACAATTAATAAAATCCTGAGTATTGACATTCAGTTGGACACACATTGTTACACACGCGTCATGAGGCAGTTTCAAGTCATTAATCGTTAAAAATATTAAACATCTTTTTAGTTTTCAGCCCATGTTGAGGGAACCATTTCCAACAGCTGCTTGAGTTCAAGCGTCAGGCTTAGGAAACACCAAAATAGCATGAAGAAAGCGAGGAGGCTAACAAGCTGTCTTTCACTTCACGGACCCTTTTCAAGCCTCTGGAAAGCAAACAAGCTGGAGACACTGTTGTTGTTAGTCTTGGGTTCATTTGGGTCGGTGGCTCGCTGTCAGCCTCTATAAGAGGAAGTCTGAGCGTTTAAAACACCTCCGAGGAGCTGCGGGATCTGCTTTCCGGCATGGAGACCGTAGATGAAAGTGATAAGGCACTTGAGGTCAAAATGGGAGGTTTTACCATAGTAAAGGTGTTTGATACGGTAAAATCTCTATCACATTTGGCATTGAGAGGTTTATTAGTTACATTAAACCAAGTTAAGAGGAAAAGGATAAAAGACATGATTTTATTTAAAATAATTGCAAAATAAAATTTATATATTATTATTATTATTTTGAAATTATATATGAAAACAAAACATAATCAAAAGAAATAAGAACAGACAAGAAAAGGAATAAACAAAAATAGCATAAACATGAACAAAGACTTATAAAAATTTAAACAAAAAAAAAAAAAAAAAAATATATATATATATATATATATATATATATATATATATATATATATATATATATATATATATATATATATATATATATATATATACTCACATATATCACACACACACACACACTACTACCACTAATAATAATGGCTATTATTAATAAATTATTTTATTATTAGCATTTTAAAAGAACAAATGAAAGAAAACCTGATGCAAAAATTAATGAAGACAAAGGTTTATAAAAAAAAAAAAAGGGAAAAATTAGACAAAAAAATAAACTGACAAAAAACCATCAAAATGAAATGGAAATTAAAATAAAATAAAGCAAAAAACAAAAAAAACAAACAAGATACATACAAAGTTACCAAAATATTATATTAAAGTATATTATATATATTATAATATATTATTATTAAGAAAAACAAAAGAAAAAAAACAATGCAAGAAAAGAATGAAACAAAGAATGTACAAAGGACAAAAATAAAGATAAAAATCAAACTTAAGAATAAATGTAAGAAAAAAACTAAAGCAAAAACAAAGGAAAACAACTAGACAAAAAAACAAACTGATGAAAAAAATATAGAGAATAGCAAAAGAATGTAAGAAAAGATACAAAATGAACAAGGAAAGAGTCATATATACAAAAATTAATTTAGTATATTATTATTATTAATAGTATTCTTATTATGGTTGTAGTCTTAATAAGAGTTAGGCGTAATCAACACTTCCACTAATTAACACACTAACCGTATGCTGCTCACAGTCCTCGATGCAGTGATATATAACCGAGCTGCATCTCAATCAAAGCGAGGGTCATCAGGTGGATTTATGAGCTAGAAATATCAGTTTTTCATAAGCTGGGCTTCTTTCAGAGAGCCTGAGTGGAGCTGACAGCAGCGCAGGTAAAATAAGAGCAAGCACTCTTCTGCGACTTGAATCAGTCTGACAGAGTGAAAACAGAAACCACGGAGAAGTGATTCAAAGCAGAGCGAGATCGCACTTCATAAATCTGAACAACTCGCCGTAATCAACTCACAAACTTATGTTTCCTAGCGTTTTTTAGCAGCTGGCGTTCCTCCGGACGCTCTTTGGCAAGTAAATATAATCTTATCGTCAGCTGATGGTAAATATCACAGCCGGACGCTTCTGGAAAACACCAAAACATCAAGAAAACTGAAATAGTTTGGTCTAGACTGTCAGTTTTGACACCGGCTAATTGCTGCTGGCTTAGACTCGCTGGCGTGGAGAAAACCCTCAAGCGAGACACTTTCTCCTCTTGGAGGTTTCTTTCTGTGCTCGTCTAAATAAATAAGTTGAGTTCAGCCTGACTGATGGTAAATTGGCTCTCGGGGCCCGAGACAGAATCAAGGCGTTTATTAACACACACAGACTGAAATATGCAGACTGGTATGAAGGAGGCAAACAAACAGCTGGAGATACAGCGCAGAGCGTGAAAGAGCGGAGTTAAGAAACTACTGCAGCACTAATATTGAAAATCTACATTTTATTTATCCAAAATGACCAGCAGTACTACTTTTATATCTTTTAGGAGAAACAGTGGCAACACACCAACAAAAATAAATAAATAAATCATTTTTAGATAATAAATTTAATATAATAAATACATTTATAAAATACATTATTTTAATTTATATTACTATATTATAGAAATACATTCATTAAATATACATTTTACAGGAACAAATGAAAGGCACTTTTACTCATACAATACGTCAAAATATAGCCAACATCTATCCAATAATAAACTATTTATTACTATTTATCACTAATATTTGTTTTTTTTTTTTTTTGGATAGATGTTGGCTATATTTTGACTATTTTATTTGATCGATATACCAAATATATTATGAATAATTATTTTTTATTATATATTATCAATTTTATAAATAAATGGACCAATTTCTAAAAAAAACAAACAAATAATAATAAATAAAATACATTGTTCATTATAATTTCTGCTTACATAAATGTTAATTACTACATTTTTATTACATTTTACAAAAAAAGGTTGTTGATTTGTCCAAATAAAAAAAAGTATTTATTATTAATAAATAAATAAATAAATAAATAAATAACATTTAACAGCTTGTTTGAAAAATTTACTCAAAATAAAAAAAACAATAAAATTGTGTGTGTGTGTGTATATATATATATATATATATATATATATATATATATATATATAGTAATTTATTTGCATTATTATAAATACATGTATTATAATAATAAATGCATATATTAAATAAAATATAAATAAATAAATTATATTAATCTGCTTTTTTACAAACTAGCAAAAAAGTTTTAGTTCAAAATCTATAATATAAAAATCTATCTATCTATCTATCGATCTATCTATCTATCTATCTATCTATCTATCTATCTATCTTCATCTATCTATCTATCTATCTCTCTCTGTATACAGTGTGTGTGTGTACAAGCTATATATAAATAAAGTATTAAACAATTCATAGTCATTCTAGTTACATTCTAGTATGACCTTAAAGCAGTAAGTCATGCATTAATGAGTTGAAGGAGTCCATCTAGCACATTTGTATAAAAAATGGTTAAACAGCAGCAGAGTGTTCTGTGTGAACAAGCTCTTATCGTGACACATCAAAGCCGTCTTTGAGGAATACATGTGAGGTGTGTGAACTCACTCGTGTGGACTTGTAGGCCAGCACCTGCAGGACAGCAGGCGCTGGTGCCGTCGTCACCGATGTGGGAGTTCGATGGCAGCGGTTCAGTGTTTTCAGCTCCCGCTGAAGCACATCTCTGGAACCAGCGGCCGGGTCGCGACAGCCGACCGGACACCAGGCCAGGCGTGTCCGAGGTGGAAGGGGTCCTTGAGAGGCTAAACACACACAAACACACATGAGAGAGAAGACCAAAATGCTAAATCATGCTAAACCAAAGAGAAACAAACAAGGAAATCTAACAACTTTCTGTCTAATCTGGCATTTTTGGTCAAAAAGGCGTCAAAGTGAACCAGATTTTGTACCGATAGCCAGAAGTCTGATTATGTGAGGCTCTTTTAGTGTTTTGATAGTGCCGCACTAGTGCATTACCTGTGTGTATGGACAGAAGAGTGTGCAGGCAGCGCAGTGCGCTCGATGGTAGCCATCGGCGTTGAATTGTTTCTCGCCAGGAAGTTTGGCAAGCGGTTCTCCACAGCCTCCCTCAGACTTCTTGGCCTCGGCTGAACGCTGCCACCTACAGGCAGCCCAGTACAGCTCTACAGAAACACAGAGACGACTCTTCAGAGGAGCTACACACCACAACAATCACTGTACACAACTTCACCATCAACACAGACAGATAGAATGACAGAAGCGATAGATAGATAGAGCGACAGATAGATAGAACGATAGAGCGAAGAGCGATAGATAGAACGATAGAGCAACAGAACGATAGATAGAATGATAGAGCGACAGATAGATAAGATAGATAGATAGATAGATAGATAGATAGATAGATAGATAGATAGATAGACAGACAGAGCGACAGATAGATAGAACGATAGAACCGACAGAACATAGATACATAGAAATAAAAGAACAACAGAATAGATAGATAGATAGATAGATAGATAGAATAGATAACGACAGACAAGACAAGACAGAACAGACAAGACAGACAGAACAAGACAAGTGACAAACAGAAGCAGATAAGATAGATACAAAGACATAGAACAGATATCAGAGCGACAGAAGATAGAATAGATAGAAAAGATAGTAAGACAGAAGATAAAGCACAGATAAGGAAACGATAGAACTGACGAAGACAGATAGAAACATAGAATAGACAGAAAGAATGCTAGAAGCGTACAGAGAATGATAAAAGCAGAGCCTACAGACAAGAAGATAATGTGAAGATAAGAATAGATAGATAGATAGAATAGATAGATAAGAGACAAACAGCAGCGACAGACTAGAAAAAATGAATAGATGACAGATAGATAGATAAAACAAGATGAAAGATGAAATAGAAACAATAGACGAAGAATAATGAACAGAGCAGACAAGAAGCAGACAGAATATAGATAGAACGATAAGTAGACAGATAGAGAATAGAACAAGAGCGACAGAAAACGATAGAGACATAGAATGAAAAGAGGACAAAAAATGAAGAAAATAGATAGATGAACAATAAGATAGACAGACAGAAGAAGAAAATAGATGAAGAACAACGAAGACAGACAGAAGACAGATATAGAAGATGCGACAGATAGATAGATAGATGACGAATAGATAGATAGAACATAGAATATGCAGACAGACAGAGCTGACAAGAGATTAGAATGACAACGAAAGTACATAATAGAAAGACTAGAAGAATAGATAGATAGATATCGACGAAGACTACATGAATAAATGATAGATAGACAACAACAGATAGATAAAGCGCAGACATGAACAGATCGATGAACAATAATAGATAGAAACGATAGAGCGAAGATAATAGATGATGATAGACAGAAATAGATAGATAACATAGATAGATAGAAATAGATGAGATAGACAAAGACAACACGTTAATAAGATAGACAGAAGATAGTAATATGAATATGTATGATGCTACAGATACAGACTACAGATGATAGATGATAAGCTGATAACTGATACATAAATGAGATAACGATAGACGAAGATAGATCGATAACAGATAGCAATAGATGCTAGACAGCACAGGACCAATAGACTAGAAGTGTGCTGAAGCTAAATAAGAAGAACTTTAATATGATTCTCCCTCAAAGCACTAAAATACACATTTTAGAGGTAAGCGAATCTTATAGAAGTGAAAGCGTGTCTCAGTATGAGTTCTGTCCTCTTTCTCTGAGCCGTGACTCCACAGGCGGCAGGTTTGATGCCCCTCTGTCCTGTATTTTGCCCCCTACAGTGACAGCAGACAGTGAGGGTTTACAGCTGTCTGTCTGTTCATAACACGCACAGACAAATCAATAACCGTCTTTCAGCCCGTCTTATAAAGCTGAGATTGTTTGTGGCTGCTTTCTTTCATACTTTATTGCTTTTGCTCTTTGTGCTCATGAGTGCACACTTTCACAACAAACAAACAAACACAAAAACAACATCTAGCCATCAAACCAGAACACTCTGAAATAAAATGAAATGTTCTGAAAACATTCATATTGTAGAAACATATCTATCTTTTAACAACTTTTTCCTTAGCCATCAGACATTTATCTAGGGTGCCAAGTTTATTCTGTTCTACTGAACTACATGCGACACAAAATTGGAATATTTCTCAGTAGTACCCATGAAAACAAAAAATACAACATTGCTGTTTTCATAGAACACAGAAATGCCATAATTATATTGTATGTAATTTAATAACATGCATTGTCAGAAACTGACCCTCATTTGAGAAACACAGTAAACCAAATTTGTGTTTAAATCATTAGTAAAACTTTCTTGCATACATTTTTCACTAATATTTTCAACAATAAAAAATACATATTCATTTACATACTTTTACTAAGTTTATGAAGTCATAAAGAAGTTAATTTATGAAACACAAACAAATGAAATATATCTTATTTAAATGTGAAAATTTACTCAAGATGGGATTTTACAAGCGATTCTATGAACATTATATATAACATAATATATAACATAATCATCCATGCAGTAATTATCCAATGGGAGGATCTTAACTATTTGCTTAGTTAAATCCAGGTGGTGCCTTTTTTTTTTTTTTTTTGACGGGCAGTGTATATATGTATGTACAAGCTATATATACATAAAGATGGGATTTTACAAGCAATTCTATGAACATCATCCGATTTTAAAATTTTATAATTTACATAAGAACCAAACATACCAATAATTTGACCATTTTAAGGACTTTCATTTATAAAACTTCTGAAACAAAATATGGGTAATTTTTTTGCAAAACTATTCTAACATAATTCAACAATTTATGAAAGAATGGTTTTACTAATGTCATTCGATTTCTTTATGGACATGATTAAAACTCATGTAATTCAAGATTATCTTTGAACAATTTAACGATTTTATGACCATCATTGCTAACACAATCAAAACCGTAAAACTATTCTAACGCAAATTAAAAAATTTAAACAAGAACAAATTACTGAACATCATTAGAATTTTTTTTAATGGACATTATTATGAACTGCATAAAAAAACAACAACAAAAAAACAATAGCAACACGTAATTAGAGAACATGTTTCTAACAATTTAAGGATTTTATGGCTGACTTTGCTAACACAATCTAAGAAAGAGGAGCACCACAAATTTAGGTAAACCTTCGTTAAGTTATTTTAATTTAAATTGCCAGATTCAATTTACACAAATTTTATGTCACCATGGAAAGCGATAAGGCATACATTCTAATATAACGGTTGCCGAAAAAACTCAAGCTCAGTGGGTCAGCATGTGTGATAACGTTAAATGTTTTTACAAACATCTGATTTTTCACGGATATTACTACAAACTGCATTTAAAGCATACAAAAACCTGTGAATTAACAATAGCTTAATGAACAATTGAAATATATACTTACGAACAACCTTCGAACAATTTGATTTTTGTACATTATTTCAAATGTAATTTTGAAAATGACAAAAACTATTCTTGATAGTTACAAGAATAGCTTTATGAAAAAATTTTACATCATTACTAAATTAAGTTGAAACAAAAATTCATTAAGAGATCTTTGTAAATCTGTAACGTAAGCGTAAAATGTTGCACTAAAATTAATGTTTTTGAAGAACAATTCATACAGAAATCTGCTTTGCGTTTCATGAATGAGGCCCAAAATATTAATAGTAAAATTTTGGGGAATTTTATACTGAAAGTATATCGCTTAACGTTCATCGTTGATGATGTCATGAAAGCAGTACTTACCCTCATCGCTGGAGGCTTCCTGTTTGACTATAGAGTGAGGGAGCGCATGGGTGGCTTGCTGAATGGATGTCTTGCTCTTCTTCACCTCGACTTTCTTCTTCAGTTTCGTGGAAAGGATTTGGCTGAGAGCAAAACACAATACTAAATTACCTCAATGTTTACAGTCCTGAAAACCCTTTGGGACCAGAGAAGCTGCTCACCTGCAGGCGGGAGCAGCTCCATTACTCTGGTTCTGAATGTCAGTGGAAGCAAACTGCTCAAACACCTGCTGGAAGGAGAGCTGTCGGGATGCTTCGGCTTCTTCTTTTCTTCTTCTTCTTCTTCTTCTTCTCCTCTCCGTTTTCCGATGGAGGATCCTGAGATTCTGTTTTTCCATCTTCACCTGCAAAGATGAATACCATCACACATTCAGTTATAAGAAGGCAATTTCTAGGGTGTTTCTATGCTGCTAGGGTTTATGGGGTGGATGTTATATGCTCAAAGTTAGCTTGCATCACCTCCTCCACGGAGTGCTGCTTCCGCCTGCTCCTGCTCCTCCCTCTCTAGTGCCTCCAGAGTGAGGAGTGCCTCCCCGCCATGCGTCGTCCTTCTGCTGCCGCTGCTGCCAGGCTCCTCCACCTTGAGCAGGTACTGTTCATGTCCAGCTCCACTCCCTCCTCCACCAGAACCTTCACCTCCTCCAGCTTCAGGACAGTGGAACTGTTTCACCCTCAGCCTGAGCTCTCACGACAAACAACGCAGATGGATAACTGAACTTATTTTAATGCAAATGTTTCCCATTTAATAGTTCTCATTTATTATGAGTCAAAGGTCAATAAAAACCTAGCTGAACTTTTATTTCAAACTAAATTTCCCACTTGATAGTTTTTATTTATTACAATTTTAACGATACAGGTCAAAAGTCATTAAAACTTGCATAAGCACTCCAAAAAACGAGCTTTTATTTCAAACAAAGCATTTTTTTCGAATCAAACTGAAAAGCTCAAAGGTCAATCAAATTCTTTACCTAGACTCTACAAAAAATAAGCAAATGGATACTGAATGCATTTCAACCCAAACGCTTCCAGCTTGATAGTTTTAATTTATTATGAGTCAAACAGTAAAGGTAAAGGTCAATAAAATCTTCACCTACACTGCAAAAAACAAGCAAATGGATAACTAATTTTACTGCAAACATTTCTCATTTAATAATTCTCATTTATTATGATTCAAAGAGTTAACAACAAAGGTCAATAATAACCTAGTGAACTTTTATTTTAAACAAAACAATTTCCCATTTGATAGTTTTATAACGAATCAAACAGAAGAGCTCAAAGGTCAATAAAATCTTCACCTAGACTCTACATAAAACAACGAAATGGATAACTAACTTATTTTAATGCAAACGTTTCAGCATTTAATAGTTCTCATTTATTATGAGTCAAAGAGTAAGCACCAAAGGTCAGTAAAACCTAGCTAACTTTTATTTCAAACTAAATCTCCCACTTGATAGTTTTATTATTTATTACAATTTTACGATACAGGTCAAAAGTCATTAAAACTTCAGCATAAGCACTCCAAAAACGAGCTTTTATTTCAAACAAAGCATTTTTCCACTTGATAGTTTTTTTCGAATCAAACTGAAAAGCTCAAAGGTCAATTAAATTCTTTACTTAGACTCTACAAAAAATAACGCAAATGGATAACTAATGCATTTCAACCCAAAGCGTTCCAACTTGATAGTTTTAATTTATTATGAGTCAAACAGTAAAGGTAAAAGGTCAATAAAATCTTCACCTAGACTGCAAAAAACAACGCAAATGGATAAACTAATTTTACCAAACGTTTCTCATTTAATAGTTCTCATTTATTATGATTCAAAGAGTTAACAACAAAGGTCAATAATAACTTAGCAACTTTTATTTTTAAACAAAACAATTTCCCATTTGATAGTTTTTATTCAATCAAACAGAAGAGCTCAAAGGTCAATAAAATCTTCACCTAGACTCTACATAAAACAACGCAAATGGATAACGAACTTATTTTAATGCAAACTTTTCGCATTTAATAGTTCTCATTTATTATGAGTCAAAGAGTAAGCATCAAAGGTCAGTAAAACCTAGCAACTTTTATTTCAAACTAAATTTCCCACTTGATAGTTTTATTATTTATTACAATTTTAACGATACAGGCCAAAAGTCATTAAAAACTTGCATAAGCACTCCAAAAAACGAGCTTTTATTTCAAACAAAGCATTTTTCCACTTGATAGTTTTTTTTGAATCAAACTGAAAAACTCAAAGGTCAATTAAATTCTTTACCTAGACTCTACAAAAATAACAAATGGATAACGTAATGCATTTCAACCTAAACGCTTCCAACTTGATAGTTTTAATTTATTATAAGTCAAACAGTAAAGGTAAAACTTCAATTAAAATCTTCAGCTAGACTACAAAAATACAAGCAAATGGATAAACTAATTTTACCATAAGCGTTTCCAATTAATAGTTTTCATTTATTATGATTTAAAGAGTAAACAACAAAGGTCAATAATAACCTAGTAAACTTTTTATTTTTAAACAAAACAATTTCCCACTAGATAGTTTTATTACGAATCAAACAGAAGAGCTCAAAGGTCAATAAAATCTTCACCTAGACTCTACAAAAAATAGCATCGAAATGGATACGAACTTTTATTTTCACTGGACGATTCGAACAGTGAAGGTCAAAGGTCAATAAAACCTTAAAATAAAAACCACAAATAACTTTTTTCAAAACAAAAGTTTTCCGCTTGATAAAATTGTTTATTAAGATCCTAACAATAAAAGTCATTTCACGTCCATGATAAATTTTAGAGAGATCGTTAAAACAATCGCAGCTTTTTAAGTTTTAAGCGCACTTATTTTAACCAGTAAAAAAAAAAAAAAACACAAATACAATTTTTTTTAATTACAACAGCTGCACTATTATTATATCTAACCATGCACCTCATTACGGTGACATTCCTACATCACGCTATCGCGATCTTTATACTATTATCATTGCATATATTATTTTTAGCAATTTAACAATGTATTGTGTTTAGCATTAAAGCACATAATATATTCAGTACTTACACTGATTTTGTTTCGCAAAGCATGTTTTTTTTGTTTTTTTTCAGGGGACTAATGACAATTAGTTTCTAAAATCAATGATAAAGGCCAACTAACAGATTTTTGTTGCAACAACAACAAAAACGAAACACTGAAGATTTTGTCACCTCGCAGGGAGTTTCTCTCTATGCGTGACTCTGGTTTTCCTCCAGTGCTCCAGCTCGGGCTGGTGAGGCTCGTGGGTTTGAGGTGGTCCAGGAGCGCTGCTGTCTTTCCCCTGCTTCCACAGCTCGTGGCGGTCGGGCTGCAGGCAGCGAAAGAGCGTCCATGGAGATCTTCACCATGTCCCTTACGACACGGCACTGCAGAAGACAAGCGGGAACCAACGACTCTAAATTAAAGTCACGACTGTATAAATGTCGTTTAGTGCACAGCTATGTGGAGATATATTTTGGACCAATGAGATTCCATGTTGAGCGGGCTAATACAATACAAATATATATAAATAGTATAATTCTTTTAAATGCATTAATTAATTGAATGTATAAATATATTAATTTCCTAATAAGTTACTTTACATTATTCTTTTAATTCAGTTTAAATATAGTTTTTTTATTTTATCTTATTTTTTGCAGTTTTTTTAAAGTGCTTTTTATTTATAACCTTTAGTTTTGAGATTAAATAATATTATAGAGTAATATGATTAAAAATGCAAATGTACATACATTTATTACAAATGAATATAGTAAATATTAACAATTAATAATACACATTAATTAATATAAAATTAATACATTAAAAAATTATAAGCTATTACTAAATATAATGTAGAAACTTTATTTTTCATTGTTTATTTGCATCAGTAAAAGCTATACTAATTAACTTGAATTTAATAATCCTATAAAAATAAAAAATACATTTAAGAAAAAATTAATTAATATATTTAAATTAAAAGAATAATATAATAAAAAAATACTATACATTAATACATATGTTTAAATAAATAAAACAAATGTAAATTATTAAAATACACAAAATGCTTAAATACACTTAAGATGCAAAGAGCAGATTAAAACTAAATTTGAAGAAGAATATATATATATATTTTTTAAATTATGTTATTCTAATATTTATATGCAAATTCACCTTAAAAACTACAAAAATATTGGGGTTCAAACAGATGAAACTGAATAAAGATGAGAATAAAATGAACTGCATCATGGGAGTCGTGTCTGAAACAACGATTGAGAGGAAAATGAAGGCGATGGAGCGAGATGTGATGATTAGATGAAATACGTCTTCATGCAGGTCGCGAGCGCAAGATTATTAAATCATCAGCTGCTGCGACTCCAAGTGAAAAAACAGGCTTTTAATTGCAAAGATGCGACGGCATGGATGAAGTGAAAACCACAAAATCAACATCTCTCAATCAACAGCGAGAAAGAGAGCGGATGGAAATAAAAGTAATTTTCCCGCGAGCTGAGGTTGGCTGTATTACATCGGGCCGTTATTTCCTGCGCCGCCAGACTGCTGTTCATTACCAGAAACATTCTGCAGCTGAAGTGAAGACAAACACTGTGTGTGTAGAGCATATACGGCAACAAGCGTATTCTTCACTCTGAAATGTCAAGTCTCGCAGCATAACTCCAGGGCTTTGCCATAGCACACTCAGAAATGCATTTCCAGCCCGACTGGAAGATTCAGAGTCCACTGGAAAACAAGCAGGCTGAGGAAAGAACCAACCAAAACTAGAAGTACAATCATGCTGCCAACATTTTTCAGGAGCGTAACAGACTCAGCTTTTTCCAGTAAAGAAAATTGTGACAATAGGGAGATAAATATTTTTAAAGAGTAAAAAAATAAAAGGAAACACATGTATTGTGATTATTTTAAACTGCAAAATGAAAAAGCAGCTAAAAAAGTATACACACATGCATATACACACACACACACACACATACACAACACACACATATATATGAACAGTGTCAGCTGTTCATAATGTAATATATAAATAATAACAACTAAAATACAATTAATAAATAAAATTATATAAAATTATTTAAATTAAATACAATTTTAAATTTGAAAATAAATAAATTTTTAAACAACTCTAGTTGCAAAGTATTTAAATTAAATTAGTAGTGGAATACTAAATGAAAAAAATATATATTTTGCAATTCAATACATGTGTAATATATATACTGGCAATTTATATTCTACAAAATATCAGTAAAAAAAAAAAAGTTTTTTTTTATGTTTTCTGAAAGAAGTAGGTTTTAGCCAATTTGCACAAATATTAGAATAACATTTATTTATTTATTTATTGTTATTGAAATCTTCCACTTCAAATTTACTTTAAATCGGCTCTTAGCAACTTTCAAAGAAATATAATAATTAACATTTTAACTGTATTTTAGTTAAATATTTATATTAATGTATGGTATAGTATTTTTAATTTATTAATTTAATTTTTTTGAAAGAAGTCTCTTCTTGCTCACCACTGCTGCTTTAATTTGATAAAAAAATGACAGTAAAAATAGTATTACTGTGAAAAATCATTACAGTTTAAAATAATAATTTTCTATGTGAACATATTGTAAAATGTAATTTATTCCTGTGATGCTGAATTTTGAAGTATTTCTTTGATAAACAGAAAAAAATCATTTTAATTCATTTTAAATAGAAATCTTTTAAGATTATAAAGATTATAATTGATCAATGTAATGCATCCCTGCAGAAAAGAAAGCCAAAGTTTTGCATTGTGCTGTATATACAAATAAAAAAAAAAAAAAAAAAATGGAAAGAGTATAAAGTTTTACACTTTAAAAAAAAAGTTGAAAAAAAAGTTGAAAAAAAAAAAAAAAAAAATATATATATATATATATATATATATATATATATATATATATATATATATATATATATATATATAAATATATTATACTGACACTGACCTAGCAGGGAACAATCTATTTTATTGTTGTTTTTCTCACTGCTGAACCAATAAATGGAAATGTAGGAAACAGTCACAGGCCTCTGAAGACACCAGAGCTGAAGCTGTGTCTCATGTATCTGAGATGAACATGTTAATACGCTGTAAACTCATCCGTCTCTCACTAGACCATTACATGAGCCTGCAGGTGGTATTATAACCGTTTCTCTGAGATCTCACAGCACGGTAGAACACTGAACAACACTGTGAATATCACAATGATTTTAATGTGGTTCTCCTCC
This sequence comes from allo-octoploid hybrid of Carassius auratus x Cyprinus carpio, assembly GCA_024542945.1. Taxonomy (NCBI): domain Eukaryota; kingdom Metazoa; phylum Chordata; class Actinopteri; order Cypriniformes; species allo-octoploid hybrid of Carassius auratus x Cyprinus carpio. The sequence continues at coordinate 2,013,401 of CM045072.1, forward strand.
AATTCAAGAATTCATTCACAGGAACAATAAAATTTTTTTCATTTTTTCATGCATAAAATGTATAATATCTGTAGACTACAAAAATAAAAAATAAATAAATGCATGTTCACATCAGTAACACCATTATCACACTTTAAAGATTCTGTAATGGGAGAGAAATCAGTCTTATTTCATGAATGTGCAGGTTTAGGGCTCTCTGACTAATGAGGCTGCATCAGGACGCTTAGAAGAGGAGCCGGAATAATGAAGGGACTGTTGAGTGACACAAGAGAGATTCAAACTGAAGATGTGCTTTAATTAGCAAGCTGTCTGTGACCGCATCTCAGCACATCAGTAATCACTGCAGTACATGCAGATCATCAGTCAGCCAAGACGCAGTGACGAGAACCTCTAAATGCCAACACCATCAGGAAAACATACCCAATGCAGCGATACAGTATATATATAATATAGTATATGCAGAAGAATAATGACATGATATATGAGATATATTATAATATATAATATATATCATATCAGGTATTGGATATATATATAATATATATATAATATCGATACATATATATTATTATTATATATTATGGTATATTATTATTCTATTATTATATTACTATTACATTATATTTATATATTACATATATATTATTGTTCATTAATTATATACATATAGTATTATATTATTATATATTATTAATTATTAATTATTAATTATTATTATTATCATTATTATATATAATATATTTACATACTAATATATTATATTATTACATATAATATTACAATTATTATTATTAACGTAATGCTATTATATATTCATAATTATATATTAATTATTAATTTATTATTAATATATATCTATTATGTATTATACTATTATTATTATTATTACTGCTATTAATTACTACACTAACGCTTATTATTATTATTATTATTATTATACATACTATGTTATAATTATTGCCAACGCTAATCAGCTATTACATTATATTATTATTACATACATTATTATTAATTAACGTGTATTAAGTATTATTATTAATATATTATCTATATATAGCATTATTATTAATATTAGATACATATGGTTATATTAAGTAAGTAAATTAATTGATTATATATTAATATTAACTATTATATTAACATTATTAATATTATTATATATTCATATCTATTAATTCAATCGCCATTATTATAATATTACTTATTATTATTATATCATACCTATATTATTAACGTTAATTCATATATATATGATATATATAATTAATATTACTTATACTAATATTAGTATATAATATATATTATTATTAACCTATACATATTATATATTATAATTATATCACATAACGCATATTATTATATATTATATTATTATTATTGAATATATATTATTATTATATATATTACATATATTATATATATATTATGCAACGCTATTATATATATATATATTAATAACTTATTACACTATTATTAACGCATTATTATTATTATATAATATTATATTATTAATTAATAATATATATTATATATACAAGATGAGAGTTATGTAGTATATTACAAAGAAGTATATGTAAGATTAAGTATCAAAGATAAAGATAATGTAAACCAAATAAAGAAGTAAAGCACAGAAAGAAAAGAACAAAATGAAAAGAACAAAGAGAAAGAGCAAAAAAAAAAGAACAAAAAAAAGGAAAAATGAAAAGAAAGAAAAACAAAAAAGATAAAGAAAAAAACAGAATAAAGAAAATAAAAATAAAAGAAAAAACTCAAAAGAAAAAAAAATGAAAAAGAAGACAAACAAAAAAAGAACAAAATGAAAATGAAAGAAAGAAAAGAAAAGAAAAAGAAAAGAAAGGAACAAAAAAAAGAACAACAATAAAAGAGAAGCAAACAAAAGAATGAAAAGAAAAACAACAAAAAAAGGATACAAATGAAAAGAAAAAACAAAAGAAAGGAACAAAACAAAAAAAAAATGAAAAGAAAGAAAAAAAAAAATAAAAAAAGAAGAACAAACCAAAAGGAAAAAATGAAAAGAAACAAAAAAAAAGAACAAACAAAAAATAAAGGACAAATAAAAAAGAAAACATGAAAAATGACAAACAAAAGAACAAATGAAAAGAAAGAAAAGAACAAAACATGAAAGAATAAAAGAACAAAAGAAAAGAAAAACTAAAAGAACAAAAAAAGAAAGAAACAAACAAAATGAAAGAAAAAGAACAAACAATGAGATTGTAAACCAAAAGAAAACAAATGAAAAAGACAAACAAAAAAAAAACAAATGAAAAAAAGAACAAAGAGACATAATAAAAAAGAGAACAAACAAAAAAATAAATGAACAAAAAGAAAGAACAAACCTAAAGAAAAAACAGAATAAACATAAAGTTTGAAAAAAGAAAGAACCGACAAAAGAAAAAAAAACTAACTAACTGAAAGAACAGAGAAAGGACAAACAAAATAAAAAAGAAAATGACAAACAAACCAATGAAAAGAGAGAACACATGAACACGAGGACAAATGAAAAGAACAAACAGAAAGAAAAATGAAAGTTTGAAAGGATGTGAAAGACACTGAGAAACTGCAAAAGAATAAACGAATGAAAGATGAAATAAATTATTTTAAGAATTGACAAAATAATAAAAATGTAACAGACCGAATGAACGAACAAACAAATGAATCAGAAGCGAAGCAGCAAGAACGAATGAATGAATGAATGAATGCAAAAGAACTAACGAAAGCACAAACGGACGTAATGAAGAGGATGGTGGAGAGTGAATGAGTGGGCTCGTGTGACGCCTGTCCTGTTAGACTTACGCCACCGGCGGCATCTTGCCGTAGTCGATCCAGCGCAGGGTGGCAGTTCGTGGACTCTGCAGTTGAAGCCGTGGTTGAATCCGGCGGATATCCGCATCGGAAACGCGATCATGAACTCGCCTCCTCCCGCGGATCTGCCAAAGCAGGACAACAATGACAAAATCAACACAAATGCGAAAATCTCTGAAACTATTTCACGCTTATCTGCACTGATTATGGCGGAATCTCGAATTACACAAAATTAATTTAACGTAGTAAAATACATAGAATTGGGAGAATTAGATTTTACGACATGTTTGGGGAACTGAAAACGATACGCTTTATATAGCAAATTAATTGCATGAGAAAGAATGTGAGAAAAAAAAAAGAAAATGTAATTTTATTAACTATTTAAATAAATTAATAATTTAAAAGAAGGCTAACTATATACAAATTAAATACAATCTTTCAATTCAGTTTGATTTAAAAGTAATGATGCACTACAACAAAAAGTCAAATTAAATACAAATTAACACCAAATAAAGAAAATGGATGTGAATGAATGATGCACAAAAAGAAAGAAACTAGTTTTATTATTAGCATTTTATTATTTAATTAATAAATTAATAAATCAATTTAAAAGGTCAACTAAGATAATTAAATTCATTTTAAATTAAATTTAGATTCTTATGCGATGTTGGGAACTGTAAAAGTAAGCGCTTTATAGCTTAATAAATCGCTAAAACAGTGTAACGAAAAAAAGCAAGAGAAAGAATGTGAAAGAACAAAATACTGAAAAATTAATTGTGTGAAGAATTTATAAACAAAACAAAACAAAACGGAAAGAAAAAGCAACAAACAACTTATTTATTTTATTAGCTATTTAATTAATGAATAAAAATGAAAATTCAAATGAAATACAAATTAATATTTTAAATTAAATTGAATTAAAACAAAAAGTCAAACGAAATACAAATTAACACAAATTAAAGAAAAATTATGTAAACCAATGAATAAACAAAGGAACAAAGTACTTTTATTATTATAATTTTAATAATATTAAACAACAAACAACTAAAGAAAAATGATGAATGAACAAAAAAGAATGAAACAACCTATTTCTTTTGTTACTTTTCTTACATTTAATTTTAATTAATTAATATATGAATAATTACAAATTAGTTAAGTCAACTAAATTAAAACAAAAAACAAAAGCAAAAGAAATAATTACGAAACAAATAACAAATTAAAGAAAGTAATGAATGGACAAAATAAAAAAATAAAAAACGATTTCTGTCCGTCTTTCATTAAATTTAAGTTTAATTAATAAACCAATGATTAACACAAAATAAAGTCAACTAAAGAAAATTATTGTAAATTCTGCTCGAGTGGTAATAATCATGAAGCCCTCGGCTCATCCTCACGGACGCATGTGTCTCTGAAGATGGACGCTGGCGTTAATTATTTCCCAGCTACTGCTCGTTACCCCACATACTTTTAATTTCACTGAGCTCTACAGTAATCTGGGCAAAGGCAAAACCGAACTGTACTTTGATGAAAGAGCCAATAACTGCTGAATTAAGCTGCAAACGACACTTCAGAGGAAGAAAAGCCGTGCGGAAAAATCAGCCAAGACTGAGAACACGGCTTCCAGAGCTAATATCTGTAGCCATTATGGTGGCGGAGAGTTAGCTGACCTTAGCTAATGAATCCTTTAATTTCACTCCGCTTTCTTGCTTTCTTTGCAATCGGTGGAGTCACGCTTCAGTGTCAGCTGCTCGTTAGAAAGAAAGTTAAATTCATTAATGCTGTTCGGAGACTGCTACGTGTCTGGTGTTTGCTGAGAACTGGCCCTAGGGTGTGTTTGTACACTTAACGGTTACATTATGAGTTGGGTGACTACAAAAGTACTGCTTTCTGTTATTATAAAAATAATACAATATTATATATGAGATGAGAATAAAAAAACATGAAAACAATGACCAAACAAAATATATCAAAGCGAATGAATGAGCACCAAAATCAAAATGAAAAACAGTGAAAATCATTTTCATTTGAAGTGAAAGGAAAAAGTAAACTAAAATAAAATTAACTTTGAAAAGAAAACATTACTTTTAATTAATAAATAACATCAGGTATTATGGTGTACATATGCATTACAGTAAAAAATCTGATTGTAAAAAATATATATATATACACAAAGTTTTTAATACTGAATAGCTAACATTTGAATTTGAAGTACTACTTATTTTAAATAAATTAATAAATAATTTTAATTTGAACTGATTTGAAAGGAAATGTCAAGTTAATTAATTAAATTAACTTTTAGGATTAAATTAAATTTTAATAAAACAAAGTCAAACATTATGGTGTAAATTTGCATTAGATTAGATTGCAAATATATTATATACATAAAATATATATAAAAAAAACAAGTTAATTTTGCAGAAATGTGTATAAAAGTATTATTAATTTTAAATTAAATTAATGAAAAATTATTTGAACTGAATTGAAAGAAAGGAAATGCCATCTAAATTAATAAAATTTACTTAAAATAAAAAGTATTTTAATTTTAAAAAATAAAGTCAGTATTATGGTATAAATTTGAATTACAAAAATCTGATTTAAAAATATTATAAATAAAAAATACTTTAATAACAATACTTTTAAAATAAAATATTTTAAATAAAATAAATAATAACATTTAAAATAAATAAAATGATAAAGTAAAAAAAAAATATATAATAATATAATATAAAAAATAATATATTTACATTTTATTCATTCTTTTAAATTTACTTTTGTTTTAAGGTCCTCTAAAATATTAAATACAAATTAAAATGAAAGACGACCAAAAACAGGACCCTAAAGTCACAAAAAAACTGATCTGAACTAAAAAAAAAAAAGAAAATTAAAATTACAAAAAGTACAAGAATACCAAGGCACTCTGAAATCCCTTAAAATTATTAAATAATTTGCAACCGATTTTATTTCCAAAATGAGTCCTATTCCAGAGCGTGACAGGCTTTTCAACAACAAAAACTACATGTTGGACGTAACTGTAAGGCATTATAAAGAATACTACGTGACAGCATCCAGAAAACATGCTATATATCGTATTAAGTCTGGTATTACGTATCTTAACTGTCACCATAATGGTGGAGCAGATGAAACTTAATGCATGATTCTCCTTGCTGGATCTCTCCTCACACTCTCGCTGACTGTTCGCTAGCAGGAGCTTGAGCTGAAGCTCTAATACGCCCCAGACACACGGAGAGAGACAGACAGACAGACAGGAAACCTGCTGAGATCAACACTTCAGCGTCTCCTCTCGCTTTCATCTCACTGCAACTCCACCGAGTGTCACGGGGACTCAAAAGTGACAATAACATCCATCGATGGAGGAGGCGGGAGTGAAAACCAGGATTGCAGCAGTTGAGCGGAGCGATATGGCGCTGAACTTTATCTAGCCTCATTACAGAGATTTATTCCGTTTGATCCCACTGTGAGGGTCTCGGGCTCCTGACAATGGGAATTATCCACGCGAGAGAAGAAGAAAAAATTGTAAATTGAAATGTAATCCGAGCACGCCACTAGCAGGGTCCGTGGTTGGCGTATAAATCATGTTTTTGCGTAAATACACATAAAAGATGTGTAGAGGTCACAGCTTTAGTTTAACACCGTCGTCATCTTTGTGCACGAAGCACACCTTGCTTCTAAAATATTATTTTTATTTAACAAAAGTGCAAATAAACACTCACAAAAAGTCTAAATTTGTGCGTACGTTAATGTTCAGCAAATTGTTCATAAAACCATTCTGATAAAAGTAGTGCAACAAATTTCAGTAATAAGCCAATGAGAGAAGCTAGTAAAATTTGCTTTATTAGCTTCTTTACTGAGCATGAAAGCAAGCAGAATGTTTGTGTAAATTGTTTGTTAAAACTATTTCTAATAAAAATAGTCTAACAACTTCCACAGAAAAATCCTTAGATTGTGTTTCATTAACAAAATGAGAGAAGCTGATAAACTTAGCTTCATTGGCTTCTTTACTGGTGTATTATTGACAGAATCAGGAAGTTTGCATAAATCGTTTTTGTTATAAACATTCTAATGAAAACTTTAGACAATTTACACAAAAAATTAACTTGGTTCGGTTTGCTTTAATAGGCCCGTTGTTAGCTTCTTTTACTGCTGTATAAATGAAGCTAATGTAGCTAATTTTAGCTAATTTTAACGCTTTTACTGCTTTCAGAAAGTTTCGTTAATCTTTTGTTAAAACCATTTTAACTGTCGAACAAATTTCCACAAAATTAAATTTTCTTGTGTTTCTATAACAAAAAAATGAGAGAAGCTAATGAAGCTAATTTTAATGCTTTTACCGCTGTATTAATGAAACAATCAGAAAGTTCTTAGAATCTTTTGTTAAAACCATTTTAATTGTTGCAACAAATTTCCACAAAATTTTATTTTCTTGTGTTTCTATAACAAAAAAAATGAGAGAAGCTAACAAAGCTAATTTTAACACTTTTATTGCTGTATTAATGAAACGATCAGAAAGTTCGTTAATCTTTTGTTAAAACCATTTTAATTGTTGCAACAAATTTCCACAAAATTAGCTTTATCAGCTTCTTTTACTGGTGTATTAATGAAACACAAGCAGAACGTTTCTGTAAAATGTTTGTTAAAACCATTTCTAATAAAATTGTTGCAACAAATTTCCACAAAATGTAATTTTCTTGTGTTTCTATAACATAAAAATGAGAGAAGCTAATGAAGCTAATTTTAACACTTTTATTGCTGTATTAATGAAACAATCAGAAAGTTTCGTTAATCTTTTGTTAAAAACATTTTAATTGTTGCAACAAATTTCCACAAAATTAGCTTTATCAGCTTCTTTTACTGGTGTATTAATGAAACACAAGCAGAACGTTTCTGTAAAATGTTTGTTAAAACCATTTCTAATGAAAATTGTCGCTAACAAATTTTCACAAAATTACATTTTCTTGTGTTTCTATAACAAAAAAAAATGAGAGAAGCTAATTTTGCATTGATAAAATCATTGTCAATTTATTCCACTTATATCCAGCTATATTATCTGAAATAACATTTGTGCAGTGTCAGTGACAGGAAGTGATGTAATGGGTGAATAACTCACTCTGTCAAAGGGGATGCTGTATTTCTTCAGGATCGATGGAGAAATGAGGGTCATCTTGTGGACGGAGAACGCTCACAGCCCTGAGAACTTCCTGGGAAAAACCTGCAGAAAGCGACAAACAGCAAAGAGAGAGAATGAGACAAATGCCAACGGATGAAACTCTGAGATAAACAGACTGATGATTTTAGAGGACAAACTAGCGGTATAAATATAATAATTATGATAATATTTATGTTACTATGTGATAACTGTGATGTGGTATGATAATAATAATATTTTTATATATGCATTTAATTTTCATTATTAAATGAAAGATTATTATTATGATGATTAAAAAGATTGCATGATGTTTCTTTTAAATTTATTTTTTATTTATTCTATATAAATTAAATTAATTAATTTATTTATTTATTCCAGTTAAGCTAAATGAGAATATTATATACTGCAAAATATGTAATTTGGGATGGTATTTTATGATATCTTAATTTGATTTATGTTATTATGTCAAAATTTGTATAATAATCGTTATAAATATATTAATTAATATTTATTAAAAAATATAATTGTCTACACACACACACACAACACACACATATATATATATATTTGTTTGTTTATTTTTACTGTTTATTATTATTATTATTAATATTATGGAGATTGCATGGTGTTTCTTATAAATTTAACATAGAAATTCATTTCATATAAATAAATAAAATAATTTTAATTTATTTGAAATATTACAAAACAAGAATAATATTATATACTGTAAAATCTTCATATAATATGATAATTTGTTTTATGTTATGACAACATTTGTAATAATACATTATAAATATATTCAATAACATGTATATTAAAGCATAATATTATTATTATTAATTGTCATTATTGACTTTGAAAATAAAATCAAAATAAAATGAAAATGAAAATAACATTTGAAAATAAAATCATACCTACAAATATTTTTTTAAGATTGCAAGACGTTCCTTATAAATGTTTATATATAAACTCATTCCAAAAATGTAATTATTTTAATTAATTCCAGTTATTAAAGCATAAGAAGAAGAAGAATTATAACTTCTTTATGGAATTTGTTTCATATTATTATATGACAGCTTGAAATAAGCATAATAATAACTAGTACTATCGTTAATGTTATTATTAATTATTGTGGTCATACATCAATAAAATGTTGAAAAGGATGATTAAACCCAATATTACTGACCTGTGTGCTTTTACACTGAAGTCTACAACATCATTAGAAACATTCTAATGCAAAACTACTGGAATCAACTTTAAGTTTCCTTTTCCAAATCAGTCTTTTAGCATAAATGTTAGCATTTAGCATGGTGTCAGTCTAGAGCAGGGTTTTAGCACAGAGTCGGCGTAAAGCTATTCCAATGAAAGCATCTGTGGAGCCTCGGTAAAGCGGCGGCGCTGATTACGGCTAACGTGTAATCACCGGTTTTGAGGTTATGGGTAAAGCCTGCGCACGCTCAGACGGCTGTGGGTCACTACATCAGCCTCGTGCTGAATCACGCTGAAAGCCTTTAATTATTATAATCGTCTCCTCTTTCCTGCCCACAGACTACAATAAGGGTCATTACGACACAGAGAAAAGGTCTGATAACTGCCACAACAGCACAAACACGCTGCGGATTCATCCAGGCGTCTATCATTAGCGCTCACACCATTAAGTGGCTTTACTGGCTTAAATATAGCAGATTTAGGGTCATTTTCACTTAGCAGAGAACTTTTTCCATCGCTATTTTAGCAAGCTATTGTTTCCAAGATCTCGCTAAAACAAGAGAAGTTTCAGCATCTCTTCGATCAATGCAGCGCTGTTCTTCGATTTATGCAAAAGCTGCGTGTGAACAGTTTCACACACACACACACACACACAATATAAAATATAACAAATGTTAAAACATTTAAAAATAATAATAAAATTACAAATACAGTTTCAAAACATTTACAAAATATTTAATATAAATAAAAATTTAATTCACAAAATATATTACACAACCAACAAATAACATGATATTTTACAAAAATCTAATTTTATATTTATAAATTTTTTTAAAAAAATTAAGCATGTTCAAAAGATGTTTGCTAGGTTTTAGCTCATTTATATCAACTATATAACAATATAACCATAAAACATTTCCAGCCAAAAGTGTTTGAATTCATGCAAGTTGGTTTTTTCCTTCTGTTCTCGTGTTGCTTTTGCAAAATACATTCCTTCCATTCCTATTATTCATACAGCAAAAACAGACCTGTTAAAACAAGGTATACAAGTTAAAAAGGCCTCGACTTTCAAAACAACATTAAACGTGTTCGGGATGCCCAGCTGAGACTTGTCTTTCCAAGTGCTGTTAGTCACTGTGACTCAATAATAAATCATCAGATGTTCTGTCTTTAGAAGAGCAGGAGAACAGAGGAGAGGAGATGCTGAGGTAAGACTGTCATTCGCTTTATGCTGAAGAGCTGCTTAGTTTGTCCTTTAAGACAGGTTTAACAGATGAAAAGGACGCTGTGTTGAGTGAAAACCAGGCAACTAATGCCTTGCGGGGTATGAAGTACAGGAATTTTGCATAAACCATTACAGCATCAGGCTTTGCATAACGGAAAGCTTTAGCACACACTGCTGTTTCTGTGACCCTCCTCAGAACCGTTTGAGTTCAATATTAGGCTCTCCTTCAGGAAGCATGTGGAGTTTCACACAGAAATCAAAACAAAAAAGTTAACACTTAAATTTAGTCTAAATGCATTATAAAAATAAAACAATTTTAATATATTATATATATATATATATATATATATATATATATATATATATATATATATATATATATATATATATATAAAGTAAAGTAAAATATTTTGTAATTTTATATATATATATATATATATATATATATATATATATTGCAATCACAATTCATGAACAAGTTAGCAATTAAATTTATTCTAAACATAGCATTCAAAAATGAATAAAAGAATAAAATGTAAAATGTATAAAATGATCAAATATTTATTAGAAATAATGATACAAATAAAATAATATATAACAAGAATTAAAGTTAAAAATATATATAAAAATACAACAAGATATTTAACAAATAAAAATAAAATAAATTTACTTATATTAAAATAAAGATAAATACAAATATTTAAAAATCATCTTGGGTTTTATCTATAAAGAACAGTTGAAACAAAATGTTCAAAACAGATTAAATATTTATAATTTGTATAGGAAATTTATCTATTACAATCGTGATTAATCAACAAGATAGCACTTAAATTTGTTCTAAATGTACCATTAAAAATGCTACATAAAATTAAAAATATTTATTAAATCGGTTAAAATATTTAATATAAATAATAAAAAGAAAACACCACATAAATAAAAATTAAAACAGAACAAAATTAAGAATATTTATAAAATATGTTAAAATATTTATTACAAAATTACAAGATAAATTAAAAATAAATATAAAATTGAATACTTAAAATCAACTTGCATTTATATCTATAAAGAACAGAATAAACAATGTAATTTAATATTTAGATTTTTTTTTTTTTAATATTACAATCATAATTCACCAGTAAGTTAGCACTTGAAATTTATTTTAATATATATCTGGTAATAATATAAAATTTTAAATACTTTATTAAAAAAGGAAAATCTGGCAGACTCCTAAAGAGATGAGCCAAAAGATTTATACTATCTTTGTATAATCCTATATATTGATAAATTATTTCATAGTATCAAAACTGAAGTGCATTATAGCTTGATGGCAGTAAAATTAATCATAATTCAACAATCAAAGGGTGAAAAAAAGGAGTATTGGTGTCAAAGCGCTGCTGGTGTTTATACGTGTTCTCTGTGTGAGCGCTCTGTGTGAAAACCCTGCTTCATGTCGAGTGTTGACTGGCTGGTTTGAAGCGGGTGTTGTTTAAGTGGGACAGGAGCATGTGTGTGGGTTATGCTTGCGTTTTGAAGTACAGCAGCCTCAGATCTCAGAGAGCGCACAAACATCTTCACATCTCATAATCCCACCGACCACAGGCAGGCGCCAGGGCTTTCCCTAGACAGCACTGCAAAATTGGAGGTGCGGAGAGGATTTTCTGCCAGCACCTCATTCAGGATTATGCGATGTCTCGTCTGTGTAATTTGGGGCAGGAAAAGACCAGCTGAAAAGGATTTTCCCTGTTTCAGGCAGGAATACTTAATCCGATAATGAACTACTGCCATTATTTACTCAACCTCAAACTTGTATGGCTTTCTTCCTTCAGTAAAATACAAACTGAGATTATTCCTCACACTAATTTACTATCGACTTCAATGTATATATGTGTGTGTGTGTGTGTGTGTATAAACTAATCAAACTAATATATACACACACACATTCATATTATATATACACATACAGTACAGGTCAAAGTTTGGAAACATTACTATTTATAATGTTTTTGAAAGAAGTCTCTTCTGCTCATCAAGCCTGCATTTATTTGATCAAAAATACAGAAAAAATGTAATATTGTGATATATTATTACAATTTAAAATAATTGTTTTTCAATTTATTATACTTTAAATTATCATTTATTTCTGTGATGCAAAGCTGAATTTTTAGGATCATTATCACATGATCCTTTAGAAATCATTCTAATATGATGATTCATTATCAAAGTTGGAAACTGTTCTGCTGCTTAATATTTTTCAGAACATGTGATACTTTTTAGGATACTTTGATTAATAAAAGGAAAAAAAAAAAAGAAGCTATGTTTTTAAAATATAAATATTTTGTAATAACAATATACACTACTGGTCAGTAATTTGGGGTCAGTAACTTTTTTCTTTCTTTTTAAATAAAATCAATACTTTTATTCAGCAAGGATGTGTTAAATTGATAAAAAGTGATAGTAAAGAAAATATATTATTAGAATATATATTATTAGAATTTTTTATTATTTTTGAATAAATGCAGTTCTTTTTTAACCTTTTATTCATCAAATATATTAGACAGCAGAACTGTTTCCAACACTCATAATAAATCAGAATATTAGAATGATTTCTAAATGATCATGTGATAGACTGGATGTTACATGTGACACTGAAGGCTGGAGTAATGATGCTGAAAATTCAGCTTTGCATCACAGGAATAAATATTTTAAAGTATATTCAAATAGAAACGATTATTTTAAGTTGTAATAATATATCACAATATACTGTTTTCTGTATTTGATCAAATAAATGAAGCTTGATGAAGAAGAGACTTCTTCAAAACATTAAAATAAATGTTTCAAACTTTGACCTGTATTATATATATATATATATAATACATTTTTATTTGACTTATTATATATTAGATGTATTATTTTAGTTTTGTTATGTTTTATAATCATTTTAATTTTTAGTTTATTTATTTTTAAATGTATATGTGTGTAATGGGATGTGTATGTCTATACATATATATATATATGTGTGTGTGTGTGTGTGTGTGTGTATATATACATAAACTTTATATTTGTTGCACCAGAAAAAAAAGTATGGAACAAAAGTTCCCAAAGTTATTTCTGTTTCCGCTCCTTTTCCTTTAAGACTTCTGTATGTAAATGACCTATGTTTGATCGCCTAACCTAACAAGTTCCACTTCTACATGAAGACATGCTACTGAACAGATGTGAGGTCTCACCTTCGCCAGCCGCTCAACCTCTTGCCGTGCTTCGGAGGAATGGCATACCTGCGGTGAGGAAGAAAAAACAGAGATCAATTAGCGGGATCAATGGAAAAGACACTGGAGGCGCTGCTGAGCGCCTCTCTGTGAGAACTGCTCTCTGAACATCACACAGAGAACCGAGAGAACATTTCACCCTATTTCACATTCACCAGTCCACGCTAGTTTAAAGACAAAGTACTCAAGCGTCACGAGACAAAGCCTGGGAAATTACTGCGCAAGAGCCAATTTATTTCAGCTAATCGGCTCAAACAGCATAGCGCTGATACAGATTGTGCTGTGCTGCTTAATTTGAAAGCGATTTTGCTGGAGAAGGAAACAGCACAATATCTTCTGTGCCACTAAAGGTTCAATACGCTTGCGTTGTTATTGACATTGTCTGTATTCAATTGCTTGATGTTGTTATTGACATTGTCTGTATTAGCCTAATTATTTCCTCAAGTTTCGGAGCTGAAACCCTCCCGAGGCCTCGAGCAAATGTAAATCCGTTGCATCACTCTCCCCTGGGCTCTAGCTCCAAATCACACATTCACAATGGCTTCAGGAGGGTTTGAGAAGCCACACTGCCCTCTACTGGCCAGGGAGGCAAAACAGGGATTTTATGGGTAGTGGCATTTTCCAGTTAAACACAGGCCAATTTCACAGCAGTGGTTTTCTCTACACAAGCGCCATCGATCATCTGAAAGTCAGCTGAATACCAAGTGGACCGGATTAGGCGTTTGTGTTTCTATGCAGCTGATGGGATGTACAAGAAGGGTTTGTTTTATTTCACAATGTGTTGTGGCTTTTACTGAAAAGTTACAGGAGAAAAAGTACAAGAATTATAGGGGAAAACAAAGGGATGGGAACTGAAAGCACTTGACATGGCTATGTTGGTTCAGTTATCATCGTTTTAGAGACACCGTTTCGACGGTTCAGTATGTGCTATTTTAGGAAAAGAAGTCTATACTGTTAAAGAAATAAGAAGAAATAATCAAACTACAAGAAACAGCACAAATAAATACAACCGAGCAAAGATACTAATAAAATAAACAGTGCTTTTCAGGTTTTGGGTAGGTCTAACATTAGTTTTAGGTACAGAATTTGAATAAAGTAATCAAATGTAAAACAATATTGCATATTTCACTGTATAAATGAAAGATGAATCCTTATTAAAGTTACAAAAGCTATTCAATCAAGAGCTGTGAGTGATTTCCTTGTATTTTGTTGCTTGATTAACAATAAGAAAGTGCTATCACTTTAAGACAATGCTCAGACCAGTACACTGATACTGTAATGTCTGCTGGGATACTCACCAAGACAGGCATGTTGACAATTTTTGTGTGAATTTTGTCCATTCAAGCTAAAGATTTGAAAGAGAACTCAGTATTTGAGCTCTCTCCGAGGCGTGTGTTTGGCGATACAGATGAGCACAGGCAGATCTACTCATTCAGCGTCTTCTGGATCTTAAATGTTTAAACTGGCAAGGTTTAAATGAGTTTAGTTTAAACACAGATAGCAGCATATGCTCTTCAGGTCTCACCTGCACTATCAACACCTGGGTGATTATGGCATATATGACTGGTCATATTCCAGCATACAGCACTCGCATTGAACAAAGTTTACAAAGAGTGACAGGTTTGTCCACATTGCTTTCTTTATTTATCGCTGCTGTTGTAATGTATTGGGAAGCCAGAATGTGTATCCATCGACAGAAACACACATTAGCGAACTCTGTCTGTTTTACATGTTATCTTTAACAAGACATATTACAGATGCATTGTCAGATATAAGTTGAATCGTGGTGCAAGTCGTTCTAAACTGTGGGTGGAAAACAGTACGGTTTGATTTTTACCAAGAACCATTACACCCCTAGTAGGGATCTACATGCATATATTACACTAATAGCAGGATTCTAGCATTCTTGTATTGAAAAACATTTAATACCAAATCTAACCACCCAGGGATCTAGAGACTAGTTTTAAAAGTGAACTACTTAAAACCGCTTATACAGTGTCTTGTAACATTACAAAGCAGTGAGATGCCAATAAATGGCCTCCACCTACAGCAAATATGAATGCTAATCAATTCCCATGATGTGGTGCACTGTTGCATGTATTGGGAACTGCCTTGAACACCAAAGCGGAGCCATTGGAAAATCGAACGGCTGGCCACAAACACCCCAACTCTAAGGACACTAGCGTAACGGATTCAATTTGGTGTTTGAGGTGCCACCACAGATCAATAACAATTAGATGGCTCTTTCTCTCCTTTTCTTGCAGATAAAAGCTGGATCTGATGGGCAGCTGTAATTAGGGTATGAATGCTTCCTGCCAGCAGGAGTATCCTTACACCTCACTAACCCCACCAGATCAAGCTGACAGTAACTCTATCTGGCAACCGAAAGTTGCAGAAGCTTTATTCGATCTGGAACTGCCTGTGGAGGAGGGCAAATATTGACAAAAATCACACGGGGGCACCAGAAATCAAGCTAAATCTGAGGGGCTTGGCTTGGTGTGACTGGAAACACCCACATGGAGGAAGGCCTCTAGCATCTTGAGGATCCTCAGGCACCACCGGAACAACGAACGAACAAGAAGCCCACTAAACACCGTTTGAGATTTTGAGACAAGGGTAGTTGGACGCTGGCGTATGTAAGGGATACATCCCATTTACCTCATTTATGGCCCATGAAACAATTCTGTACTTCACTTCCTAGATGCAAGATCTCTCCAGTCCCACGGTGGCAACACAAATCCCTACCTGCCAAGCGGCACAGCGCCGCTGGCAGCGTTAAGATTTTATTTGTCATCATCTTGAAGAGGACAAGAACAAGAAAACAAGCTATAAGAATCAAGCAATTCCCTTGGCTGCGCACTCCTCTCTCAGTGATTATTTCCGCAGCGTCGCACCACTTTGGGCCACTCCGCAATCTTTAAGAATCTGACACTAGATCTCAGGAGGCTGCGAGAATTATGACTTTGATGGGAGGAGAGTTAGAGGCAATGAAGTTAATTTCACAGTGGCTGAACAGGGGTTAGGCAAACAGCTACCACACACACTTTAACATACTGTAATTACCAGAAAAGTAAAACGAGTTCAATTTCAAAAGCAGAAGGGGTGTTTGGGTGTGGAGGACAAGCACACATAGTTGCATTAAGCTGAGTTGAAGGGTGAGTAAATTTTCTCTCTTTCTTTTTTCTGTGCACAAGCCTTGCGTTCTCCGCTATGCGGAGAGTTAACTGAGATAAGGCCTCCAGAGAGCAGGAGAAAGAGAGAATGCTTAGCTAGAGACATCAAGAGCTAACACTTCAGAGAGATATGAGGACACAGAAGAAATGGAGACGGAAAGATACTCAAGAGAGCAAGCAAGACCTCTTAAAGAATTACCGTTTGTACCCTTATCCAATTGGACACCTGTGCCTACCAGAGCTTGACCCAAAAACACTACAACCCTTTCAACATGATTCATGTCAATGCCTTAAACTCTACAGAGACCAGTGTCAAGCACTAGCATTAAATCTGGCCCTAGTGCAACTTTCAAATGAGGAGTCCTTGATGTTACCTCATGCATTTACATTTACTATTCACAGTTTTATGGTTCCCACATCTTTTGATCAGGGAACTGAACTTTTCATTATAGAAACATTATTTTTGCATGCACTGCAAGGTCAGAGGTCTCTGTTGCAATTTGCAGCTATGCACAAAATAAAATGGTCAATAACACTATTTTAAAATGAGGGTCCATAGTGCTAACAAGCTTAATTAAATCAAGAATTCAACAACTTTCCATAAGCAAAAAAGATGCAGTTGCATTTGTGTAACATTTACATTGATGGATTTATGTACTTCTACTAAATTGTGAGGACAAAAATGACAGATGTTAGATATATAACATCTTGCCAGAGACTTTTTGGTATAAAAGCACTACTCATTGTCCGTGCATTTTATTAAAGGATCTGACAAAAGAGTGCATGTATTTCTAAAAGTTTAGTATGAAAAATTATTTGATTTTATGAAACAACTAACTTTCAATTACATAAAAATACAACTGAATTTCTAAACTATTTTAATACCTACTTGTAAGCTTTGCATTTCAACAGCTTTCCCAGTTGTTAGTGATCATCGTTTAACAATTTTAAAGTGCACTTTCTATAGATTACACTCACAACCAAAAAATATTTTAGCACTCAGTATCATAAAAAATATATTAATACAAAATAATTCACTTAATAAATTGGACTTTTCAATCCTAGGAAACACTACCATTTAATGGGAGCTTTGCTTCTACTTTCTACTTAAGTTTTCATGATGCAACCTATTATGCTTTTCATCTCCGCATGTTTTGAAGCCCAGATGTTCCTACAACATTGACCAGTTTTAAATTAATTTTTCCAAAGCAAAAAAAAAAAAAACACCATTGATTGACTACTGCTTTCCAGCTTGATTAAAGACACAAGACTCCCAGATGCATGAAATATCCCTCTGTACGACAGCCTGAGACACTGACAGAACAACTGTGTCTAATGACGCTGGTTTCTTTAAGACAAAACAAACCCAGGGCACTCTAACCCACACTTGCATCTTTTGAAAGAGGGGAAAAATGAGAGAGATACACCAAGGAGAAGATACAAAATGAGAGTGAGGGAAAAAAAAGTGAAGAAAAAAGTCACATGTAGAAATAGCACAGGAAAGAGCCAGCTGGAAAATTGTGTATTCTGCACTTCAAAATACAGTATTAAAGCATCTCTCCGCAAGAACGGAGAGGAAAAGTCAAGCTGTACTTCAGGAAAACAAACCATCAGAATACCAAGTAATTTCAACAGCATTTGGATTTGGATCAAGGCATGTTATGCTTGGTTTCCACATCTTTAGTCCACAATTGACTTGAAATTGCTCTTCTTATCAAAACCTTGATTTCAATGTACATTTATCTTTCTATCCACTGAATGAAAGCATAGGTCATATACATATATATCATCCCTAACGATCCTCTAGAGGATTTACTTCACAACCAAGTGCCTCTGAAATTGCGGCAAGAGCGAGATACAGTGAGACAAAGCAAACGCCACATGATTCATCTGTCTCGATGACATCATCCCGAACATCTACAGCCAATGTGAATGACAACAGCCCCCAAGTTAAGGTTTTTCATACTGCACCCATGACAAGTTGGTACTGTAAAATCAAGAATATAATCTAGTTTCTGAGACACTAAATTTCAATCAAACTGATGGACCGCAATTTTATCTTCACAAGCCCCATATATGGCAAGCATCAAATCACTTTTTGGTTAAACACTGCCAAAATGACCAAATCTGATCATACTTTATCACTGTAATGTAATTTGTGCAATAAAAAAAATACCCAACAAACTTCTTTGAGTCTTTAGAATTCAACTAAATGCACATATAAAACCTTTATAAAATTGTATAATTATACACAAATTTATTTGATACGTAAGAAATGAAAACAAATGCAACAACTGTAATGATGATGATTTGTTTTAACTCCAAGTAATGCAAAATGATTTATAAACCCTCCAAATATTTAATTATTTTATTTTTTCCACACAAAATTGATTTCTAAAATATATTAAAAATTATAATTCTACACAAAAGCATTGAATGCACATGAAAAGAAAGCAAATACAACAACTTTAAGTGTGACGACTTGTTTTTAACAGTAAGTAGTGCAAAATGATTTATAAACCCTCCAGATAAGGAAATATTTTTACAGTACTTGTGCCTTAATATTGTTTACCACAAACAAATTGATTAGGAAAACATATTTTATTTAATTATAACTATACACAAATGTATTGAATGCACAAGAAAAGAAAGCAAATATGAATAAAATTGACTTGCTTTTAACTTTAAGTAATGAAAATGATTAGGCTATAAACCCTACAGATATGAAAATTTTAACAAAATATTAATGTAACATTTTCATCAACATCTGTGACATAATATTTTACACATAAAATATTGATTCCTAAAATGTTATATATATATATATATATATATATATATATATATATATATATATATATATATATATATATATATATATATATAAAATTATGCACAAATCTATTGAATGCACAAGAAAAGAAAGCAAACATAATTTTAAGTCAATGACTTGTTTTTATCTCTAAGTAATGCTTATAAACCTCCATATATTAATGTTTCCAACAGATTTAGTTACATACTATTGTTTACCACATAAAACACTGATTCCTAAAATTTTATATATATAAAAAGATGACTTCTAGTCATTTTACAGAAAAAAACCTTTAATGTATTTTTGTGTTTTTTTTTTTTGTTTTTTTTGTAAGATCATTAAAAGTAGAAATATTAGGCTTATATTATTTATATTTATTAAGTGTGTTACTGCAACATATATTTTTTTTTATAAAATTGTTTAATTTTTTTAGATTTTTAGAGTGCATTTTATATAAAAGCGTAAAATCGATTTCTAAAATATATTTAAAATTATAATTACAATTAAAATTATACTCAAATTTACCAAATGCACATGAAAGGAAAACGAAGTCAAGTCACTTTCTGGTAAAATACCAGCAAAATGACTAAATCTGGTCACACTTAATCACTTTAATGTAGTTCAAGTGTTTAAAAGCGCCAACAAACTAACGCACATATATGGTGAATGTAGGACACTCACCAGGACTTTGTTGGCGAAATGCAGGTAGTTGATGCTGTAGAGGTCCATGTCCTCCGTGTGCCAGGCAAAGTGGTTTCCACATGCAGAGTACAGGTAGGGTGTGTTGCGCCTCAATGACGATCCCACACTCCTGCTCCACCATGTCCAGAAGAGTATTCAGATGGCTGATGTTCCACTCTGTGATTTCCTGATGAAGAGAAAACATCATAAACACATGCAAATGAATAAAACCATAGTTGTCTATTAAACACTAATCACAGTAAAGGTGACTAACCGGGTCATAGAGGGACCGCTAATGTCGGCGCCTAAATGGGCACACAAGCGTCAAGTTTTTCAGTACTTTCTTTCCAGGTCATCAAAGTCCTTGTGTTGAGGGGTGCAGTACCTGAGATTGGTCAAGAAAACACAAAGTTCAAGTAAAAATTAAGCTTGAAGAACCAATTAAACACTTGCTGTACTAAAAGCTAAACTTTTCAAACTTAGTATTACATTTACATTAAATCTACAGTACCAGTCAAAAGTTTTTGAACAGTAAGATTTTTAATGTTATTTAAAGAATACCTTTCGCTCACCAAACCTGCATTTATTTGATCAGAAATACAGCAAAAGCAGTAATATTGTGAAATATTTTTACTATTTAAAATAACTGCTTTCTATTTGAATATATTTTAAACTGTAATTTATTCCTGTAAATATGATTTCAAAGCTGTATTTTTACTTCAGTGTCACATGATCCTTCAGAAATCATTCTAATATGCTGATTTGCTGCTTAAGACACATTTATTATCATTATTATTATTATTATTATATTATTATTTAACAGTTGAGTATTTTTTTTAAGATTCTTTGATGGATAGAAAGATCCAAAGATCGATTTATCTCAAATAAAAGCTTTTGTAACATTATACACTCTGCTATTCAAAAACTTGGAGTCAGAATAATATATATTTTTTTTTTTAATGGGGAAGAAATTATAGAAATTAATACTTTTATTTAGCAAGGATACTTTAAATTGATCAAACACATTTTACAATGTTACAAAAGATTTCTATTTCAGATAAATGCTGTTCTTCTGAACTTTTATTCATCAAAGAATCCTGAAAAAATTCTACGCTAATTCGCTGTTTTCAACATTGATGATAGCAATAAATGTTTATTAATCAACAAATCAGCATATTAGAATGATTTCTGAAGGATCATGTGACACTGAAGACTGGAGTAATGATGCTGAAAATTCAGCTTTGCATCACAGGAATAAATTACATTTTAAAATATACTGAAATAGAAAGCAGCTATTTTAAATAGTATAAATATATTTTACAGTATTACAGCTTTTGCTGTATTTTGGATCACATAAATCTAGGTTTGGTGAGCAGAAGAGTCGCTCTTTAAAAAACAACAAATCTTGTTTGTGTAATTCACCATTCAGTCACTTTTTTCAAAAAATTAACAAAACCCCAAAAAACAATGATTTTTAACTTAAATTTTAGTCATGTTATTAAAATAAAGGTCCAGATAAGAGAGTTAAACTTTACAAAGAAACCACGCTTGTATACATCATAAAATTGGATTTGATCAAACAAAGCTGCATTTTTTACTATTGGCCAGTTTATGATATTCTCCACCGTCATGGACTTCTTCTGGATGTTGTATTGAGTGAAGAGTCCTGATTGGCGGTCACCACTTGCATGATGGGAGCAGGAATGACCATCTCTTCAATGGTCTCATAGGAACGCCAGCTTCCACTCCTTCGTGGAATAACCTGAGCGAGAATATAACCCTACAGTTAGATAACTGACACAAGCCTTTTTCATCATGTTTGTTCAAGGCCTTAGAAACAAAAATGACTTTGCATTCAGAAGACATGAAAAATGCATTTACAGAATTGATTATTCAAGGTTAATGTTAATTTATATAGATATATTACTGTTTATTGTTAATTTCTGTTCATTCATAAAACATTACTGATAATTTATACAACTTGAAATGTTAAAAATATATTACGATAATCGTAGGAATTAACATCAGCCAAGATAAACAAATGCTGTAAAAGTCATACGGGTTGAAATTTTATGTGCATTTCTTAATTTTAATTAGGAAAAGTCTGAAGAAAATAAGATCTAAAGTTTTTTACATTTAAAAAAAAGTATTATTGTTGTCTATCAATATAGCCCACATACAACATAATGAAACCAAATAAGAAAGCTGCTAAGTTTATTCATTATTTTAATTCTATTTAGATCAATATTTGCTCATTTTAATGGTGAGTAATGAGTTTGAGAAGATAAGTTACATTAAAATGCTTATTTAACATTAAAACAAATACTGATATAAAACTAATACAAGTACACACAATTTAGTGAAAGCAAATGAGAAAACTTACATTTAGTGATTATTTTAATAATATTTAGATTAATAAGTGCTCTAAAAAAGTATGTATTGTAATTATCTGTAATTGTTCATTTTAATAATGAGCCTGGACAAAATGAGTTAGATAAAAAAAATACATTTAAAAAGTAAATATTCTTCTATAAAAACTTTTATTTTTCAATGTTTTTACTTTCTAACATCAATACATTAAGGTTGAATTTATATGCATGTATATATGAAAACGCAGGTCCTTCAATACAAAAATGTAGAAATTATTATTTTTAATCATTATATGTACACACATAATTCAATGAAAACATAAGAATTGCTAAATGTTGTTATTTTATTGATATGCATTATAATATTCTATTAAATTGGATTAAATGTAATTGTATTTTACAATTAACACTTTATATTATAAACATTAAAACGCCACTGTTTTATAGAAGTAATAATCCACTTGAGGTCACATTAAATTATATATCGTTAACACTAGTTTTTAGAAATTACAAGAAATAATACTTTCACAGCATTTATTGATCTAGTTTTATGTCAATTGTTTTAAATGTTCTAGTTTAACAAACTAATTTTAGTTAATTATGAATAAACAAATTAAAATTGCATATTTATAAATTAACTAGTGCTGTCAAATGATTAATCGAATCCTAAATAAACGTTTTTGTTTACATAATATGTGTTTGTGTACTGTGTATATTTATTATGTATATCTAAATAGACACAAATGCATATATATATATATATATATATATATATATATATATATATATATATATATATATATATATATTTAAGAAAAATATGTTATGTAATTTGAATGATTTCCAGTACAAATACAACTACAAACCATCAACTTTTAACCATTAAAACCATTAAATAATGGTTTCCTGTTGTGTGTTTTGGGACATATTACATTAGGATTTAGTAACTTTAACAAAAGCCATGAATAGAAGGCGACCAATTACCAGTAGAGACCAACCAAGCGCCAGAACAGTTTCCATTAAAACCAATCGATTTTCATTATAACCAGTAAAACCATTGCAAATTAAGTGATGCTTTCCATTTTCTTTTTTTCACCAGAGGTTTGAAATAAATGTATTATTGTATGAACTAAAATACTTGAAATCTACTATTGATTTTACTACAGTGCTATAGGCTACATGCTGTGTATAGTGAGAGAGGGCAAAGGTAACCTGATGTAACTGTTTGCTTTTTTCTATCCAAACCGCCTTTATCTTCCGTCTTTTGCTTGCCATCCGAGCCCACGCGTCAGTTTCGGTCTCTTATCAGGGTTGCCAGGTTTTCACAAAAAACCCCGCCAAAATAGCTTCAGGGATAAAATACACATGTTTTGCTGGGGTTCCCCTGGTAAAATTCACATGTTCAGGGGCTAAATATTACGTTATTGAGGTCATTTTTCAACCACGGACATGAAAAACAACCCCGCAAAGTGTTAAAGTTGCCCAATTCAAAACCAGGGACTTGGCAACACTGTTTATTATAAGCAAAATAGATTGCATTAGCCCCTTTTTTGTCGTCTTTTCTTTAATGATGAACCAGTCAGGACAATTTATATTTATATATAATATCAATTAAATGAATGTAAATACATAAATATTTTCAAAATATATGCTGCGTGTGTGTATTTATATATGCACATAATAAATATACACAGAGCACACAGATATTATGAAACTAAAACTTTTATTTTGTATGCGATTAATCGTTTGACAGCACTAAAAATAACATTAACCTAGATTAATAATTCCAGTCAAAAGTGCTGTTTATTGTTATTCATTATACTAACAAATGAATAAACTTTACTTTTAAATTTAAATGTAGTACTTTTCATGTAATTTAAATTTAACTTCAATTAAAATTCCATTGAACTTAAACGAAATTGAAATTTAACTTCCATTCGATACCTTTGCCAGACCGCTCGATGAGCTCCTTGGGTCTCGATATAGCGATGTACTTCCCAAAGTCCTTGAACTCCTCCATGGTGGGTCTGAAGGTCATGATCTTGTAGGAGTTGGCGCTGGAGGGGGCCGGGGCGGTGCTGGAGCCGGTGCCTCTGGTGTGAGTTCTGGTGCTGCGGCTCTGGCTTTATTTCTGGGTTCAGGGTCGGTTCTTCAGACAGTTCCTGGGCGAATCTGAGCGCTCCGGTTCGAGTCCAGGGTGGGTTGGACAGGTGAACCGTGAGCGGTGTCTGCTTGTTGAGTGACGTCTGGAGCCGGTTCAGGCTCTGGGTTCGGTCTGGAGGTAAAGACGGGTCCATGACTGCAGGTCAGCTAAAGCTGTGGGCATGAAATACAAAAACATTACCAATTTATACCAACACTACTATTACAAATAATTACAACCATTCAGAGAAAAACTGCGCTGAGACGAACTAAAAATGCTGATTATAAATTATAAAAGTTTATTTTCTAACATCATCATATAGGCTAGGTTTTAATTTACACTACTGGTCAAAAGTTTGGGATCAGGACGATTTTTAATGTTTTAAAGGAGTTTCTTCTGCTCATGAGGCTGCATTTATTTGATCAAAAATGAGGGGAAAAATTTTATATTGTGAAATATTATTCTGATGTAAAATAACCTTTTCTATTTTAATATACATTAAAAAGATAATTTATTTCTGTGATGTGCAGCTGTCTTTTCAGCATCATTCCTCCAGTATTCAGTGTCACATGATCTTCAGAAATCATTCTAATATGATGATTTATTCTCAATGTTGGAAACAGCTGCTTCATATTTTTTGGAACCTGTGATACTTTTTTCAGAATTATTTGATGAATAAAAAGATAAAAGAAGAGCATTTATTTAAAATAAAAATCTTTTCTAAAAATATACACTACCGTTCAAAAGTTTGGGTCAGTACATTTTTATTATTTCTTTTTTTAAAGAAATTAAAACTTTATTCAGCAAGGATGTGTTAAATTGATAAGAAGTGATAGCTAAGATTTATATCGTTAGAAAAGATTTACATTTTGAATAAATGCTGGTCTTTTAACTTTTATTCATCAAAGAATCCTGAAAAAGTATCACAGTTTTCCAAAATAATATTTGGCAGCACAACTTTGCCAACATTAATAATTCTAATAATAAATCAGCATATTATCATGATTTCTGAAGGATCATGTGACACTTATACTGGAGTAATAGCTGATGGAAATTCAGCTGCATCACAGAAATAAATTATATTTTAAAGGATATTAAAATAGAAAACATTATTTTATATTCTAATAACATTTTGCAAGATTACAGTTTTTCTGTATTTTTGATCAAATAAATGCAGCCTTGATGAGCAGAAGAGACTTCTTTATTTATTTCAGGCCCTTAAAGACAGAAACACAAAAATTAAGCCTGAGATGAACTAAGAAAACAAAAACTATTTATAAACTTAAGTATGAAACTAACCTTTATTTTGTTAAATTCACTCATCATAAATGATAGTTGGTAGTTGAGAAATAACTTTACTCTAAAAAAATGTATTTTCTAACATCAATATTTTAGGTTTCAGTTTATATGAATGTATGAATAAGTGTATTTAAGTCAAGTATTTACAGACAGAAATACAAATATCTGAAAATAAGCCTAAAAAGTTTAAAACTAATTACAAATTTAAAACTAATCTGTGTACATTTTTTCTTCAATTCAGTCAATTATAAATAATAGCTGGTCGTTGATAAATAACCTGTCTATGACCATGAAATTTTATTTTTATATATATATATATATATATATATATATATATAAATATTTTAAGATACAGTTTATATAAATTATATGAGAAAGTGTATTTTTCAGGCCCTAAAAGACAGAAATACAAAAATATAAAAATAATCCTGAATAAATAAACATCACTATCAGAAATCAGTTTTAAATGGTGACAAAAACCTCAAATTCATATTATTATTATTATTATTATTATTTTAATCATAACATTTTAAACTACTTTTCAAGAATAAACAGTCCTGAAATTAAATAAATTAAACCTAAATTAACCAGGCTATAAATAAAACAAATCTATGAATTAATATAATTGTTTTGGGGTTTTTTTTCCAATTCAAGCCATGTAGAAAATTATATATATATATATATATATATATATATATATATATATATATATATATATATATATATATATATATATATATATATATATATATATTTTTTTTTTTTTTAAATGATGATGATTTTAAAAAGATTACAAAATAAAAGCATTGAAAACGAACCTGTTCAGAACAGGCCAATACCAAAGTGCCCAAAGCTAAAATCTCAGAGCCATTATTACGGTCTCTGTGCTGAAATCCTCGCTGACCTGTTGCACACGCTTTCATCAGAAACACACAAACCATGAGCTCAGCAAGCACAGGAATGATGCAAAACACCTGACAGCCGTGAAAAAGAGATCTTTGCATGATTCCGATAAGAAACCAGATTATTGTGCACATCAGTAATAAAGATATGCCAGAAAAGTTAGCTAGCTATCAGAGTCTGGCAGCCATGATGTTTTGCATGATATTTTCTTATGCAAAAGACGCAGTCATGAAGGAGCAGATTTAAATGAAGTGACTTCAAGGCATTATGATTTAAATGGCATGGAAATGCAGACAAAGCAAAATGACTATTAATAAGTGAAAATATTACAGCCAGAAATCAAATACTGAACAAGCAGTGTATTCGCTTTTTTTCCCCTTTTCTAGTCACTTCTTGGAAACAGAAGTGGTCCAAACCAAGCAGAAGTGCACGAGAACCTGATTTCATGCTCTCTCTGACAGTGAAAACATTAAATCACCATGTTATGTTAAATTATATTTTAATAACTAGCTATTGCCTGTGCTGTACCTTAAAAGATTTTGCATGCATGAACAAAATAATCAATTACTGCATGAAAATTCATCCCAGCTCACACACAAACCAAGCACCATCAAGACATTTTTAACTTCAATGGTAAAAATATGAGTCCATAATTCATAATGACGCTTCCTCTGATGATCTGATGAAGAAACAAACCCATTTAATTCTCAGATGGCCTGAGGGTGAATACATTTTCAGCAAATATTAATTTTGGTTATCTACTCCTTTTAAAAAAAAAAAAAAAACAATAGGTACATGCAAAAGCATCAGCTATATTTAATTTGATAAGATATAATTAAAGTATCTGTGTTACAGTCCATATTATACATGCATGCAATAAATAATCAACAATTGCATGCAAAATTAATCTCAAAATGCATGTCAAATTCCTGGTGTTCAGCTCAAGTTCAGTCAGCACGAGACATGGAGGTTTAAATGGCCTTTGTGTATGTGTGCAGCCTACAGCAGAATGCATCATGACTACTAAAGCGAAATGCATGAAAAACAACACGCGAATCTATTAAAGCAATACATATACATCGCACACGATGACTTATGCATCAAATGCACGCCTGTATTCACATGCAAATGCTTTAGTGTGCTAATATTTCTCACTAGCAGCGTATCAGCTGCTGATTTGACAAGCAATATCAACACAGCTGCTCTCTAACATCCCAAACAACAATAAAACCCCTCCAGCGTCCGCGGACTCGACCCGAAAGCGCTATGTAGAGCGTATATATCTTCTCACCTCCTGCTCTGGGTCGTTTTTTGCTCTTTCTTCGCTGTTTTCTTCTCGATTCTGTCCGTTTTCTGGATTCCAGAGGCTCGGTAGTGTTTCGGCAGCGCTGGGCCGCATCTCCGCCCACTGCAGCGCGACGTGTGCCGTGATTGGCTGGATCGTACCAAAGCGTAGCCTCCCATTGGCTGACGCGTTCGATTGACGGCTCAACCGGCCTTTCGCGTTGTGTTTGTGCCTTCTACTATCACGGAAATCATAATAGTGTGTCTTCCGGTATGACATACTTTGATTGTACGTCAGCGTTTGATGGAATATGCCATATACGGTTTATATCCCAGAGTCTTCCTGTTTTAAGCACGTTTTCAGCTAAAAACGTTACAAATATAAGAAAAGCTTCCATTTAAACGACGTGGAAATATGTTCAAAGAACATAGCGTATAAATAGTTATATTTCTGAACAAAACGGTCCATTATGCTGCTGAATTTTTCCAAAATAGTATTTATATTAATTAAAACGATCAATCAGTGCGTTATTATTTAGCCCCGCCCTTCTCAAGCCCCGCCCCTTGTTTCTGTCATCCGAAGTCTTGCACATTCAAATAAAACTGCTTGCTTTTATTCCAAAATAAAGTGGATATGCGACAGAGCGTTTTACAAGTAAGAGAGATCACACGGTTTTATTTTATATAAAAGTTCAATACAGTTTATTGAAAAATATAGCACTCACCCCAGTGCAAGAAAATAGCTATGCACCAAACACTACATAAAAATGCAAAATACAAGTGCTAAAATATACAATTTCAAATTTCAGAATATACAGCTCCAGTCTACTGAAACATTAGAAATAGTTGAGGTATAACTAAGGAAAACAAATAATAAAACAAAAGGTAATTATCTGCAGCCTTAGGCATTTTATTTTGCAAATTCTATAATAACTCTTACAACAAGCAAAGAACGTCCAACGGCAAAAAAGTCGATGCAATTAAATACTTCCTGAATGAGAAACTGTTGTGGGTTTGTGCGGAAAACGTTCAAGGATTTACCTCGAAAACCTTCGACAAGTCAAGGCAGAGTAGGAGCCTTAAAACCGGTTCGGGATCGACTTAAAACAGCACCTGAAATGCAGATCGCTGGATTGGTTTCACACGCATGACCACTGTTTGCATAACGGCAGAAGTTAGTGGAAAATGACACTCCGTTTCTAAAGCACATACAGCAGTTAAACAGCGAAGCAAATTAACGAAACTGAAAAAGAGGGATAATATCTATTAATTTCAGAGCGTATAAAATTTAGTAGCTTATCAAAATGGATGAAAAAAAAAATTTCAACGGACGTTGAATTAACGTAAATTACTATGAGGTTAAAATGAATACATTTTAGATTAAATTTAGTTAGTTACCAATAAAGACAGTACGATAAAAGATTAAATAAAGCCAAAATGTAAAAAGTTTGTAGCGCTAGTAAAGCTACTGCACCTTAAGTTCACGGATCTTAATAGCATTTGTACAAAAGCTTGTTAACGTCATAAATGATGAAAAACTGCTGGCCAAAAAGTTGTTGAGCGATTAACATTGCAAACATCTTTATAGTGCATAGCTAGTTCATTTAAATTTCGTTTACTTTTACGTAAATTACTATTAGGTTTAAATTAATCAATTTTAGATTAAATTTAGTTACCAATAAAATCAATTTTAGATTAAATTTAGTTAGTTACCAATAAAGCGTACAGTAAGAGATTTAATAAAGCCAAAATGTAAAAATTGTTGTCGCTAGTAAAGCTACTGCACCTTAAATTCATGGATCTTAATAGCATTTATGCGAAGGTTTGTTATCGTCATGACAAAAAAAACGCTGGCCAAAAAGTTGTCGAAAGATTAGCGTTGCAAACATCTTTATAGTGCATAGCTAGTTCATTTAAATTTCGTTTACTTTTACGTAAATTACTATTAGGTTAAAATTAATCAATTTTAGATTAAATTTAGTTACCAATAAAATCAATTTTAGAGATTAAATTTAGTTAGTTAATCAATTTTTAGATTAAATTTAGTTAGTTACCAATAAAGAGCGTAGGATAAGAGATTTAATACAGCCAAAATGTATAAATTGATGGGCTAGTAAAGCTACTGCACCTTAAATTCACGGATCTTAATAGCATTTATCGAAGGTTTGTTATCGTCATGACAAAAAGCGCTGGCCAAAAAGTTGTTGAAAGATTAACGCTTGCAAACAACTTTATAGTACATAGCTAGTTAAATTTAGTTAACGATGGTACAGTAAAACCTTACTGGTATAGCACCTTACACTCATGGATGTTAATATTATGTATGAAGGCTTGTTAAAGACAAAGGATGGAAAAACCTGTTGGGATATAAATGTGCAAAATCGTAAACCGCATTACAGTTTTAAACTTTGTTAACGTTAATGATGGTACAGTAAAAGCGTCAAATGCACAGATCATAACGCAACTGGATCATTTTAACAGGATTCTAAAGCCAGCGCTTGCACAAAAAATCATAATCTCAAATTACTGCTTCGAAAAACAATTAGCCAAAATTGTAACGCGCATAGCTAGTTCATTTGAATTTAGTTAACGCTAACGATGGTACAGTAAAACTGTTACTGCTACGGCACTTACAGATCTTAACATTTGCACGAAGGTTTTATTAACATCATAAATGGCGAAAAGTTGTTGGAATATTAGATAATATTATAATAGTGCATAGCTAATTCATCTACATTTAGTTAGCATTACGGTGGTACAAATATCAAACACTAATTATAAGCAATGGGATCGTTTTAACTGGATTCTAGAGCCAGTGCTTTCGGACAAATCATCGTAATGACAAATTACTGAAAATTAAACATCGTAATAGTGCATAGATAGTTCATTTAAATGTAGTTAAAGCTAACAATAGTAAAACGCTACTGCTACAGCACCGTTCTAAATAACATTCGTACAAAAGCTCGTTAACATCAAATGGCAAAAAAAAAACTTGGGATATTGGACGTCCGTTAAATTCAGCTAACGCTAACGATGGTACAGTAAAACGCGACAACGCATCGTATGAAGCAACGGAATCGTTTTAACGGGATTCTAGAGCCAGCGTTTGCATCAAATCAACGTGATGATAAATTGCTGAGGAAAAATTATTAATGAACATTGTAATTGTGCATAGCTATGGTTCATTGTGCTGGTGTAGGGTACAAGAAGGCAATGTATCGTCACTTGAAGTGGCTATAGCTAAAACATGACTAGAATCACTTTACTCGAAATCGAAGATCACAATTGGAAGAAATAACTGCAACGAATAGAAGTTGAGTGGCTAGATAGAGGCAGATCACCAAACAGGGCCAAATCAAGTAGCGGTGTTCAATCAAGGCGGAGGTGTTTCCATCAATCCTACAACCTGATGTATTTGTTAAATATATTAAAAATGAAATCCATGTTTAGCTCGTCGAATTCTGTCGTGCCGCATCGCATGCCGACAGCATCAGTGTCAACACCGTCCGCTGCTGTATCCGGGGAAGAGCTGGGTGAGAATGGCTTGAGAGATTTGTTCACCGTCATTTGGTAGTTTTGCCCAGATCGGTCGGCAAGCCGGACAGGTGTAGACCTCGGCTTTGAAAGACCGCTGAAGGCATTCCTGCAAAGAGAAGAAAATCGTTAATGTCTTATTCATAAACGTACAAACTAGCACATATGTAATGATCTTACACCCTCATGTGTTGCCATAATCCCTAAAAGCAGACATTTATTTTGCTGCTAATGCGATATTGTGATAGAAGTACAACATCAAGCTAATTTTCAGTTTTTATACATTTCAGAAATCAAATATTCATGTTTTTTTTCATGAATTTAAAATTAATTTCTATTACTTTTTTCCAGGCCTGGGAGGAAGTGATCAAAGTATAATTAATGAAGTGCATAAAATAAATAACGTATAAAAGTATAATTAAAATATTAAAAAAATAAAACATTACAATTAAAACAAAGTATAGTTAAGATAAAAATAAATACATAAAAGTATATAAAAGTAACAGTATATAAAATAACTTAAATATATAATTATTTTAAAATAAGTATAACTAAAATATAAAGTAATACAATTAAAATAACTAATTAAAAAAATGTAAATAACCAGAATACAAAATTAAGTATAATTAAAATACTATGAATAAAAAGTAATTGAAATCGAACATAATTAATTATATAATAGCTAAGTACAAAAAAGCATAATCAAAATTGAAAAATAAGATGAAGTATAATTAAAGAATATAGAAAGCAGCATTAAAATAACTAAAATGTATATTAAATATGTGAAAAAATTATCATTAAAAGCAAGCAACTAAAATACAACTTTAAAGCATAATTACAATTAAATTACGATTAAAATAAAGAACTAAAATACAAAGTCTAATTAAAATAAAGTATAATTAAATTAAGAATGCATGTAAAACTTAAATTAAAATAACCAAATAAAAGGTAACTAAAATACATAGAAAAGTTTAATTAGGTCCATCACATGCATTCGAAGGAAAACTGAATAGCTTTCTATTGTCCGTTGTTACAATATAACAAGTTTGTCTGTGTTTTTCTCTTACCCTGCAGACGTTGTGTTGGCATTCTGTGGTGATGGGTTGATAGCGACTTCTTGGCAGCAGATGCACAGGAAAACCTCCTCCACTTTGTTGATGAATCGCTACAAGTGCAACGAACACATTAAACCGACAATCATCCTCAGAGCACCTTAATTAGAAGACGCTGGTCTGTACATACAGGTCCGAGGTTGAGAGCGCATGGCTTCGTCCCACAGCTTCTTGTTGAGCTCGTGTCCTTTGATCAAGGCCTTCTGCTCTTTGCTCAGTTTGTAGGCCTCCACTTTCATCTTCTTAGGCGTGCTTTTGGCGGAGAGCTCTTCTCGTCCACTCACGATTGAGAAAGCAGGGCGTTAGGGACATAACCTATGACTAAAGATCATCAGGTTTGGTCTTTATTAAACCATGATGTTTTCACCTACCGGTCTGGGATTTCCTCTTCCTCTTGCCTTTGGTGGGTGTTTCATCAACGCCTTCCCTCGCTTTTGTTCTCTTTCTCCTTTTCTTTGCAGCCACGGCTTCCAGATAGCCTTCAGGATACTGAAGCACAGGGGAATGAGGATTAGCGGAATCTCATGAAGAAATAACTATTTTGGGTGAAATCTGGCAGACTTTACCTGCATGCTGAGCCCCAGTTTCTTAATGCGCCTTTTCCATCAGGGTCCACGAGCCGGTTCATCGTCGTTCGCTTTCAGCAAGTATCTCCAAACGAGGAAGCGGACTTGCCCTTCTCTGGCCAGTACTTCACCACCTAATAAACACAGCGATTAAGGGTTTCTGCAGATATATTTAAGACTTTAAAGACCGTTTAAGACCAATTAAAGAAAATAAGGAATAAGTTACAGAAAACAAACATCATGTTGTCCAAATGAGTTATTAGCAACACCTCAGTTAAAAAAACTTCCAACTTATTTCAGTATCTCTGAGACACTATTATAGATTATTTAAATGTTTAATTAGTTTTATTATCATCAATTTGAATTAAATTTCAAGTAAATTTTTTAATCAGTTTCCTTAGTTTTTTTGTCAACAGTTTAAGTTTTATTTCTTGAATTATTTATTTTCTTAAGTTTAATAATATAATTAAAATAATTAAATCAGTAAAAGCGAAAATAAAACAATTAAAATAAACGTAATACACAAGTAAATAAAATACATATATGTATAATTTGAATAAAATTATAATTAAAATTAAGCATGATTGAAAATACAATTTTTATCTTGCATTATTTTATTTTTCTTATATTTAAGTTTAAATAAATCAGTAAAAGCAAAAATGAAACGCTTAATTAAAATAAACTTAATACACAAAAATAACTTAAATACATGTATAAATTTGAATAAAATAAAAATAATTAAAATTAAGCATGAATGAAAGATTATTAATTTTATTTCTTGAATTATTTTATTTTTCTTATATTTAAGCTATTTTAGTAATATAATTAAAATAATTAAATCCAGTAAAAGAGCTAAATAAAATGTATAATTAAAATTAATACTTAAGCATGATTGAAAGAGTATAATCAAACTTTTAAAAAATATATATGTAACAAATACAATTCTACTAAAAGTATAGTTTAAAAAAACTGAAGTATAATTAAAATAAACTAAAATACATTGAAAATAGCATTAAAATAATAATAAAAAACACACAACTATAGCAATTAAATGCATATATAAAATTAATTGTGTATAATAAAATAAAACCAAAAACACTAAAATAAATCTAGAAAGTATCATTCAAATTTATTAGTAAGCTTCAATTTCAAGGTCCATCACATGCATTCACAGGAAATGTAATTGGACTGGAAAACAAGACAAAAATGTGGAGGAAGATATTGATTGCAATGCTAAATTTAATGCCAATGATGACTTCATAAATTTTAAAACTTCCTGCTCTGATTTAAGACCTTTGAAGTCTTTAATCTCTGGAAGTGACTTTAAGAGTGGTTTAATACCCACAGAAACACTAAAGACCGCATGCAAACTGCCCCATCAGCTCAAAACACCAGGAATCACTCACCTTGTAAATGCCGTCAGATCGGTTGCCGCTTCAGGACAGAACTTGCTGTGTTTAGGCTCCTTTGGAGCTGCGACGACTCTCACAGGTTTCCCAGCCTTCCAGTCTTTGGCCTCAGCCTTCTTTCTCATTCACCGCTTGCAGTTCAGAGCAAGAGCCCTACAAACAACACATCAACAATACAGCCTTAAAACAGGAGAATTCACACAAAATCTGTTTCCAATTAATTACATCTTTAACACTTATTTTCCAGATTATTACTGAGAAGCAGCTCTGTATAAAGCTCTCTCTCTCTTATATATATATATATATATATATATATATATATATATATATATATATATATATATATATATATATATATATATATATAAGTAATCATTCCACACGCATTTAAAAGCAATGATCCAACTACATGTTATTTATTAAATGTGTTAAAAGCGAACAGATGATTGCATTTTTAAATGTTTCTAACCTTAGTTTGCGCTCAGGGTATAAATATAAAAAAAAAAAAAAATTGGTTAAATAACTAATCATACTAATTATGATAAAAAATGTGAATGTTTTATACAATATAAAAGATATAATTCCGTTTAAGTGTGTTTAAAAAAAGAAAAAAGTATAACTAATATTCCCTTTGGTTCAGTGTACATCACTAATATAATAAAAAAAAATTAATATTGATCTTTGATACAATATTAAAGCTATAATTCAATTAATTGTGTTTGTTATTAAATGTTAAAACTTATTTTTTCTTGTTGCATCCTTTTAATAATAAAACTAATACTTTTAGTGTTTCCATGATTATAAAAGGCCTATTAAAAAAAAAAAATCTAGTATTATTTACTATTAAACTAATAATGGAGACTAATAAAAATGTAATAAATAAATTTAATGTATTTGTTTTAAATAAAACTAATACTTATATTACTAATAATAAAAATATATAATTAACCTATCTAATTTTTATAATTATTCTTAATAAAACTAGTACTTTTTAGGGTTTCCATTTATAGAAGAAAAAACTAGTTTTACTCAATTATTAAACTAATAATGGAAAAATAGTTATAATAAATTAAAACTGTTTTAGTTATTAAATGTTAAAACTTATTTTTCTTTGTTTTGTATGGTTCAGTGTACAATAATTCTCATTATTACTATTAATAATCCATATTTTAGATTATATTTCTGTCTGAATACTGGTTTATCGTAGCATCAAGTAAGTTTCAGACTGACCTGTTCATGTTGGTGAGCTTCTGATCGCAGGGACTGCTCGGCCGTCCCTCTTGTTTCCTGAGAGGTCACGACCCCGAGCCCGTGTAGGTGAACTCATTACCATCGTCCTGATAAAGACAGAGTCACAGGTAAACAGAGGAAGGGAAGAACTTCTCAAAGGATGGTTTGGGGGTATCTGCAGGCGATACCACATCGTCTTCATAGCCTCCGGCAAGAACCAGTGAATAAGCGCCGTCATTACTTCTGCCGTGAATCCCAGCGCGTGAGGCCTGTGAATGCCGGACTCACTCACCTGAGCATCAGAAACACAACAAGATCACATGCATCTCCAGCACCTGTCCACATTCATGACAATCGGAGAAAACAGGGCTCACACTAATTTAATTTACATGATTACTGGACTTTCATTATATAAATATTCTTAACCAATGCATTATTTGTGCAGTTAAAGAAAACACAAATAAAATAACATTTTAATATGCAAATATACTTAAATATGTAATTTTTTCTTTGTTTATAATAAGTCCATTTAAAACAATTGTTTAAATTACATCAATTATTTTTATATTAAATATGTAGTATAAAAATATTTTAATTTTATGATAAAACAGTTATTCAATAAATTATTAGCTTTTATACGATTGTAACAATCACTTTGCAATTGTTTTAAACATCTTTATAAACAAAACTTTAAATGCATAATAAATTATAAATAAAAGTTAATTATGAAGTTTGTAGAAATAAGTCATTTTGATAAGATTGTAAAACTATTTTACGTTTTATTTTGCATTGTTTACTAGATTTATTCCATTATTAAACTAATAATGAAAACTATAATAAAAATTTTTTAAATTTACTTTAAAATAAAACTAATATTGATACTACTAATACTAATAATGGAAACCGTGAATTAAACTATAAAAATATATATTTTTTAAATAATAAAACTAATGCTTTTAGGGTTAGATTATAGAAGGCCTATATAAATCTAGTATTATTTACTATTAAACTAATATTGAAACTATAATTTAATAAATGTATTTTTTAATATAAAACTAATACTTATACTATTAATACTAATAATAGAAACTAATTAAACCATCTAAATTTTATAATTATTTTTATTTTTATTTGATTTATAAGAGGCCTAAAAAATATATATATATAATAATATATATAATATAATGTATAATATATATACATACACAAACACAAACACATATTATATATATATATATATATATATATATATATATATATATATATATATATTTTTTTTTACTCCATTATTAAACTAATAATGGAAATTATAATTATATAAAAAAAGTAATTTGCTTTTTAAATAAAACTAATATTGATACTTTTTTTTATTAAACTATAAAAATATATCTTTTTTTATAATAATAAAACTAATGCTTTTAGGGTTTCCATGATTATAGAGAGGCCTATATAAATCTAGTATTATTTACTATTAAACTAATATTAGAAACTATAATTTAATAAATGTATTTAATATAAAACTTATACTACTAATACTAATAATAGAAACTAATTGAACCATGTAAATTTTATAATTATTCTTTATTTTATTTGATTTATAAGGAAAAAAAGAAAAAAATTTATTTTTTTATTTTTTTTCTTAGTTTTACTGCGTATTAAACTATTAATGGAAACTATAAATGAAAAAATTATAAAAGTTTTTTTTTTTTTATAAAACAACACTTTCTAGGGTTTGTGATCATAAACAGGATAAACTCGAGCAGATCAGAGATGCCCACCTGCACTCTAAATTTCCACAGCGTCTCCCACTGGGACTCGGAACGGGCCGTAATGGTTGAGGGAACGATGGTGCACTGTTTAGTCGCGGCCGACACCGCCATACCCGCCAAACGAGACACCAGGCTCATAAACACTTCATCTGAACCAATCCCACACCTGTGTTTGCTCGCCTGAACGCGACCTTCCCCAGTCCCTCTGACTGGACGAGCTCCCGACGCCATCTTGGCCTTCTTCTTGCTTTCCTTCAGCTTCTTCCAGCCAGAACCACCTGCTGGCATCAGTATCGGCATTCAGGACAATACCGTAAAAAAGACATTTATAGTGGAATCGATATCGCTTAAATTTATTTTATATATATATATATATATATATATATATATATATATATATATATATATATATATATATATATATATATATATATATATATATATATATAGATTTGGTCATTGACAATATGCTAATGGTTTCATGAGAAATTAACTAAAATTTGTTTCATTAACTGAAGGCAAAAACTTAATATAATGTAGTTTTACAAACATTTTACACATTTATTTGCCAGAAGGTTGTTGGTTCAAATCTCTCAAGAGTCGATTTATTGTTGCTCTGAATGAACGTATTAGATAAATGCGAGTAATAAGTGGAGAAATCGTCACAAGAATGGTTTTATGAACACTTTGAGTGATTTACACAAATTTCAATTTACAAACGATAAGAGATTGTAACACCAAACTATCTGTTGGTTTTAGATACTTTTAATGTTTAAATACTGTATAAACAAAATTGCGTGCAAATGTTAACCATGAACATTTTTCTTCATTAAACAATTAAATTAAGTTTGTAGATAAATTTGAGACAAACCTATGAACATGAAAACAGAGCTAAAGCTAACAAGTTTTTTATATTTTGGCAGGTTTTGGTTCAAATCCCTCAAAAGTCGATTTTTGTTGCTTTGGAGAAATGTATTAGATAAATGATGAATAATTGGTTACGGAGAAATCGCTTTACCAGTCCTTGTCGCAAGAATGATTTTATGAACACTTACAAAATTCAACAATTTGCAAATTATTTTAGAACTTAGTTTAACAAATCTATGTAATTACTGTAAATATTTAAATATTGTATAAACAACTGTATGATAAGAGTTAGTTAACTAATGAATTTTTTTCTTCATTATACAATTAAAATATTTAAGTTTGTAATTTAATTTACAAAACCTCAAGCATGAAACCACAGCTAAAG
Organism: allo-octoploid hybrid of Carassius auratus x Cyprinus carpio; assembly: GCA_024542945.1. NCBI lineage: Eukaryota > Metazoa > Chordata > Actinopteri > Cypriniformes > allo-octoploid hybrid of Carassius auratus x Cyprinus carpio. The sequence continues at coordinate 2,052,624 of CM045072.1, forward strand.
CTAACAAGTTTGATTTTGACAAGGTTGTTGTTTCAAATCCCTTAAGAGTATTTATTGTTGCTTTGGATGAACATATTCGATAAATGAGTAATTAGTGATGCAGAACTTGTTTACTAGTCTTTTGAGAATGTTTTTACAAACACTTTGTACAATTTTATTTATTCAATTTTAGAGCCTAGTGTAATCTATGTAAGTCTAATCCATGTATCAAAGTGGACTACAGTGAACTTTTCCTTCATTATACAGTTGAAATATTTAAGTTTGTAGCTAAATTTAAGAGACCGGTTGTTGGTTCAAATCCCTCAAGAGCCAATTTATTGTTACTTTGGAAGAATGTATTAAATGAGTAATTAATGACGGAGAATTAATTTACCAGTCTTCGTCACATGAATGGTTTTCTGAACAGCTACAGCGATTTACACAAATTCAGCAATTTACAAATGATATTAGAGATTGTTACACTAAGCTATGTATTTGTTTTAAACATCTTTAATATATTTAAATATTGTATAAACAAATTTGTATGGAAATTGTAACAAACTTAATTCATTATACAAACCAAAAGTTCAGTAGATAAATTTTGAAACTTTGCAAGTTTTTTGATGTCACCAGAAGGTTGTTGGTTCAAATCCCACAAGAGTCAATTTAATGTAACTTTGGAAGAGCGTATTAAATGAGTAATTAGTGACAGAACGATTTACCAGTCTTAGTTACAAGAAGCGTTTACAAATAGTTTACGAGTGATTAACACAAATTCAGCAATTTACAAATGACATTAGAGATTGTTACACTAAGCTATGTAATTGTTTTAAATATCTTTAATATTTAAATCTTGTATGAACAAATTTGTATGGAAAATGTTAACTACAACAAACTTTCTTCATAATACAATTAAAATACTTTAGTTTGTAGATAAATTTGAGACAAACTTTGCAAGTTTTTGATGTCACCAGAAGGTTGTTGGTTCAAATCCTTAAAATTCAATTTATTGTTACTTTGGAAGAATGTATTAAATGAGTCATTAGTGACGGAGATTTAATTTACCAGTCTTCGTTACAAGAATGGTTTTACTGAACAGTTTATGAGCGATTTACACAAATTCAGCAATTTACAAATGATATTAGAGATTGTTACACTAAGCTACGTAATAGTTTTAAATATCTTTAATATTTAAATCTTGTATAAACAAATTTGTATGGAAATGTTAACTGTAACGAACTTAATTCATTATACAAACCCAAAGTTAGTAGATAAATTCATAAAACTTTGCGAGTTTTTTGAGGTCACCAGAAGGTTGTTGGTTCAAATCCCACAAGAGTCAATTTATTGTTACTTTGGAAGAACATATTAAATGAGTAATTAGTGACAGAACTAATTTACCAGTCTTCGTTACAAGCGACGTTTTACGAACAGTTCTGAGCGATTTACACAAATTCAGCAATTTACAAATTATATTAGAGATTGTTACACTATGCTCAGTAATAGTTTTAAATATCTTTAACATTTAAATCTTGTATGAACAAATTTGTATGGAAAATGTTAACTACAACAAACTTTCTTCATAATACAAATAAAATACTTTGTTCAGTAGATAAATTTGAGACAAACTTTGCGAGTTTTTGGCGTCACCAGAAGGTTGTTGGTTCAAAGCCCTCAAGTGTTGATTTGTCGCTGCTTTGGACAGAACTATTAGATAAACTTCGTTTACCAGTCCTCGTCTTCAGGGATGGTGGTGAGCGCGGGTTCAAGCAGTAGGTGTGAAAAGCCATGTCGCGATTCGCACAGCAGCTGTTTGTCGGGATCCTGCTTCACGCCACAAGCGTGACAGTTGCATATCGCGCAGTTCTTCTTCGGTCGTCTTTGCAGACCTTGCACTTCGGGTCCGTTCGACCCTGATTTGACAGAAACGAGGCACCTTATAGTCTGCAGCTCAACATACTGAGTCCGAATGCCACAAAATTTAAATGTAGGTTCGAAGCTGACACAAAAGTCAGACTCACTCTTGAGAGGGCTGTCAGAAGAGGCACCTGGACCCTCCGAACTTCCGCTCCTCGATCTTGTAGATTTCGGTCACGAACATGATGCGACAGTCGTTGAGAGAATCCCCAGCATCTCTTTAGAAAGTGTGGACATACATTGTGAACAAAAAAATAAATAATAAAGATGCACAGCAAGACATTTATAGTGGAACCAATGCAATTTTAAATATCTGATTTGCTCAACAGCAATTTGACACTGGTTCACAAGGAATTAGTGCAAATTTGTTCTGCTGAAGGTTACAAGTTCTATAAAAAGTGGCTTTACAAACATTTTACATATTCTGGCATAATTTTCAAATACTTTGAGGGATGTACACAAATCTACAAATGATTGTAAAGCTTAATGTAACAAATTTGTAATAATTATTATACAAACATCTTAAATCAAAAACCATTTTAATTGCATAATTACATTTCTAGATAAATAATTACAAACTTTGTGAACAAATCATCAGAAAGAAAAAGGCCATCAAGACCATCTATAATGGAATATACAATTTTAATAGGATTTCATGAGCAATTAACATGAAATTAGTTTAAAACACACTGCTAAAAAAGTAGTTTGACATTTTTCACGGTCTTGCATAAGAATTGTTTTATGAACACTTTGAGAGATTTACTAATGAATTTAGAGTCTTGTAACTAACGCTATAATTGTTTTAAATATATTTAGATATTTTTAAATGTGATTTTAATTGTATAATAAAACATCTGTTATAATTACAATATTTTAATTATATATAGCTAGAATAAATATTGTAATTAAACTTTGTTCATTATACATTTAAAATTATTATTTTCAGAGAACACAAAATGTAAAAGAATCTTGTGAGCAAATCAACAGAAAAAAATGCAAATTAGTTCTGCTAACTGAAAGTGGCTATACGGAAAAAGTGCTTTGATAAACATTCCTTTTAGCCTTTACACTTTACAAGAGATTTAAACATTTGATAATTTAAAAATAATTTTAAAGCCTAAAGCACACTATATAATTGTTTTAAATCTCTTGAACCATACACTTTAATTGCACAGTAAAACTTCATAAGTTTATAATTAACTACGATTCAAAATCATTAAGTTTGTAAATAATTCAAATATGTGACCCTGGACAACAAAACCAGTCATAAGTGTCAATTTTTCTGAATAAATAAGCTTTCCATTGATGTATGGTTTGTTAGGAGGACAATATTTGGCAGATACAACTATTTGAAAATCTGGAATCTGAGGGTGCAAAAAAGAAAAAAAAAATCCAAATTTGAGAAAATCACCTTTAAAGTTGTCCAAATGAAGTTCTAAGCAATGTATATTACTAATCAAAAAACTAAGGTTTTAATATATCTATGGTAGGAAATTTTAAAAATATCTTCATGGAACATGATCTTTACTTAATATCCTAATGATTTTTAGCATAAAAGAAAAATCGATAATTTTGACTCATACAATGTATTTTTGGCTATTGCTACAAATAAACCCCAAGCAACTTAAGACTGCTTTTGTGTCCAGGGTCACATATGATAAACTCATATTAGACCAATAAAAGAAAATGGTCAACAAGACATTTATAGTGGAATAGACCATTTTAATTAGATTTCCTCATCGAACAAGACAATTTCCTTAAGAACAAGCAATTAATGCAAATACGTTCCACTAACCGAACACGACTACACAAGTAAAATGTTGGTCAAACCACACTTGCATTAGTTCTTGGCAAGAACATTTTTTCGACATGGTTTGGCTAAAAGCTTGGTAAAGGAAGTGCAAAAGATGCTATTTCAAACAAGCTTGGTAACCAAAGAGTTCATGTTAGCTTTGACTTCCATAGTATTTTTTCCATACTACGACTAACGTTAACTGTTTGGTTACCAAAATTCTCAAAATATCTTCTTTTGTAGGGATGTAATGATTAACCGCGAGCGGTTAAAAAATGATTCAAGTGGTCTCGGTTGAGATGCCAAACAAATGCTGATTCAATTAGGGGTAGGAGTTTATATGAATGTATATCTGAGGGAACTTACTGTCTTTAGAAAAGTTTAGATGGTATTTTGTCTTTCCATCTTGCCTCTGAACAATGCATATTAAAGTTCATAAGTGCAGCCCGCTTTGTTTACAGCAGTAACCAAGGAAGCGCTTTAAGCGCCACCTGCTGGCAGAGAGTGGATCTCGCCTCGTTCAGCTTCGTCTGCTGTTTTCGGTTTCATGCTCATATTTTTTATGTATAGTTTCACAAACCTGAAGCCCAATCAATCTGTTTTTGCTTCAAATTTCGAAATTATACAATCTAATTTAGATTTAAAACTGCTCATGTTGCATGTATGCAGCATCTTTATTTGGATCATGATTAAAATGCAGTGGTTGCCTCTCATTTTAAATGGAAAAAGCACAGATAAAAGCCTTATTTTGTTTATATGAAGAGATTTCTTTTATTTGTGTTACTTATTTAATTTGGGTTTGTTTTAATTTAAATGTAGCTTTGTTATTTACATTATATTTAAATTTAGTTATTTAGCAGACGCTTTTAATAAAAGTGACAAAGTGAAATTGGACAATAGAAGCAATCAAAACCAACAAAAGAGCAATAATATGCAAGTGCTATATTAGTATATTATTACAGTGCTCACAAAGAAATGTGCAGCATTTTGTCCAAGCAATAATAAAGGACACATTTAATTTATAATTTGCCTTAAATCTCATTTTGTTAAAAGAAATTGTGAATCGAATCATTACATCCCTATTCTTTTGCATTTAACAGAATAAAGAAGCTCATTTGGAACAAGTGGATGAGTAAATGAGAGGTTTTAATTTTTTAGGTGAACTATCCCTTTGAAAAGTCTGAAGCGTCGCCTTACCCGAGCAGGATCTTGCCGTAAACCTCGGCTGAGTGCGCTTCTCTCTTCCTCTGGATCTCGGCATGACCAGTAGCCGGCTCCTTGGGCTCGTCGGGGTTGTAGTTCACCATCACGATCATGCCCTGCTCCAGCTGGTGCCACTGGTAGCGGTCGCGCCAGCTGACGGACATCTTTCCCAGCAGCTGCACCCGCCGTTCTCAGGGTAACTGCACAGAGCAAACGACGCGATTAGCATTCACTGCGTGGGATGTTAAAACAGACCGTCTTTGATGAACGGTTTAAGATGCAGATGAAAGGAAAGACTGAAACTTGGAGACGCGTTAGCAGGTGCATGAAGCGCTCAATGAATCCAGGTGTTCAACGTGATAAAATCTGCTCAAATTTGGAGGGAAAAACCCTATATTTTGTAGATCATTTCAGCGAGTTTGGAAAAGACAAAGTCAAGTATGTTTGTTGTTAGTAACCTTAAACCTACTCCCAAGATTCTCCTTCAAGTCAATTCAACCTTAAAATCAGGCCGTAAAACATCTGACTGAATATGACTTGAGATTCAGAAAGTGAATCATCTGTTAACTTTGATTCAAAGTCTCAATGAATCTTAATTTCTCATGACTCACTGATTCATTTAAGATTTTTGATTCAGATTCATTTGGGCATAGTTACGTTATAAAGTCCATTTTGCTTACCAAAGATTCTCTCAATGCTGATTTTTTAAATTACATGGTTTTAAATCAATAACTCATCTTTGAACCATTTTCTAAAGGAATCGCTCACAGGATCTTGCCTTTATTTTGTTGTAAAATTAAAAACATATGATTCTTTTGCATCGAGCAGAAGATTCACAATCAGGATCAGTGTGATATGTACAGTAACTAAACATTTAGACTCACTCTTCGTATTTGACGTGGTAAATGATCTCCTCTTCCCCATCAGTGCCTCCGTCTTCATCCGAAGACTTTGTCGTTTTGTCACATTGATGATCTCGCCTCAACCAGGCACCCATGTTTAAGTCTCGACGTCCACAAACTCATTTATCTGAAAAAAGTTTACAAATTACAAGTTGTCGCATTTGCTTTTTTTGTTAATGAAGCAAACAACTTGTGTAAAAGTGACTAACAAATATTAAACATTAGTTTGGATACATAAGAATTGTTTCTAGCCTTTACGACTGATTTACACAAATATGACAATTTAGAAATTATTTTAGGGCCTAAGCTAACAAAAAAAAAAAACTTTAAATATCTTTAAAATATCTAGATACTTTGGATAAAAGCGTCCTGCTAAATGTACTGTATAACTTTAAATAAACAACTTTCCTGTAAAAGCGACAATATTAAAATGAATTGTTCATTTACAAAGCGTTTGTTACGCTTAGGATCTAAGCGTAATGATTTTAATTGTATAAATATCTAATATTTAGATATTACAAACAAAACATTCACTATTCCAAAACAAAGAAACAAAGTTTGTTCATTACACCATTAAAATCTTACGTTTGTAGATCATTTAAAAATAAAAGAGAAACTAAGCAAAGCAAAGCGTCAACAACGCCAACAAGATGTTTATAGTGGAATTAACCATTTATAATAAGCCAGATGCAACAATTTCCAAAGAATAGTTTCATGTGCAATTAATGCAACAACTTATGTAAAGTGATTTTACAAACTTTTTTTTTTTTGCAAGAACTAATAATTTTAAGAGCCTAGTGTAACAAAAAAATATATAATTATTTAAATATATTTAATTTATATAAATATTCCAAACAAAACATTTTAAGAGTATTATACAAAAATTATAAAGCTAATTAAAATGACGTGTTTATTATATAATTAATATCACTTGAGGCAACGAGATGTTTATAGTGGAATCGACACTTTGTTTATCGGACGTGCGTGGTTTCTAATAAATCAATGATTTCCTCACCTTGTAAAAGCCAAAGCCAGGGTCGATGAGGGTCCGGCGTTGGTCTGGCCCGGTCCCGGCGCTCTGGCGCCGCTCTGCCGTGCGTGGAGCTCTTATCCGACTCGCTCTGGGCCGATCCGCAGCGGAGTCTGAGTCGGACAGCTTCGGCCTCTTTGTCCTTCGCAGCGTGCCTGGCACCAGAACTGCACAATGTCGTTTAACCCCACGCTATAGTCGAAGAGCGGTGACTGTCTTCCATCTATCAAGGCCAAAGACAACTTTATAACAACACCACCACAAAATAATGGTATGCGTTTTTTAATCCCCTCATCAATTTAAAGGGATAGTTCACCCAAAATGACTTCCATAGTATTTTGTTTTCCCTACTGTGGAAGTCAATGGGAACCACCAACTGTTTGATTACCAGCAATCTTCAAAATATCTTTTATGTTCAACACAAGAAAGTCAATACAATGTCAATGAAGTCAATGCAATGTCAATGAAGACAGAATTTTCATTTTGGGTGAACTATCCCTTTAAGCCAGATAAACCCAATCCCTGCCCACATCAGAGAGTAAAACGGCTTTTGAATGCCTCACGTCACCTGTTTGCCCCTGTAAAGAGTCGCTGCCTCTGGGGTTCGATACTGAAGAGCTCGGCGATCTTCACACGCAGCTCGTCCACCTTGGTGAGCTTGGATAGGGAGTCGACCGCATGGGTCTCCCTTGCCATCCATAGTGCGCACCTGGATCCACATGGCGGCAAACCTGCAACGAGCGCCAGCGAAAGTGAGATTGTTTCCGCCTTGCTTTTTATAGTTCAGACAATGGCTCCGAGCCAAGACCTTCAAACGAGCAGGAAAAAGGTGTTCGTTTCACAGTGACGATGAGCAACACGGGCAGCTTTTTCCTCATTCGCTCCTCTGGCACTTTTAGGGTTGACAACTCTGAGAAGCTGCTTTAAAGCAATCGGTTTCTTTACGACTTTATGTAGAGTTGCGTTACCTTTACAAAAAAAAAACGCATTAGCATGATACAGTGATGCTACCGAATGGTAAAACCAAGGTACTTTCATTTCAACACCATTTGACCAATATTTTCCATTAGTTTTCCAATTTAACGAATGTCCGAATATGGAGTATGTAAATCATGAGAATAAATGATTACAGTATTTATTTACAATGGTATTACAAACCTGCCAAAGAACACTAATGTAAAACATGGCTTTACCAAGGTATATGCCTGAAAATGTGGTTTTACCATGGTGCATGCCCAAAACATGGCTTTACAATAGCATATGCCCAAAAACATGTTATTACCAAGGTATGTGCCCAAAAACTTGTTAATATCAAGGTGCGTGCCTAAAAACATGGTATTACCATGGTGCATTCCCAAAAACATGGCTTTACCATGGCACATGCCCAAAAACATGTTATTACCAAGTATGTGCCCAAAAAATGGTATTATCAAGGTATATGCCCAAAAACATGGTTTTACCAAGTGCGTCCAAAAAACTTGGTAATATCAAGGATGCGTGCCCAAAAACATGAGTATTACCATGGTGCGTCCAAAAACATGGTTTTACCAAGGTATGTGCCTAAAAAAACTTATCAAGGTATGTGCCCAAAACTCGTTTTATCATATGCGTCCTATAAAAAAAAATGGTACTACCATGGTGCATGCCCAAAATACGTGGCTTTACCATGAGCATTCCCAAAAACATGGTTTTACCAAGGTATGTGCCAAAAAACTTGGTATTATCAAGATGCGTGCCAAAAACATGGTTTTACCAAGGTATGTACCAAAACAACATGACATTACCAATGGCAACCATGTATCCACACACAGATCATTATGGAGTTCTCTTCCGGTGATAGTACAAACCTTGTGACATCTCAGCTAACCAAATCAAAATTCAAACTTTCAGTTAGCGATAGAGCGAATATCTCCAACTCACGTGAAATGTATAGTAGCGTGAAAAAAACCCTTGTGTGACTCACTACCAAACCAAACAAATGCAAAGCTGAAGCCTGACCTTGAATGGTCAGAGAATAGAGGAAAATGAGCCTTCCAACGGATCAAGGCAACGCGTACGTTGATAATCAAATGTCTTTGATGTTGTCCGAATCAAAACCAACATACATGGAAAAGCTAGGAATGAGACCATTGAAATGTCAGAAATAAGTCACCATATGAGGTTTATAACAGCAGAACTCATGAATTCAATACGGAAATACACCGCAAAATCGCGTTGATTTATCAGGTTGTGCTGTCTGACGTGGTGACAATACCTTTGATTCAGAATCAGACACTAAATGAATAAAATCGCAAACCTCCAATTGAAATAGGTGGAATTACTAACATATATCAAATTTAAAACACATGAAGAGTTCACGAAGACAGAACTCATTAAATTCCTACATTACTCAAATTACCACAAAACACTATTCATGTCTGTAAATGGCATGTTTATTATACTGTTAGCTACAAATAGCGCTTCTATGTTCAATTCAAGACAATTCATAAATAAAATTGAATGTTAAAAACGATCCTCAATTACCCTCTAACGAATTAGACTTAATTTCAGATAATTGCGCTAGCAATATAAAATAAATTCAATGAGACCAAAGACAGAAAGTCAAAGACAGGAACTTGAATGAAAAGCGCAAAATATTCAATAAATATTAGCATGCACATGATAAAAATGCAGAGTTTATTAATATTTAGATAGTAAAATAAGGCGCGTCCGCACGGTTTCATAGACAATACCTTTAAATAAAAACCGAAACTGGTTTTAAAAACGGATCTTTACCTGTAAACTTCCTCTTGGGAACAGAAGACGTGATTTTAATTCAATAAACGCGCTAAAGTGTGAAAACGCTGCACTTTGTTACAGTTGAACCCCGACGCGAAACACACTGAACCTGGGTCTCGAATCAATAAAAGTGTTCAACAACGTGTTTCCTCCCGCCGCGGGCACGGCGCGCCGCTGATTGGCGGAGCGGGTTCCAAGCCGCTCGCTGATTGGTCGGGCCGCGCGTCACTTACGCGCGTTGCCGGAGCTTAGGCTCAGCGCGCGAAACCCTGCTCTCGTTGTCGCACATGCTCGCCTCTGCTGTAATCTCGCGAAATCTGGCGGCAAATTACATAATAAAAGCACACGTTAAAAGTATCACTTATTTTAATAAATATATAATTAGCATGTGTTTACTAAATCTAAGTAAAATAAAATATTTTATTTATATACTGAGCATCAAGTGATCAATACGCGAACGATTAATTTATTTAATTAATGATATAAACGTTGCTCTTAATATTGAATCTTAATGTAAATTATTGTTAATAATAAAAATATGGATATTAAAATCACAAATGGAAAAGTCATGATTATTTATGTTAATTTATTATTTAAATAGCAAAATACGAAGTAATTGCAGGAGCATATAGGATATAAACAGTGTCAAATAATTTTAATTTATTTTAAAACTAGCGTGAAGGAAAGAGTTTATTTATGCATAATGTACTATTGTTAAATCGTCTGAAGACAAAAACTGTAATGCCTGCCTTTGACTATCACGTTGTTAAATTTGGTGTCTTTATGCAAAACAAAGAGATTGAGTTTCTGTGCAATAATATGTTGATTGTAATCAAGTTTTATATACATAAATGAAGATTTGTTAAGGTTTCACCATGTTTTGAGGCATTTAAAAATATTTTTGAATTTTATTTCAATCCATAAAACGAAGAGTGCCTTAAAACTCAGTAAAGTGATAATTAGCCTAAATAAATAAAACTTGTCCCCAGTCAATTTTACTGCCATCCTCTGGTCATCTTAAATCCTGCAGAAGTCCACAGAGTTTAACTTCTTCCGCATTACAAGAGAACGCGACAAAACAACCATTCAGTCTTGGAAACATCCACGTGTCCCTTAAAGGTTTAGATACAAAACAAACTCAAACAGCGTCTTTCTGTCTGACAGTCAGTCATTTTCTTGTAATTCGCTTTGTATTCTGTGAATGTGTCAGCGTCTGTTTCTGCTTCCTGCTTCTAGTTGAATGCAGAACTATAACAAAGGTAAGACACACGTTTTTTGTGCTTCTTTGTAATGTTTATAAAATACATATGAATGACGTAGTATTTATTTATACATTATTTGGTCAACGTCACGTCTGACAGTCATTTCAGACTTTGCTCTTGAAAACGCTCTCTGAGTCATTAAACAAATCAATATTCCATTTTATTATTCATACACCATTCATGATCTCGTCAGCGAACCCAGCGAACAGGGACGTTTGGAGAACGTACAGCTGTAACGTTCTGTAAGGTTCTCTCGAAGATTCTGAACAAAGCGTTATTCTAGTAGCGTCAATATAGAACGCTTCGCTCAAAGTTCTGCTAATAATGTTCTCAAAGCGTTAGCACAAAACATTAAAGCATCGTTCGTTCAGCAGAATGTTTTCTTGACATTGTATTTGGATATTCGTTTGATATTTTTGAATGTTACTACTTCCTCAAAGAACGTTAAAAGAAGCGTTCCGTAATGTTAGCGAAATTCTAAAACTGAATGTTGCTTTAACGCTTTGCATTAAATGTTTTAAAACATTTTTTTTAAACTGGACGTTTTGAACTTGCCTAAAGTAACATTCCCATTTAAAAAAAAAAAAAAAGAAACTGTTCCCTTAAAGGGATACTCCACCCCAAAACATCTGGTTTTAAAATGTTGTAAGACTTTTTTTTTCCCAGTTATACAGGCGTTAAGGAAACATTACATATTATCATCTTGCAAACATTGATCTGCCATCAGGCGTGCAATCTGGGTTATATGAGCGAGGAACACTTTTGTAAGCAAAACTAAAATAACGACTTTATTCAACAATTCCTGTTTTCTTTCAAATCAAAGCTAAATACACGTAGAAACAAGCGATCCTTGTGGTGTGGATGACACAGAAGAGTATACACAGCATACGGTGATATGGAGACATAGAGGAGACTGTTGACAAAGGAATTGTTGAATAAAGTTGTTATTTTAGTTTTCTTCGCTTACAAAAGTGTTCTCGTCTTAACAATATCGTGACAATGAAATTCTGACGACATTTCATACCTTTATGGACCTTTACACTGTTATTTACTTGCCAGTCTATGGGACAGTCACAAGCCTCCGGTTTTCATCCAAAATATCTTAAATTGTGCTCCAAAGACAACTGAGCTTTTCACGGGTTTGTAGCGACATGGGGTAAGTGATTAATGACAAAATGTTAATTTTGGGGTGGAGTATCCCTTTAATGCTCACATAACAAGGAATTAAAAAAAAAAATGAACATTTTGAGCGTTTAGAGAACATCAATAGTAACTTTTCCATAATGTTTGCAAGATGATAATATGTAATGTTTCCTTAACGTCTGTATAACCGAGAGAAAAAAAAGTTTTACAACATTGTTAAAACCAAGCGTTTGAACATTCAGAAATAACGTTTTAAGAGGAGTTTTGTCTAATGAAGTTTCAGTCAAAGCTGATTAAAAGTGACCGAAGATGGATAATTTCGACCAACTTGATGAACCTGTGATATCTTCTTTGGGCGTAAAGGAAAATAAAAGTAAATAAATGTCAATGAGTTATCTGTTTTTGCATATGAAATCTTAATATTTTTTGTTAGCTGGGGACATAATATTAATACTGAAACATTGTGATCATCTCTAACTTTCACTTTTTCTTTCAGCATTCAGAAGCTCAAGCTCATCTAAGTGACTTCAGATTGAATGGAATGGCTTGAACATGTAATATGAGAGCACATATTCAGTAAGATCATCTGTACTTGCGTAAACAATGGCAGATGGTGGAGTAGAGCTTATGGATCAAGGATTTGTAAATCTTTCCAAGGCATTTGAGATCCTTTCCCAGGCTGGGCAGGAACGATGGGTCAGCCTGATGTTAAAATGGACCAAGGGCGGCCGAGGAATTGGTGAATGCCATGTGCTTGATTCTCCTGAAGAGGATTGGAGATGCACACGCTAAGCTAACGCTAACAGCTTGACAGCAGCATTGGAAAATACTTGGCGAAATGGTCAAAATGCATGGAGAACGTGTCAATAGTAGCCACATTGGCGGTTTAAGTCAACAGACGCCAATACATTATTGGATATCAAGAATTTTCGCCGCTTTTGGTGCAGGAGAGATTGTGCGATAAATCTCTGCGAGATCAGCTGCACGCTGAGGCTCTTGCGTCGAAGCAGAACGGCTGGTTTGCTATCTTTAAAAGTCGAGGAGGAAGTAAAGCAAGTCTGTGGGCCTGACATTATCAATGAATCCAACACCGAACTTCCTACTGAAGCGCATAATTTGAGCGCCGCTAGAGCAAAACGAAAGCCTCCATCATCTCAGCAATCAAGTTCGCTCTATAGTCTCGAAATTAGCTTGCCAGCAGCTAAAGAATCCAGTATGGAACAATCAAAGCCGATGAGTCTACTGAACGCCAACAGATAGCAAACCACAACCAGCCAAGACCAACCACGACATCATCTTAATAAACCAACTAATATTTGCGAAAGAACCAGCTACCGACAGCGAAGTCAATAGCGAGACAAAGTCGAAGCAGTGTCTAGACGACAACGAAAGCTCCCAACTTGTGACTTCCAAAACACGAATCTCGATTTTTCGCTCCACCCCAAACGATGGCGAAACTTCGAGCTCAGCCACTAAGCGCTACAGATCACAAACCGACAACTCAACCTGACAGTTTTCGCTCTCGAACCGAGCCAAAGCGCGAAGAAAGCGTTTCTGACTTTGTGATCCTACACGAAGTCGAAGACGCGACGAGGCGCAAAGACTCAGGGACAAACTTGAGAGTATCATCCGTGGAGTCGGGCGCGACGCTTTCTGATGAATTCAGGCAACCTGGAAAGTCGACGTTCGATGTATGAGGAGGACGCCATCGAATTCGCATTCACACTGCTGCTGCTCACCCAGAACTTCAACTCCAACCTTGGCAACCAGCCGATTCGGCGATCGTGAATTCGCTGGAAAACCACCACAAAATGAACTCGTAATTCCGCTGCTACCTGCAAGAACTGTTTGTCGCCAAAGTTTTCCTGTGTGCTTAAGAGCGAAGGTTGCTTCGATGAAAGCAGCAGAATGTTCAACGCAAGCTCAAAAGGCCATCGCACCGGAAAAAGTGGCATTTCAAAAGACAATTTGGACGAATAAACAGCGCTGTAAGAAATTAGTCGAGGAGCAGAAGAGACAACAAGAGGAGAACGCCATAAAAGCCGAAGCACGACAAGCGGAGGAAAAATTAGCACGGCTGAGACTAGCCAGCGGAATGCAGCAAAATAACATGTTTTGTGCGGCATCTGCACCGATGCATCCACCTCCGCCCATCGGGCCGATGCATTCACAACATGGCGATGGCAGCAGCAGCAGGCAGCAACCGCGTGCATCCACATCGAGAACGCACAGAACGCGTTATGATCGGAAATCACTCAACGATGAACATTGACCATGCTAAAAACTCGCCAATGAGTTTGATTCTTAAACCTGATGTTTAAAGTGTTTTTTCCACTATAATAGGTGTTGTGAGAAATCACATGTGTTGCTGAGAAAGAACTGTTGTTTTAGCAAATCAGGTTTGCTTACATCTGGTTGGCTGATGTGTTTTGGGGGGTTTGGAGAATGCTTGATGATCTACAACTACCAAAAAGTACAAGAAATAGTGTTTGTGTCGTTGTATTAATTCAACATTAGGACAGGTTTTATGGTGGTTTATGTGTCTTTTTTTTAGTCTAAGCTTCATTTCCATGTTCAAAATAATTCATATGGTTATTACAGTTAATTTTGCTTTAAAGATCATAAAGTTGATAAAGAAAGAAAAAATGTCAACTGAGAGCAAAATAGTGTCACTGGGAGGTAAAACGTTGTTGTTGTAGTAAAATAAATAAAATCATATGACAGTAAGGAAAATGTTTACATTTTTATTTTTTTATTTTGTATGATTTATGGTTATGTTTTCTCATGACAAACTATGCTAAATTATTCTGTATTTCTCTGCTAATTACCTCGGGAATTATTATGTTCTGAATAAACAATAAGCCTGTATAAAAATAAATTGTGTGTTTAGTGGATTTCTATATGAACATGTAAAATATGTATTTGTGGAATGACAATGACATAAAATAAAAACCTTAAAGAAATAAGAATTATTTAAGAAATATTTGTTCATATAAAATATAACAATTAAGAAAACGAACTGTTTGAGTAAACGATTCATGAATAGAAACCAGCATATAATATATCAAAACATACTTCGTGAGACGTCAGAGAGCAGGCGTCTGTTCATTGGCTGCTCCCTGACGTTGCCCCTCCCCCGGAATTGGTCACAAGGTCACTCAGCCAAACAGGTCACTCGCAGCGCTTCCAAGATGGCAGCCTCCTTGTGTCAGTGTTACCAGGTGAGTTTCTCATTTTAAGCGTTTTTTTAAGCGCTCATCAACAGCGCGATTAATATGTGCATGCTGAACACAGTGTTCGCGATAACAGCATCAGAGCCCGCGCTTGGTTCACCAGAACCGCGCGCGTTTAATGCAGAAATGTGAATAGATTGATCAGTCATGCTTATGAAACATGATTCTGGCCTTGATGGAACATTAAATATTGTAATAACACAACAAACGAAGCTCTTAAATCACATTACTTGAGAGCAAATCACAAAAAAAATACTGAGCAGAAATTGATTGTTGTTTTCAGACCACTTAACCATAAATTACCATGGTTTTACCATGCTTTTAGGACATGTACCATAGAAACACTATGGTATCCCTTGGGAAGATTGTGAGATTGATGAAATATGGAATATGTGTGTGTAATATCTTGTTTGTAAGTCACATCGGTACCTGAGCATGTTTATCTTTACCCAGACTTTAGTTCATAATTATGGAGATACTGTATTATTATTATTATTATGTATGTTTTTCTCCTCAGCTATGTGTCAGGAGAAGTTCTGCACTTTAGTGCTCGTCAGTATGCATCATTATCGACAGAGCTCATGTGTACAGGATCACTATAGGCAGGTGAGTGTCGCACCTCATTAGTTTTTTGTGAAAGTGTGGTTTTACAGGGTTTTTTTACATGTATGTGATGTGCAGGCGAGGTTTATGTCCTCCAGCGGGTCGGGAAGGGCTTTCTGGGGGTTTATGGACAATCTCAAGCAGGAACTGAGCAAGAACAAGGAGATGAAGGAGAACATCAAGAAGTTTCTGAGGAGGCCAAAAAACTAGAGGAATCGGAAGCCCTCAAGCAAGCCAGGAGGAAAATCGATCGAGTTTTATGTCTAACATGATTGTAAAATAGCCAAACACATCATCTCCATTGTGAAATTGTGTTTTTTTGTTTTTGTGGTGTCTTCTAGAAAACCATCGAGTCGAAACAGTTAAAACTTCTGAAGTGTTGAAGAAAACACTGGGACGATATCGGAGACAGTGAAGGAGGTGAGTGGAGTTAAGCTTGATTTTTGGGTGCAGTTTTTCTCATTTTAGAGCACATTTATATTTATGTATTCATTAAACATGCAGCGATTTGCATAAGTGCTGAACGTTATGTTTCTGCAGAGTGTTTAGCTGCAGTATTGCCATATTCTGTGAATGATTACGTTGCAAAATAATTTGTTATGTGGAAAACACATTTATTTATTTATTTATTCAAGGCAAGACAGGAAAAAAAATCCATTTTAATTTTAGTTAAATTTTAAGTCATTTTGTTGTGTGTTTTTGTCATTTTTGTCAAGTTTTTTTTTTAAATATATGTTTATATAGTTTTAATTAATTTCAGTTTTAGTTATTTTAGTTCCTTGACAATTAGTGGAAAAAACATATTTTTATGTTAAATTTTATTTCAATTTACTTTTATTTTGAGTAACATTATTTTAATTTTAGTTTCAGTTTTAGTTAACTATAGTAACCCTGGGTCAGTTTGAGTATTGGTTTATTTTGCTTCCTTAACATGTCCTTTTTCAGACTAGTGGAAAATAGGAAGACAAAATACTGACACTTTTGTAATTGTTTATTTTATTGCACTTTATCTGTTTGCATGTGTAGATTTCAGTTGCAGTACTTATCTCAAAAGGCAATTTCCTCAAAATTAATGTTCTTCCTCCATTTCAGTAGCACTTACAAGCTCAAATTTTACAGTTTTATTCCTATCTATATTCTGAATGATTTTAATGAGGGGTTTCTGCATATATTGTTACATGGTTTTATTATTGCACTTTATATATTTGCATCTGTAGATTTCAATTGCAATCAATTATCTTGAAAGCCGATGTCATTAAAATGATTTTTTCTCCACTTATGTAGCACTTACATACACCAAATTTTACAGATTTATTCCTGTCTGTATTCTGAAGGATTTTACTGAAGGGTTTGTTCATATATCATTTTCATGGTTTTATTATTGCACTTTATACATTTATGTCTGTAGGTTTTAATTGCAATCACATTATCTTGAAAGCCGATGTCATTAAAATGAGTTTTTCTCCACTTATGTAGCACTTACATACACCAAATTTTACAGATTTATTCCTGTCTGTATTCTGAAGGATTTTACTGAAGGGTTTGTTCATATATCATTTTCATGGTTTTATTATTGCACTTTATATATTTACGTCTGTAGATTTCAATTGCAATCATATCTTGAAAGCCGATGTCATTAAAATGAGTTTTTCTCCACTTATGTAGCACTTACATACACCAAATTTTACAGATTTATTCCTGTCTGTATTCTGAATGATTTTAATGAGGGGTTTCTGCATATATTGTTACATGGTTTTATTATTGCACTTTATATACTTGTGTCTGTAGATTTCAATTGCAATACATATCTTGAAAGCCGATGTCCTTAAAATGAGTTTTTCTGACATACACCAAATTTTACAGATTTATTCCTGTCTGTATTCTGAAGGATTTTACTCAAGGGTTTGTTCATATATAATTTTCATGGTTTTATTATTGCACTTGATATATTTACGTCTGTACATTTCAATTGCAATACGTTCTTGAAAGCCGATTTCCTCAAAATTAGTTTTTTTCTCAAATTCAGTGGCACCTAAATGCACAAAATTTTACAGTTTTATTCCCAGTTATATTCTGAAGGTTTCTACTGTGGTGTTTTTTCAAACATCACTCACCTGTTTTTTTTTACAACATTTTGTTCCTAAAAGCATGGTAAAAATAATAATGTCTGTTGACAATAATTTCTGATCTATGGAGTGATTAAAAAAAGAAGAGAAATCCAAATAATCCAAAAAAAAAAAAAATACTTGTAATACAAAAAGAAATTGTGTTTCTTAATGTAATCAACCAACTGGGAAGTATGGTGATATCTCTTAAATTTTACCCTAAATTTTACCCTGTTAATTTGGGGTGTCTTGTTTTAAACTGCAGTGATTTGCAAAACTGATCAATGTTGTTGTCATTCAGTGTGTTATTACGATATTGTAACATTCTGCAAAGCATTATGTTTATAATATATTTAATAAAATATTTTAAGAGGTGATTCATGCTGATTCTATGTGTTTCTCCTCAGGGTTGGGGAGAAGTCGCCGCTCGACATCGGAAAGAAAATCAAAGAAGGCGGAGGAAGCGGCTAAAACAGCCAAACATTCGGCAGAGACTGTGTCAAAGGTGGAGAAAACTAGGAAAGACCGAGCCTTTCGGCGATCATCGCAGGTCCATATCATGATATTGAGTCTTCAAATCAAAGAAATGCTGTTTATATCATAAGTGATGAATTATATGTTGTGAAAGTGGAATATAAATGAACCGAATGGATCAATAGTTTCAGCTCTTGTTGTTTTCAGGGCTGGAGAGCGCAAGAAAGAGATTGGTGACCTCGGACAGATCGGCCGTGCACGCCCTCAGACTGAGGAAGAGGAGCGATTTCTCATCAAAGGCTGGAGGCACAGAAGCCAAAGTCTTCGAGGCCAACGAGTAGGTCACCTCTCAAGGACTAATGTTATGATGAGATTATATTTTTTTAATGAAGAATGAATATTGTTGCATATTAAATGTAAAATTACTTTTTTTTCCTTTTTGTATGGAATTATAAATGTGTAGATTTTTCATATTTAAAAAAAAATTAATTATATTTTTTTATTTTATTTTTTGTTTGTTGAGCTACGCTACATAATGTATAGTTCAGTGTCAATGTGCAGTATACTACATAAATATTATAGATAATATTTAATAGTTAGAATTAAAATGTAGCTATATTTAATACAATTATTGTAAATAATATATAATGATATATGTATGTGTATTAATAAATAACTTTAATTCATATTAATAACAGGTTTTATTAAATATTGTGTATTGTTGACGTAAATAGCTCATTAGATTTCTTTTTTTTGTGTGGGGCAACAAATAATTAAAATGTTACAGATAATGTTTGATAATTTTTTTCAATTAATATTTAGTTGTTTAATAATATTAAAATATTGATTAATAATAGATGTTACATTTTTACAGGTAGTGAGATATTAATTGACAGACCTTTAGTATGTAATTATTTTCTACCCATCAGTATGAACTATAGAGCATCTAAATAATTTTCAAACACTTATTCATTAGTGATGTTTTAATGTAGTATTTTTTTTGTCTTTAAAGGGAGCGATGGGTGTGCGTGCTTCACAAGGACTCTAAATGGTATCAGCAGTGGAAGGACTTCAAGGACAACAATGCTGTTTTTAACAGTGAGTTCATCTGAAATGCTCATGTGTGATCAATAGATGGCTGTGCTGCAGGGATCTACTGTACAGGCGCATGTTCAGCAGCTGCTCAGTGAATGCGGATGTTAGTTGCTTTGAAGAGTTCACTGCATCAATTAGAGGCTCGTTAAAGCGCAGTGATAATGAGGTCAGTAACGAAGCCTTCACGCCCGGTGGCTCAGAGACTGTTTTCTCTTCACGCAAAGGCTGTGTATGCCCGAAGCATGATGTGACATGTTTGTTTTAGTGTTGGATTGTTGTACTGAAAGAAGCGACTCACAATATGTGGTGCGTATTATCCCGAGTCATTCCATGTGCTTTCCCTCCCAGGGTTTTTGAGATGAAGATGAAGTACGCAGAGAGTGACAACGCCTTCATCAGAGCGTCCCTGCCGTCACTGACAAAATGACTGACATCACGGTAAAAACACCACTGCATTTCTGCTACCTTGATAGACAGACAAGACAGACAGATAGATAGACAGATAGAATAAGAATAGATAAGATAGATAGATAGAATGAGATAGATAGATAAGATAGATAGATAGATGATGATGGAAAGATGAAGATAGATAAAGATAGATAAATAGATAGATAAGAATGAATAGATGATAAGATGGAGATAGAAGGAAGGATGAGAATAGATGAAGGAAGATGGAACGACGACAATGAAGATAGATGATAAGATGGATGAAGAATGAGATCGCAAGAAAATAGGACGATATAAATAAATGGAAATAATGAATAAATAGGATACAAATCAGAATGATACAAATAGATAGACGAAACGAAATAAATAAAGATAAAAGTAACATAAATAAATAGACATAAATCAAAGCATAACGATGAAGAAATAAGATAGAATAAATAAATGAGAAGACCAAATAAATAAATAAAATAAATAAATGACAGATACAATGACATCATAATAACGAAGAAGACAGTAGATGATAGATAGAAAAATAAATAAATAGATAGATGGAAAAGCATAAGATGATGACAGAAGACAAGATAGACTAGATAGATACGAAGAAGATAGATAGATCAGAATAGAATGACGGACGAATAGATAGAATAATTATAAATTGCAGACGATCGACAATATAATAAATCAAGATCTGAAACAAGATCGAACGAACAATCATAATAAATACGCAGATAAATAAGATAATCAGACAGAACGTAAATACGAGACTTGACACATAAGATCAGAATAGATGCACAGAATCAGAGCATGAAATAGAGATCAGACGATACGACGATATATACAGACAGAGCATCGACATAGATACAGATGATGCGACAATGACACTAGACATGAGACGATAGACTTAACTGATAGAGCACATCTAGCGACAGACGATCGACAGATCAGACAATAGATCGAAGTAAAAGCTACGCATATGGAAGCATAGCATCAGAAGAGAAGGATCGCAGACGTAGGACTGCACAGATGACGATAGAGACGCTAGAAATAGATAAATGACAGAGACTAATGACGACAGTAGATAGACGTAGATGAGAGATAGAAATAGCAGCGAAGCGACGCTAGATAATAGATAGATGATAAGATGAGAGCAGATAGAATAGACTAGATAAGAAAAGAATAGATAGATAGATAGATAGACATGATAATGTAGAATAAATAGATGGACAAACAGATGAGTCATCATTGTGTTTTCTGCTCTTCTCAGGCGTTTGTTCTCCAAAACCGAGATGTCGAGGTTCTGACCGAGATCCTGAAGGTTGATCCAAACTTCGACAAGGACTCCTTCCTGAAGCAGTGAGCGGACATCATTCCCAACATCCTGGAGGTGAGACACCAAACTCCCAGCATGCTTTTCTCTGAAACGCCAAAAAGCTGAAGGCAACCGCTGAACATTCGCTCTGTTTGCAGGCCATGATCCAGGGAGAGCTGGACGCCCTGAAGGACTGGTGCCACGAGGCCGGAGTGTCCCACAAAAAAGCTCTGCTGCTACAGATTCTGGTGTTAAATTTGATGGTCTAATGCTGGTTTTTCACTGGTTCTGCTTGCAGACGACAGTCAGCTGGCTCACCCCATCCAGCAGGCCAAAGCCATGGGTCTCCAGTTTCACTCCAAGATCCTGGACATTGATAACATTGGACGTAAGAACCATCTGCATAACATCCATCTGCTGCATCCCTAATTGTCCAGTAACTCCATCAGAGGGTCCTTAATGCAGAATAATGGGAATGTCTGAATTTCATTATGACATCATCGCGCTTCTCAAGATGTATAAAGTAACTCGCTTCGTTGTTTCTTTGCTGTAGTTGGCATGGGGAAGATGATGGAACAAGGTCCGGTTCTCATCATCACCTTCCAGGCTCAGCTGGTGATGGTCATCCGTAATGTGAAGGGTGAAGTGGTGGAGGGAGACCGGTGAGTGAGCCGCATTAGTGGATGTGAATCAGTGGCGTGATTCACCTCTGGACGCCGTGACTCTGTGGTTCGCAGAAATCACTGCATATAAATCTGTTAAAGGCCAAATGTAACGGCACACCAGGGATGTTTCTGTGTTAAGAGTTTGTAGTTAATTATCGCTGCCCGCCGCTCGAAGTCGCTGGATATTAGAAACGCTGTTTTATTTCACACGGCTGAAGGAGCTGTCGTGTGTTTGATTAAATCTGACCAGCTAAAAGCTCATTTTCAGTTTCTACACAATGATTCTCCTGCAAAATATCATATTTAACCCTAAACTCCAAAGAAAACGCATAAGATTTATATTTTCTAAAATAAAAACAAACCTTTACTTTTAAGGACCATTTTGAGTTTTGTACTTTTTTAAAAAGTCAATTTCTAAATGTCCTAATAATATTTAATATCCAATTATATATATATATATATACTTTTCTAATTAAACATGTCCATATATTAAATATAAATTTAATATAAATTATGATTGTATTTAAATAAAAATTATATAAAATTAATTTACAAATAAATAAACCTAGAAAAAAATATTATTTAACAATTATTTTATATAGTTTGTATTGTGATAATATTATTATTAATAATATTAATATCACTACTTTATTATTATCTCATATTTGACACCACCAAATCAAAAGAAAAAAATCTTAAACCTAAAGAAAATAAAACCTGTTTATAGAACCATCAAGATTTTTTTTATATTATTTTTTATGTATAGATATGATTAAGCAAATTAAGTGACTTCCCCATAATTCTAATTATACACAATGACTATATGAATTACACTTTTAATAGGAATTGTATTTTTAAAATTATATTTAATTTATATATAATAAATATTATTTTATAATAATGTCAAGTACATAATCATGCATTCTGCTGTAAAATAAAGAAATGTTTTTACTGTAACGCAATAATAAAGGAAATAATTATATTTACTTTTATAAATGTATAATAACTTTTGATTACTTTTATTACAAATTTAAAAATATTATTTATACATTGATTAATTGACAAAATTTTTTTAAATTTAATAATAATATGATAATAAAAATAAAAATAATATATAAAAATTATTAAAATTATAATTGAATAATTAACATTAACAATTAAATGATTGTACAACAGTGATTTATGAAAACAAAAATCAATATTGAGGGTGATCTGAATAAAAAGTAAAACAAACAAAAAAAACAATGCAAAAAAATACATTTTATTGGAACAAATTTATTTTCATTTTGTAGTGAAACGTATATTTTCATGAAATTCACACATTTGTTGCATTTCCACAGGAAAAGGTTCTCAGAATGATGTACGCTTTGGGCTTTGTGTCGAGACCAGGATGAGTTGAACCCTTACGCCTGGAGACTCTTGGACATCTCTGCATCCAGCACTGAGCAGATCCTGTAAACAACGGCTTCCTCAGCAGGGACACAAGGGGAGGGATCGGGCTGGCTCAATCAAGCCTGTTTTACATAACCCCGCCCTGCCATTTTTTTCCAGAACTCTTCCACGAACCAGCTTGTTCGTGGTGAGCCAAAATGGCCGACGGTTGGACTCCACGCCATTGAGCTGAAACCCCATCAGTCTGAAAGACTGAGAGACTCATTTTGTTTGTGTGTATTGTCTGTTTAACTGTTCTGGAAGGAATATGTAAAGTCAGTAGTTATCAAGTGCCATTCTACAAAGCTATCAGTAACAATGTTTAATAATAATTACAATAAAAGTACTTAATTCCTATTGGATTGAATCTGAAGATAACTAGACCTCCCCTAGGCTGACTTAAATCAAGGTACAATCTGGAATTTGTGTGAAAATGGTAGATGTCTCTATTTATTAAAGATTTGGGGCAGGTTATGTCGCTTTATCAATTACCTATTGTATCTTTAAGATCTGCCTTACGTATTCTAAATCAGAGTTTTCAGAGTTCAACAGATTGTTTATTAAGCCATCAGTTAGTTTTTTTATTCATTTCTGCCTCAGTTATGTGAGGCCAAAGTACACAATGAGACAATAGAATATGGTTCGATTTTCCTTCTGTATTGCTGGTTGAACTTGATCATAAACATAAAATATATATTAAAATTATTCCATGCATCACCATGAAAGATGTGTTGATGTGTTGATTTTTTTGTACAAATTTTATGGTGTGACGATATGAAATGCCCATAGAATTTTAAATGCTTATCCATACTGTTTTACATTATTTTACTGTTTTAAAATTATTATTATTTTAAAAAGTTAAAAATGTATGGTATGTAACAAGTTAGCTAGTTAGCAGCTTTAGCTGGATAAATCTGTTACTTACAGCAATGCACAAAATTGTATGTTGTTAAATATTAGCCTGTGCCACTGATTGTCATTGTTTTGGAGTTATAAAGAGTTTACTACTTTTCTTAGTAGTATTTAGTGTAAATCATTCGCTCAGGTGTAATGTTGTTGCCTTAATTAGCACCTGAGGCTATGGTTCTCTGATTGCATAGAAAACCGTGAAAATACAAGCTATACATTTTAAAGTAGTTTAAATATTAAATACAGTTAAACTAAGCTACTAGCTAACTGCAATGACAGTAAGTACCGTAGAAACTAACAAGTTTACTAGCTAACTTCCATGAAGGTACACTGTAAAAAAAAAAAAATTGTGATTTTAACAGTAAAAGAGTGTAAAAATGCTACAGTAAAAACCTGTTAACTTTGTAACAGTAAGGTTCCATACTATATAATGGTGAATAAATGTTTTACATTTAATGTGATTTTACAGTAAAATTTGGTTTTGTAAGTAAAAAAGAAAAACTGTGTATATTTACAGTGACAAACCATGAATTTACACTCCCAGAATTCCCTGCATGATACTTCATATTTTGTCTTTTTTCCTCTTTTTAAAATAACATTTCTTAGTTTTTTTCTTATTAGTTGTGTACATTAGGGTTTAATATTGCATCTAATGTTGTTAAATTAATGTTTATTGCATTATATCAGTATCATGTTAGTCACCATGATGGGGATTAGTGTTTGTTTGAATGGCACTGTGCACCTTCTATATATAAGTATTCCCTCCTCAGCTCTAGATAAAGCTGTTTGTGATGAGCTTTGTTTCAAAATGTGACTTTCTAGTTCACCACTAGTTTTGGTGGTTATCAGTGCATTACAATGGTTCAGAACAGATATTAGCACTCGATATGTTGGTTTATTAACATTACATCAGTTAATGAAATACGGTATTTTATTGTGAATTTAAGTTAAGTCTGTAAAACCTAAAATGTTGCTACCATATTTTTTATCGGTGAAGTTCTGGCAGCCACAGCTGCTGGTATTTTACCAGTAATGTCACAGATTTTATTTACAGTGTAGGTACTGTAGCAACTAACAAGTTTACTAGCCAACTGCAATAAAATAACTACAAACAGAAACTAGCTAACTGCAATGAAAGAACGTAGCTAATATTAAAGTAGGTTAATGTTAAAGTTAAGATTCTCTTTTAAAAGCAGTTACACACAAGCTACTAGCAAAACTAGCTAACTGCAATGAAGTTATAGCTTCTAACAAAAACTAGCTAAATGCAATAAAATAGCTACAAATCTAGTTAACAGTATTTAGGTTACATAGCTACTTAAAGTAGTTTAAAAAGTAGTTAAGCAACCATTTGTAAAAATCAGATTACAAGCTACTAGAAAACAAGCTAGCTTCAATAAATGTACATAGTTGATAACACAAACTAGTTAGCTGCAATGAAATTTATTTGTACCATTATTGCAGTTAGCTGTTTTGCTGATCGTTTAACTGTTAAAGTAGCTTGTAGTTTAGCAAGTTTTCATTTTAATTTTATGACTTGAGACAGAATGTCTCTGCCAAGGTACATTTATGTTATCAACTTGCCTCCTGTGTAGCTTAAAGATACATTGTAAAACTGCTGAGTCAGTTTAGCAGCTAATTTTGCTAGACTGCTGGCAGTATTTGGCCATTTACCTACACAGTGAGTGAAGAAATGCAGTTATATAATGTGTTTCAGAGAATTGTTCTCTTCAGGTTTCTGTGGGCAGATGTCTGCCAACGTGCAGTGCTCGTCCCATGAACGGGCGCACCGCTTTTGACACGGTCAGATTTATTGCCTGGGCTCTGGAAACGTGGAGGAAACCTGATAAACAGAACTTCCTATTTGTTCATCCATTCATATGTCCCCATGACAAGCACATATGTTTGGTGATGGATCTCCTCGGCTTGGGGAGACCGCTGAGGTGTACACTTCAGCGTCCCTGAAGTTTCCCTGCATCTGCAGATGGATGGTCTGGATGTGCAGAGAGGAGGACTAGTGACTAGTGGCTTAAATACTGGTTTAGAATAGCATACTATCTATTAGTACTAAATATTATTCCTGCAGTATGTTATATGTATACTATGACCTGCCATTCTTAAATTTAATTTAACTAAAGTTATCATAAATACACAGTTGAAAGCTTTATGTTTTGATTCAGAAAAGAATCGAAGTCATTAGAGTCATTTGTTCGGGAATTGAACTACACAGGCTGTTCTGTACAAGAAAAACATATTTTTTAGAATGGGCGCTTATGAATAATTAAGTCCTTAATAATCATTTTATAATGATGAATATTTCTCCCAGACGATTTTTTTTGGTCATTTGTTCTGTGTGAATAAATATTAATTCATTGGTTATTTATTACTTTAGGAAGCAGAGAATAAATGCCCTGCTGTCTGAAATGGTGCATAGATGATTTTTTTTAGCGGATTACTGACTTCAATTAAGGTTTGATATTGTTTTAATGCAAAATTCTAATATGAGGAAGCAGCTTCACTGAATTCACTGAACTGTTTCCATTCCAATAATTACCAATGATATACTCAAAACATCCAGACCTGCCATTACTAGCATTATGCCGATGAAAATGTCTAAATTCTCTTCATCTTCATAGCGTCTCCCATATCGGTCGATAAACACTTGCACGTCCAGTGCCTCAATGGACCTTGCAATGCACATCTTGATTTAATGGAACCTGGAGATTCGCATAAAATGAAGTCTGTTATTATAAGAGACTCTTCTGTAACTGTTTTCCCAACCTCCAGATTTAGCCATAGATTAGTGTCACTTCCACAGAGCAAACAAAGCCGGAGAGGGCGTAAGTAACTGCTCTGGGGTAGATGGGAAGAATATATAGAGGGCAACTGGGCATGCTCACATCTACACCCACTTCCCACAAGGCTTGCCACCCCATTAGGCTTGTTTTCCAGACACTCAAGCCTAATTTCCTGCTGCTTGTCAGTTTCTTGGATCAGGCTGTTCCCGTCCGAGTTGTCTAATCCGATCTGAGGATTCCTGAGGGATTTTCAGATGTTTTCTAGAATAAGCTATATGCAACACACACACACAAAAAAAACTTTTAACTTTAAACTGAATTGAATTGAGTAGTACCTCCTTTGCAGTTATGCAGTTTTACTAGAAGATTGAATTGCAGCTAACTATAAATCAATAAAGACTTTCTAGAGCTAACACACATTTTGCTTGTTTTAAAAGTGTGAAGTTAAAGGGTTAGTTCACCCAAAAAATGAAAATTAGGCTGTGTTTTACTCACCCCAGAGGCATCCTAGGTGTATATGACTCTTCTGGTGACAAGGCCTCCTGTAGCACTCAATGCGCTTTTGTAAGATTCAAGCTAGATTCAAGTGATTATTGCTTTTGAATATGGATATTTTTCTTACAAAACGATCGATTTGCTACAGGAGGCCTTTGTTCACCCCTTGGAGCCATGTGAGATACTTTTTTATGGATGCGCTTTTATTTCACTTCTTTTGGACTGAAGCAATGCAACCCAAGACAATTTTTAATATAACTCCAACTGGATTCATCTGAAAGAAGAAAGTCATATACACCTAGGATGCCTCGGGGCATTAAAACACAGCCTAATTTTTCATTTTGGGTGAACAAACCCTTTAACCAAAGCATTTTATTAATTAATTCTGTTTTTAAAATCCTACATTGAGGAGAGATTACTTTAGAGTATTGGTAATTACTTTGAAACAATTTTCACTGCTAGTAAATGTCACAAATAATTCCAAGAAAGCGGCAAGTACCCTACCAACATCCAGCAACTATAAATTGTCCCAGCAATTTTGATCAAACAATTAAATCTGTTGTCTGCTGTTATGTATTCCCTTCAAGTTTACATCTGATGTTCAATCAGGGAATAAAACAAAAAATTTATTTGCAACTTATTTCAGAGAAGAATAGTCAAATTGTGTGTAAAAAGTTGGAAGCATCCAGAAAGATTTCCTGAAATAATGTGTCTACTAAAGAATCTGTAATGCAATCGTTAAAGAACTTGAATCTATCTGTCTAATACATCTATTTGCGATCATCTTGAGTTACTGTCCACAAAAAAATGTTTTCTAGCTGAAGCTGATTACACCATACAGCAGAAAGTCTCCCAGTCTCAAGCCCTGACAGAAACAAGTGGTCCTCGGCATTAAACCATGACAAATTACCATCCTGAAAGCCACTAACGGAGAACCGGGCAGAGGGACTTACTGATCAATAGAAACCGGATTTGCCATTGTTTTAGTCCTCCAAAGCACAGCCATAGATCCTCATAAAGATCTGCCGTTGGGATGACGTGGCGTGCGAGCATCATTTTTACGTACAGGCGGGGATACGCAGACTCATGAGAGTGCATGCGGCTCCACGGTGGAAATGTTTAAATACCCCCGATTTGCCGCTAATTTGCTGTCGTTGAGGAATCGCCGCTCTCTGACCTTTGACCTAACAGACACCTGTCCCCGACAAGACCGCTGATTTAATTATTTGCCTTCTGCAACATGCGAAAAGTGGCCTGAAGGTCTAATAAATAAGCACTGGAGGTCTCATTAGCAAACCGTAACTGAATACGCTCGGCCTGTCATTTTACATATGTAAATGGCGTTCCTGTGCAAGCGGCCGGATGTTCTGACAGGTCTCTGAAGAGACATTGGGTTAGTTGGAACAGTGTGCAGTACACAAACAAGCTTGACCTTCCGTTTCTAGCATAACAAAAGCAAAGGATATTGCTATTTGGCCATTTTAATTCAGTTATGTGTAACTTTGCTGGTCCAATCAAATACTGTCAAAAAGAGTGTTAAAATTACATTTAATATTCCTTCCTGTTCAGCAGTCTCACCGGAAATGTCAGATCACAGTATATTGAGTTGGACATACTATACATACTACGTTTTGACACAAACTTCACAATCTGATTTTGATTCTAAATGGTTTGTTTGATATCAATTATTTTGAAAATACAGTAACAAGTACAGTACATGGCAAAATTTTCTCAGAGTCTCTCAATTAATGCTGTAAAATATACCCGAGGTCTGTACTACATTACATATATTGAAGGTTAAAAAAAACTTTTGTATAAAACATTTAAATGAGTTCAATTAGTTTTTTATAATAATAAAGTTAATTTAATTATACTTCTACTTCTAATGGTGGCTGTCATAAAAACTTGATGGATTCATTTTATGTATCCTCTCAAGGTTAATTTTTTCTAACAGACCTAAATAGTTTATGGTCCCGAATCACAGCAACAACATTAAACAATGCCAAAACGACATTTATTGTTTGAATATTGTAATAAATGAACAAATTTCATATCAGAAATGACTTTGATATCAAAAGTAACAAAGCAGAAAGCTTATTGGATTTATTGGATGGGAGCGCCTTCAATGTTCCCTTCATTAGCTAAAACAGGCTTGGATTCTTGGGATTTAAGGACAGTTCACCCAAAAATGAAAATTACATACATGCTTTACTCACTCTCAAGGATCTTAGGTGTATATGACTTTCTTCTTTCTCAGTTATATTAAAAAATGTCTTGACTCTTTCCAGTTTTATAATGGCGGTGAATGGGTGCTGAGATTTTGAAGCCCAAAAAGTGCATCCATCCATCATAAAAAGTGCTCCACATGGTCGGGGTTTAATAAAGGCCTTCTGAAGCAATCAATGCATTTGTGTAAAACAAAATCTATATTTAAAACTTTTAAACTGTAATCTATAGCTTCGCTATATGAGAGTGGCTCATAAATGGATCGATATTACTTGTGTTCAAAGTCTTGGCGTGCACTATATAGTGCTTTGCACTCTGTGCCCTAATTGTCGATTACACTTGAGGCATAAATGTCAACAGGACTAGTGTTAATATTAAGTGAGTTTGCTTGTGTCTGTAAATGTAGAGAGTGACAGATTGCGAATGGTGCCTGTTGGGATAAATAGCCACATTAGAGTCGCTCGCAGCCCAAGATGAGCGCCTACTGGCCTATGAAATCTGCAAGGTCCTGCTCTACATGATAAATGAGCTATAATCTGCCGTAAAGCATATTAAAGTCATATCGCATGATAGATAACAAGACGGAGGAGAGGAAAGGGGAGACCGGGATATTTAGGAAGCCAGGATAAAATATGAAAAGAGAGAAATGTAAAACCTAGACAAAAATATCAAAATCAAGCTCCTCTACTTTCTCTCTCTTTAAATTACTGATGAAATTTGCAGATCTGATTTTAATTTTTAATGCCTCACGTCCAGGTTGGTGCTAAATAAAGATCTGCTTTGCAATCATAAAATAGCTCTGATCTTTTATTTCGGAGATCCTTTCCCCTAACTCTCAGGAACAAAACTCAATTTTCACAAGAAATTAAATTAGGCACGATCAATAATATCCATAGCTGGGTTCATGTGAAATCCACGTGCAACCCGTGAGCGACACATTAGTGCATTATTTATAGCCTAGCTCTCAAAATGGTGGTAATTATGAAGTAAATGTCATTTAATTATTTCACTGGACTGTGTAAAGTTTGGGCAATAAATCTCCTTCTGATGGTTTTGATATTTAGGGACTCAAAATTTGGACGTATATGAATTTTGACGGATATAAACATTGTGCGTGCAGCACGCGACTAACTAATACTTTTAACCTAATTTACTTTCACACACCTCATATTAAGCAAATTATTGTTAATGCTGGTATGAAATGTTTACGTCCATTATGCATTCATGCAATATTAATAATCTTATGCATTTTCCGATGGAGCCATGCTCAAAACGAGCACCTTGTTTTGTTCCACGGTTCAAGAAAAGCGATAAATCCTCCAAACTCAATTCCCAAGGACATTGAGAGACATAATGTGTTTATCGCCTGGCTGTTTAGCTCATAATAAAACCATTTCCATTGTAATATTGGGATTGATGGATGTCTATGGGATATTGATCGATACCTGCTGGCCTTCTGGAAACGGGGAAATGAGTGACCATTAGTCCAACTCAATTCGCGAGCTCAGAGCGCTGATGGCAGGACTCTGTTTCACAGCAGGGCACGCACACAACTCAGAGACGCCGCAGGGACGCTGGTGGAAATGTTTCTGAATCAAGCCTTTTGGCTGGTTGTTATGAAACCCCTGCGTTAGAAGAACGGTTAAAGATGTTCAGATGCTCTGCAGGTGCCCTCAAGAGCAAATTTGCAAAAATAAAGATTGGATTTTCTCTTCAACAGCTTGGTTGGTTGTATTTTCACTTAACAAACTGAACACAAGCGATGAAAATCTTGGCACTATCCCAGGTAGCAAATTTAGGCAGTGGGAACATTATTTTGAAATTTTCCAAAACGCTGAAAAGTCCAGTTTTCTTGTCCTGATTAAAACTTTATTTAAAGGTTACTAAAATGTATCTCACAAGTTTTTGCTATTTTTAATTTTACACAAATTATAACATTATTTGACCATTTATTTTAACATTCTAAGAGCGTTGTTGTGATCGGAATGTTATTTAAAGGTTACAAAACATTTTAACATTCTCCTAACTTTACATTTTACCCAAAATATAATGCGATTTGAATTTTTTACAACGTTCTACTAAATGTAGTTATATCCAAAATATAACTTATTTTGATTATGTATTTTAATATACTAAGAACATTAATCCAGTTTTCATTTTTTTAAATGTTATTTAAAGGTTACAAACACACGTTTTACAGTGTTTTAAAACTGTACTTTTACCCAAAATTTAATTGTTTTTGATTGTTTATTTTATTATACTAAGACAGTAAAATGTCCAGTTTTCTTGTCGTGATTAAAACATTATTTAAAGGATACAGAAACATTTTCATGACGTTCTGCTAACTTTACTTACACCCTAAATATAACTATATAAATATATTCTAATATTATAGGAGCATTAAAATGTCCAGTTTTCTTGTTGTGATCAGAATGTCATTTAAAGGTTACAAAAGTTTTGACGTTCTGCTAAGTTTATATTTATATTTAACGTTATTTGAACCTTTATTTTTAATATTCTAAGAATTGTCCAGTTTTCTTGTTGTGATTATTCAAATGTTACAAAAACCTTTCTTTGAATGTTTATCAAGTACAAAGAGGACATTCTAAGAATGTTGATCTCAGAACGTTTTCTCTCAACGTTATCGCAACATATATCAAGTTATAAGAGCGTTCCATAAACATTACTTTAAGAACTTTTGTCCTTACTTGTATATATCTTTTAAAAAACAATGGCGAAAGTTGTGAGAATATTCCGTTAGCTGGGTAAGTGTTAGCAGTCTAGACAGTCAGAAGCCAAACTACTGCAAAAGCTTCTGGAACACTTGTCAACACATTTTGAAAGGGTGAAGTTGTCAAATGTCTGAGTAAAATAAAATAGCCAAGAGCAAAGAGGTGATTGAGTTGTTTATAGTTCACAGCTTGCAGAGGAAGTGACCCAGAGCCTTCCTTTGTCCTGTCAACGCTGGTCTGGTTCAGCCCTCATTGTCTGAACATGTAATTCACATTCAGAGATATGGCTGACAGTCTTGCTAAATTATGGCTATGAATTTTCATTTAAGATTTGTGTATACTGTAATGTGTAAAGATTTTACCTACATTGTGACTTTCCATTTAACCTTTTAAAAAATGTATACACTCATGTACCTTCATTAAGACTGTACATACAGTACATATCTTGAGGAAAAGGAGAGTGCTCTGAGAACTGTAAAGGTTAATGAGGTGTGTTTTGCCGACGGAGACAGCTCTCGTCCACGGAAGAAGGCGGATGTGAGGCGGAGGGTGATGGTAATGACACCCCAGGATCTCATTATCAGGGTTATTGATTGTGCCCACCTGCTTTTGGCCCGACACTCCAGCCGCTTTCTCTTTTAACGGCAACACGGCGAGTTTCTCTGAGGAGCCGTCCGCCCGTCACTGGCTCTTTTCTCACTCTCTCTACACACAAGGTCTGTTCCAAACCTAATGAGGCGTTATTTAAGGCATCGTGTAGCCCATCATTTGACAAGGTGAGCTGGGTGAAATAATTCATATAAAATTGTGCAAGTAAACGATTATTATAAAATACTGATAATTAATTCAAAACAACTATGTAACAATTAAAATAAAATTTTACACAATATTTGTGTAAAATGTATAATTTTATGCTTATTTAAATATGCCATTATTAGCTAAGCAACATGCCAATGTAAAACTGTTATGGTGTGCGAATATTATATTAATATATTTGCATCGCGTTAATTGCTCTAGATTACTGGAGGTGATTTCAGCCACTGCTTCAATAAAACATCGTGTGATGAGGAGTGTCTTCACACACAACAACAACAAAACAAGAACATGTCACACTGGGACGTGTCAATAAGGTCTTAGCTGATTGGCTTGAGCAACAACGCGTCATGCAATTTTCCGCTTCGAGTTGAAATTTTTCAACTTGCAAGGGAGATTAGACATGATTGAGGTGAATCGCATCACCCAATTTGAGTAATTTGCTTAGCGAATGCATCTATTCGTGTCTTTGCATTGACTTTGTATGTAATCTATTCGTTTAAATAATCAAATTTGCTTTTTGTGTGCACACACCTTTAACGTTATTTGTGTGTCGTGCAAGGAGTTTCCATGAGTGAGTGCACAGAAGTGATACTGAACGGCATTTTCTAGCGAGCAGGAATTCATTTGTCGTAGTGTTTGCTATATATATATATATATATATATATATATATATATATATATATATATATATATACACTACGTTCGAAAGTTTGGGGTCAGTAAGACTTGTAATGTTTTTTAAATAAGTCTCTTCTGTTCATCAAGGCTGCATTTATTTGATCAAAAATACAGAAAAAAAAACAGTAATCTGCCAAAATGTTATTACAATATGAAATAATGGTTTCTATTTTAATATCCTTTAAAATATCATTTATTTCTGTGATGCAAAGCTGAATTTAAATCAGCCATTACTCAGTATAAAAGTGTCACATGATCCTTCAGAAATCATGATAATATGCTGATTTATTATTAGAATTATCAATGTTGGCAACAGTTGTACTGCCAAATATTTTTTGGAAACTGCTATACTTTTTTCAGGATTCTTTGATGAATAAAAGTTAAAAGAACAGTATTTATTCAAAATATAAATCTTTTCTATCACTTCTTATCAATTTAACACATCCTTGCTGAATAAAAGTTTTAATTTCTTTCAAAAAAGAAAGAATAAAATTTACTGACCCCAAACTTTTGAATGGTAGTGTATATTGTTAAAAAAAGATTTCTAAATGCTCTTCTTTTAAGTTTTTATTCATCAAAGAATCCCAAAAAAAATGATCACAGGTTCCAAAAAATTATTAAGCAGCACAACAGTTTGCAGCACTGATAATAAATCAGCATATTAGAATGATTTCTGAAGATCATGTGACACTGGATTAATGAGGCTGAAAAATCAGCTTTGCATCACAGCAATAAATTATTGATGTATATTAACATAGAAAAACTTTATTTTACATCATAATAATATTTCACAATATTATATTTTTTCCTGTATTTTTAGTCATATAAATAAAGCCTTGATGAGCATAAGAAACTCCTGTAAGAAACATTCAAAACCATTCTGATCCCAAACTTAGCTGTTTCTATGGGCCACTAAACATAAGCTGAACAGAATGCACATTCAAAGTTATCTGGTCTTTAATAATGTTCTTAAAAATGTGTTTATACATTATTCATGGAATGTTTTATTTCTGAAACATTTTAGTTGGATGTTCATCCAACGTTTTTTTAAATTTGCTACTTGTTTCAAATAGTCCAGAGAACATTTTAAAATAACATTCCATAGTGTTTGCATGTTCCCTTTAATGTTCATATAACCACAGAAAACAAATTGTAAAATGTTTCAGAAGCTGGACCTTTTAAATGTAGCGTTCCCATAACATTTACAAAATTGTGAAATGGAAAGTTCTCTCAAAGTTTGCATTGAAAAACTTAACTTAATGGGAATGTTAGCTTTGGTTATGATATTACAATTTCCATACCGTGATATTTCAAGGGTCTTAGTGTCATACAAATGCAAAACACCATTGTCTTTTGCAGCGTCTGAAAACTTGTCGTAGTTGGATTTGACCAGCAGAATTACATTTGAATCATGTGCCTGATGAATCAGATCCCAGTTGGCTTGTCAGTGGCTTTGGCGAAGCGTTCAGTGAAGAACATTCTGATCTCTCCTCTGAAAAGCATACATCATCTTACAAGACAGCTTTGGAAGATATATGCAAGCGTTAATTAAGCGCTTGAGTAATTTGTGTATTTAACGGTAGCAGAGAAAAATTAATGACAAGAAGGAGATTAGTTGCGAGCTTGCCAGTACACCTCCTTAATGAATGTTTCCGTGAGGGTTCACAGAGACAAATCAGCTGTCTGACCTCGCTGGTGTCCGAAGGCTTGGCACAGGCGAGGATTGGCAGAATCGGAGTAGATGGCAGCAGGTGGCAGATGGCAGAGTCGCCACC
Source organism: allo-octoploid hybrid of Carassius auratus x Cyprinus carpio (assembly GCA_024542945.1). Taxonomy (NCBI): domain Eukaryota; kingdom Metazoa; phylum Chordata; class Actinopteri; order Cypriniformes; species allo-octoploid hybrid of Carassius auratus x Cyprinus carpio. The sequence goes on from CM045072.1 coordinate 2,088,421, forward strand.
TTCGGTTGGATGATTTGCCATATTTGGGAATAAGTTCTGGGGTTAAGACTTACAGAGTCAAGGACCTTCGGTCAAACTGGGACTCTCAGTGAAACTCAATGTAACTTGATGATTTTTCCATAGACTGCATGTAATTGTGTGAAATTTAATTTCTATTTTGGACATTAATATCCCAGCTAACAGTTTTGGTTCCTCAGAACTTTCTGATAATGTTAATTTCTGGTTGTAAAACCTAAAAATAGCTAATCTTTTGGTAGCCTTATTTTGGTTGCAAAACAAAGAACCAACAGAGAAGCGCTCTCAGCAAAATGTTGCCAATCTTAATCTGTACTTTGGTCCAGTTTTTCAGTAAAATAAATATTAAAGGTAGTCTACCCAAAAGTGAAAATTCTGCATTATTATTCACCCTCCTGTAAGCTCCAAACCTGCATGACTTTCTGTCATTTGTGGAAAACAAAAGAAGGCATTTTGAAGAATGTTGGTGATCAAACAGCTTTGGTCCACATTGACCTTTTGTTCATATGATGGAAGTCAATGGGAACTGAAATTGTTTGGTTACCAACATTCTTTAAAATATCTTTCATGTTCCACGAACGAAGAAAGTCATACTGGTTTGAACAACATGGGGTGAATAAATCATTTTAAAATAATTTGTTTTTGGGGTGGACTATCCATTTGACAAGCTTTAAATACAAAAATAAATGAATAAATAAATAGTAGTAGTAGTAGTAATAAAATAAAATAAATTATATAGCATGACACCAGAGTACTTTATTTATTTATTTAGGTCTGTGATGATTTTCTTCCATCTTGTGACTTGGATTCAAACAGAGAAATTGTAAGTGTTTTTTCTCTAACCTACTGTAGTTTGTTCAACAGCTTTTCTTTGATCACATTATGTTATGTCTGCATCCATATTGAGTTTAATTTGAGTGATTTGGGAAAGATCCATGTGATGTAATTGGGTGGATGTGGTTTCTTGTTGGCAGCAGATGGCGGTGCTGTCAGGAACAGATGGGGGGCCACACGGATCACAGAGGGCGTGTTGTGTTTTATTTCTGAACAGTCAAAACATAATTTTATGACACTTCACATGAACCCCTGATGCTGGCCTCTTTAAATAAATTCATCATAGATTAATAGATTTTTTTGTCTTATCTTTAAAATATATATATATTATATATATATTAGATTTTTTAGATAGATTTTTTTTGTCTTATCTTTAAAAAAAAAAAAAAAAAAATATATATATATATATTAAAACATGGCAAAATATCATAAAAGCTCAAGCTCTGTCTTTAAATAAAACATTTATTGAATATTATTATATATACACTACTGTTCAAAAGTTTGAGATCAGGACGATTTTAATGTTTTTACAGGAGATTCTTCTGCTCATCAAGCTTGCATTTATTTGATCAAAAATAGCCTACAGGAAAAATGTAATATTGTGAAATATTATTATGATGTAAAATAATGTTTTTCTATTTTAATGTAATGCGTTAAAATCTAATTTATTCCTGTGATGCAAAGCTGAATTTTCAGCATCATTACTAATAATCAGAAATCATTTATTATCAGTGCTGGAAACTGTTGTGCTGCTTAATATATATATATATATATATATATGTGTGTGTGTGTGTGTTGTGTGTGTGTGTGTGTTGTGTGTGTGTGTGTGTGTGTGTGTATACAATTAATAAAATAAATGAGCAGAAGAGACATTATAAGTCTTACTGATCCCAAACTTTGACCAAAAGTGTATATATTATAAAAAAATAATATATTGATTCATTAATTAAATAATTTAGTTAAATTCTATTTTAACGCTACCATCGTATTCACACTGCGAGCTCCAAGACAAACCAATCTCTGTAAAGTAATAATGAAAGAAATCGCGCTTCTCTGCTGTGATTGGTGTCGGTTGCGCGCGGGCTCTTTAAGAGCAGGTCGTGCGCGTGCCGCTCGCCCGCTCGCTCTCTGCTGGAGCTGCAGCGTGAGCGCGCAGCTGTTAAACGCGCCCAAGTTTCGCGTCAGACGCACTGGAGTGATTCTCCGCACAGATTACGCTTAACCACAAACAGGTGCGTCTTTAATTTATTTAATGTTTCATTTTGTTCATATTTAATGCGTATCTGAGGGCGTTTTGGAGGTGTGAAGCGTCCTGAAAGGCTTGTGCTTGAGCTAAATATCAGTTATTTTAAGGAGAACATAGATGTAATCAAGGGAAAACGTAAATTTATTCGCACATACAGAATAAAAAAAAAAAAAAATCGTTTAAACTGTTTGTATTTGTTTAAAGCTTGTCGATATATGTTCTGACAGAAAAGTACGAAAAGTAACGTTACCATGTTAGTTGGACATTTACTATGGTAACGTTGTATTCTTTGAAGTACCTGAATTACTCAATAATTTAGTACTTTATGTATCAAATACCATAGTAATACCATGTTTATTTAAAAAAAGTATATATATATTAATACCATTATCATCGTACTATGGTAATACCATATTCTTTCGGACTAGTACCATAGTATTTTTTCACTTTGGAGTACTAACATAGTACTTTTTCCTTCAGTTACATGGTCATATATTTGCATTAATACTAATATTATGTAATTTTCAATACACCCATATTAGGATGATCTATCAGTTTGGGTTATTTCATCATTTTGAAGGCATGTGAGTGCACGTCATTAAATATTTACATCTTTTCTCACACCATACATTTTATGAATATATATATATACTGTATTAAAACCTTGAGATTTAATCCATATTTTATGAAGGTCTGTTGCTGTATATCGAGCCTAATGAATTGAATTGATATAAATCATGGTTATTTTTCTCATTGTGAAACTTTTGCTGATCTACTTCTATTCAGTTAGATCGGTGCTCCATCTCCATAAAGCATTAATGCTGTAAAGATCAGCGTTATTAATCCCAGTCAGCATGTACACGGCAGAAACTATTCATAAGGTTTTCGGTGCAAAAATAGTACAAGCTTCAGTCAGAATTAATTACAGCGTCAGGCGATTACGCTCGAAGTGAGGGATGTGGCATAGCTGTATAATAATACGCCTCTTTAGGCCACATTTGAATTTCAGAACGACACTTTTTCATTATTTAATGCACTTTTCCATTACGTTTTACAGCTTGCTGTGGTTACAATGAACAACATTTTTCACACCTGCTCTGAAAGCATTTGATAATCGACAGCACTGGGCTTGTATTATTTTCGTTTATTTATGTTATTATGCATGTGATCGCCGTTAAATTCGTTTGGTGTGCTTTTCCTTTAAATGTTTTAATGAGGCGAAGATTTGGAGATACGAAAGCTGGGATATTAGTTTTAACCTCGTCCTCCCCAGCTAACAGGAAACGTTCTGGCAAAGTTAAGAACAAACGTTCTTCGAGTAACCAGCGTTATCTTCTTCAATATTAGCACAGAAGCGTTTATACGTTGTTCATGAAATGTTTTTTTTTTTACTAAAACGTTTTAGTTGGGAATATGTATGACGTTTTTAAATGTTACTTGTTTCAGAACGTTCAGAAAACATTCAATAGTAACATTCCCATAATATTTGCAAAATTATAAATTAAATGAAAAATTAACGTTTGCCTAACCGGAAATAACTTTTTTTTTTTTAAACATTGATGTTTTGAACATACAGAATGTTCAGTTTTGTAACTTAAAGGGATACTCCATCCCAAAATGAAAATTTTTCATTAATAACTTACCTCCATGTGTTCAAACCGTAAAAGCTTGTGTCTTGAACACAATTTAAGATATTTTGGATGAAAGCGGAGGCTTGTGACTGTCCCATAGACTTACATTGTCAAGGTCCAGGAAAGTATGAAAAGCATCGATCAGAATACTCCATCTGCCATCAGTGATTCAACGTAACATTATGGCTGACAAAATCTTTTTGTACGCACGAATAAACAAAATAACGACTTTATTCAACAATTCCTCTCCCTGTGTCTCTCAAATCAAGTGTTAGCACCATTTTAGAGAATCATGAGCAGTCGCATGGCGTACGCTCTTCTGTATCAGCTGCGCACGTGCACTGTTTGCTTTCAAATCAGAGTGTAAATAGCTTGTAAAAGCGTGTCCTTGTTGCGGCTGATACAGAGAAGCGTCGCCGCTGACTCTCAGATTCTCTAAAATAAGTACATTGACGAAACTATTAGGATTGAATCGTATTTACTTTATGTCAGAAATATATCGTCGCTTATAATTTCGTTGTATCACTGATGGCAGATGACTATTCTGCGATGCTTTTCATACTTCCTGGACCTTGAACTATTATTTTTTGGCAGTCAATGGGACAGTCACAAGGCTCACGGTTTTCATCCAAAATATCTTAATTGTGATCCAAGACAACGAACTCTTAGGGTTTGACTACATGGGTAAGATTAATGACAAAATGTTCATTTTGGGTGGATATCCCTTTAATAGTTACAAAACGTTCCCAGAACATATTTTTGTTGGGTATCCTTCGTCCTCCGGCGATGCGCCTCGTTCTCCTTTTTTTTGAGACCGTTAAAGATGAATTTGAGGTTTCAGGGCGGATGTGAGGCACCTGCAAAGTGATTGTCGCATTTGCCTGGAATCAGCGTTTTCATTTCCATCTGTCGTGATTTAATAATCCGTTCTATACACGTGCGCTGGATCTCCCACTGTCACGATTTGGCGGAGTGGTTTTATCTCCTCTTGCCTCCTGACGGACGACACTTTTCATCTCATATTTGCTGAGGTTTGACATGACACAGCGTCTCTTTCTCTCCCAGCGAGGCAGAGCTCTTCAGTATTCAGTTGCTGTGTGTGTTTGTTAGCTCGCCTCAGGCAGCGTCGGTGTTGTCCTTTTGAATTTCATCCCGCTGACCTTCCCACAATCGGCCCTGTGACCTCCGACCTTGCTGGAAACAACTAGACAAGCCTGGCTGGATTCACGACCTTTTCATTTGAGCATTTATTTGACTTGTATGTCTATTTTGCATTCATATGAAGAAATACTCTTAGATAATTCTGTTTCTTATACTGAGAAACCTTTGGACTTGGTACATCACAAAAATATTAATTTTAAATAATTACCAATAGGTAATTAACAGATTTAATAATCACAACCAAAACTGCTCTAAATAAAAAATAAAACTTTAAACCACTTTTTGTTTTTAAAGCAATGTGTGTTATTATAAAACAGTAACTTTGTGAACAAGTGTGTTTATGATTTTATTTTTGATGATTCATTAGAAGTGGTAACTAAAAATGAATTTGTTTGTGAACTGTGTGTTTTAATGTGCTTTGCTAAAAGAATCGGTTTAAATGACTCCTTTGTTGTGAATCGTACTATACTGATTGCAGTGTGTTTGATTCACTAAAAGAACCGTTTTAAAAGAGTCATGTTTGTAAATCATACTATGCTGGTTGCAGTGTATGTTTTGATTCACTAAAAGAACCAGTTTAAATGACTCGTTTTTTTGTGAATCATTGGACTCTGATCATTTCTGTATGTTTTTGGTTTACTTCATTAAAAGAACCACTTTAAATGAATCATATTTTTAGGAATCATACTACACTGTTTATTCTGATTGACAAAAAAATAAAACAGTTTTAAAAGTGTTATTTGTTCATCAGCCAGAATAAAGGGGTTTAACTGTATGTTTCTGACTCTGTAAAAGAACCAGTTTAAATGACTCACATTATCTGAATCACTGCAGACTGCTTGTGCTGGATATTTTGATTAGTTTAAAAATGACCAATTTTGTGAATCATACTACATTGTACATTTTGATTCAATAGAAAGAAACCATTTAAAAGAGTCATTTGTTCGTTAATCAGACTACACTGATTAGCCAATAATATGTTTTTGATTCGAACCGGTTTAAATGACTCATTTTTTTGTGAATCAGACTGTTGTACTGTTTATACTGATTCACTAAAACAGTTTAATATTTTTTTTTTTTTGTGAATTGCATGTATGTTTTTGATTCAGCTATAAAGAAACCAGTTTAAAAGGTATTTGTTCATGAAACAAAAGACTAGTGTTTTGCCGCTATTTTTCAATGCATTGTATTTTAATGAAAGATTCACTTTAATAGTCACTGTTGCTCAATGTTTTTAAACCAGTTATGCTCAAAATAGGGTGTCTAGTTTTTATCTTTACTATTTAACTTTACTGTAAAGTTAAATCTGTAGTTCAGACATTTTTTCCGAGCCCGATTCACGTCAATACTCACTTCCTGTCTGACTGCCACTCAGGCTAATGTGATCCGCTCTGTGGAGCTGTGATTATTAGCTGAGCCTTCCCGTAAGGACCAGCTGTCGAACGGCTCACTCACTGCCGTCTCCTTCCATCAAATGCTCTTAGCGGAATAATTCATGCCTTGATTTAGGATGTGAATTAAAGCGCAGAGGTGCTGACGAATCACTTCCTCTCGGTCTCCCGAAGATCCGCGTCCAGGTCAACAGCACCCACTTAGACTGATCTGGGTCCAGCCGTCCTTACAAAGTATTGTCTATATTTTATGTCACAATACTCAACATGTAATATTTTTATTTAAATACCAATATTTCACAGTAAAGTATTCAGTAGTTTTATGATTTTATTTTTGGAAGTTTATGATTCAATGACTTGCTCACTTATTTATTTTGAAGGGAAAACAAATTACTGACCTTGCATTTCTGAAGGCAAGCACTTGTTTGTTGCTGTATGAATCATTGCTGTCAAACAATCAGTTGGAATGATTCAGCTGACTCCCTCATAAAGACTCCCTTGTTTCATTTCTAAATGAATCGGTTGACTGAATGACTCAGTGAATCGTATATAAATACAGTCACTTGTTCCGTTCCAAGAAGATGCAATGTTTTTATTAGAATAAATCTGAAAAAAAAAACAACAACAACAACAACAACAAAACACTACAATCTGAAGTAACTTATTTAATTATTTTCTTATTATAATCGATAACTGATAAAGATATTTAAATGATATACTAAGATTTAAAAATTACATTTACATTTATTCTTTTAGAAAAATAATATTGATTATTAATAATGGGGTTTTAGTATAAAATATGAAAATTAACTTTTTTAATATACAACATTTATATACATTTTAAATTGTGTATTTAATTTAAATGTAATATAAAACGTTAATTTGCATTTTAATCATTTTAAAATTAATGTAATATTTTTTTCATTAATGTAATAAAAGTACATATTTTTTACACTGAAATATTTAAAATTAAGTAATTTTATTAATTCTTTAATAATAAAAGTACATGCATATTATAACTTTGTAGTGTTCTGTAAATATAAAAAGCAGAAATGTTAGTATGATCAAATATTGTTCCACTGTTTTAAAACCTTTTGAAAAGATTTTAAATTGTTTATTTGTTATGGATTTAATATAAAAAGTTAATAATTTGAATATTTAATCATTATATAATAAAACTTTCACATATATTCCTGCAATAAAACATTATTTATATATATATATATATATATATATATATATATATATATATAAATTATATATAAATAATATATATTGTTATTATATATATATATATATATATATATATATATATATATGGGGAAAATTGCACTCGTTTTCTCCAACAACTAGCTGAGTCTAAAGCATCAGTCTTGTTATTCTGCTCGAATCAGCTGTTATCGCTCCAAATTACACTGATAATTCATCAGCGATGATACAACCATTGCAACATTATTCATGGATGCTAATAACCTCATCTGAAAAGACAGATGGTCCCCGATGGCGTTTTCCTTTCACCTGCAAACCCATTTCTCAGTGCGTGTGCGCCGTCATTGTACACCGAGGACGCCTGACTATGAAACTAGCATGTGTCTGCCTGCTGTGGCGGTGTTTTGTAAAAGGTCAGCGGTTTGAAGCGTCTCCTCGTCATGCCACTCAGCAACGCGTGGGTGAGATTTCTCCAGTCTCCCTGCTGTCAGGAGAGAGATTTGACAGCTGGAGCCCAAATAAACCCCTGTAAGACCGATGTAAAGAAAGATACATCACAATCACAACTGATAAACTCTGTGATATCTCTGTTGTGTTTCAGAGACAGTGATAGAGTTAGATGGAGCCTGCCTCTCAGAAAATACCCCAGTAATCTCACATGAATCTCAAAAGATATTTCAGAGTCTCAAACTCGATTTCAAATCCCAGTTGTTTCTCTGATTAATCAAAATGCTGACACAAAGATCTCCTTTAGTCTCAGAGATCTCAACAGTGTCAGTTTATTTGTTGGATTACCTATAGAAAGTAAAAATGATTTCTATTTAATATCTCTAATATTGTGTAGACAGCAGTGAGATTCATTATTACAATGAAACATCATATTAACATTTATTAGAAAATGTTTATTTTATTTCACATTTTATTTTAGATTTAAAATAAAACAATGTGTATTGTGAAAAGTGCTATAGAAAATTAAATTAATTTGACTATACTGTATAATTTACATTCTATTCTCTATGTATTTTACAATTATTTTACATATATTATTTATAATCTTATTAATTATTTTTTATGTTCAGTATGCTCTATTTAACATTTAACTTATTTGTTATTTTTTATTCAATATTATTTTAATTTTGGCTTATTATAAATTTTATGTTCTGTTTTATTTTGCATTTTTATTTGACATTTTATTGTAGATTTTATTCTGTTAATTTATTTTACTTTTTTAAATTGTTTTTATTTTGTTACTATAGATTTTATGTTCTGTTTTATATGCATTTTCTACTATTTTTTACTTTGTTTTTATTTCACATTTTATTATAGAATTTGTTGTTTCATGTTTATTTCTATTTTACTATTTTTTCACTTTATTATAGATTTCATGCTCTGTTTAAAATGTATTTATTTAGCATTTTAATTTACTTTATTTTTTTTTACATTTTATTATAGATTTTATATTCTGTTTTATTTTGCATTTTTATTTGTCATTTTATTGTAGATTTTATTCTGTTTTATATGCATTTTTATTTTACTTTTTTAAATTGTTTTATTTTGTTACTATGATTTTATGTTCTGTTTTATATGCATTTTCTACTATTTTTACTTTATTTTTATTTCACATTTTATTATAGAATTTGTTGTTTCATGTTTATTTCTATTTTACTATTTTTTCACTTTATTATAGATTTTATGCTCTGTTTAAAATGTATTTATTTACATTTCAATTTACTTATTATTTTTATTTTACATTTTATTATAGATTTTATATTCTGTTTTATTTTGCATTTTTATTTGACATTTTATTGTAGATTTTATTCTGTTTTATATGCACTTTTATTTTACTTTTTTAAAGATTGTTTTATTTTGTTACTATAGATTTTATGTTCTGTTTTATATGCATTTTCTACTATTTTTACTTTATTTTTATTTCACATTTTATTATAGAATTTGTTCTGTTTCATGTGCATTTTATTTCTATTTTACTCTTCTTCTTTTTTACTTTATTATAGATTTTATGCTCGTTTAAAATGTATTTATTTAGCATTTTAATTTACTTTATTATTTTTATTTTACATTTTATTATAGATTTTATATTCTGTTTTATATGCACTTTTATGTAGAATTTTATTCACATTTATTATATTATTTCGATTACTATTACATATACATTTCGCATTGAATTTTACATTTCTCGTTGAATCAGAGGTCGAAAGTCTCCAGTCAGAACTTCGGAGATCTCAATATGAACTCAAGTTTCATGATTTGAGCTGCTGTCTGCATTCATTTTACATCTATATACTGTATGTCAGCTATTGTGATAACTTGTGTTGAACTTTAGGAGACACATCTTGATCTAACGCTACAGTTCTCCATCATCCCGTGATGTTGTAGATTTGTCCCGAGCTCAAGGTGACGGGGCGTTTCCACAGACCTGCCGCCGGTGACAGTGATCCGTTATTGATGAATGAACACGGACGAACCGAAATATAAAGCGAAAAATCGAAGACTGTCAGCGGTACGGCTGTGATGGATGGCGTCATCTCTCAGCCGTTACTAGGACGCTTTCCTGGCTTTTTCTTCCCAGAGCCGTTTTATTAGATAACGCCCAGCTTGCAGGAGATGGCATTCAGACCTAGCCCTCGTAGGTTAGACTTTAATGCAAACTACGTTTGTATTTGATGTGCTTATGGTTTCTGAGAGGGCTCTGTGAAAATAATGCAATCTGCGTTTAGAGATCGTACTTGATCCTGCTTGTGATGAGATGCTTAGTCGATTCCTCACGAACAATCCAGAGCCCCAAGAGCCTGTATGAATGCAGTTTCTTGCTGTTGGTTCTCTACAACTAGGCCGATTATTGAAATCATTATGAACCATTCAGGAGAGTGAACACAATAACAAGCATGAGAAGCTTGAGAGTCTTCTCTCTGGTTCTTCATACCAACCCAAGAGCAAACAACTCCCAATCGTCTCTCTCTCACATACATATATATCGACATTGCACGAGCACACGCGTATATAATAATATCATTGCGCGGCGATCTTTCCTCTAATAACTATTTTACATAATAATAATCGCTCTGCGCATGCTATATATATTATCCGCATCGATCGCGTATCACATACTATCGGCATTCGCGCTCATTCATTACTATCCGCATGCACGCATCGATTTCGGTCATGCTATTAATATAATGCCATTCTCTCCGCGGACTGCATGCATACATAATACATAATATCTATGCACGCACGCACACGTATTCTCTCAATCATCACGCGCAACACCTCATTCACTTTCATCTCATCTATCAACCCCTCTCTCTTCTCTATACACACACTTATCGCCCACACCCTCAGCTCACACAACACACACACACCTCTCTCTCTACTCCTCGCTCATCACATCACACCAACACCACCTCTCACTCTCCTCTCACCGTAAACTACTGTAATGGAAAATCTGATGCATCGTGAGAAACTTTTAGAACAGTAAGGGTTTTCTGAAAGAAATTAATGCTTTTATTCAGCAAGGATGCATAAAATTGATCAAAGTGACAGTAAAAGCGTTTATAATGTTAAAAAGATTTCTGTTTCAAATAAATGCTGTTCTTTTGAACTTTCTATTCATCTGTGAATCCTGAAAAATATAATGTTTCACAGTTTCCACAAAAATATTCAGCACCGATAATAATTATATTAATACTGATTATTGATAATAATCAGAAATGTGTCTTGAGCAGCAAATCATCATATTAGAATGATTTCTGAGATCATGTGACACTGAAGACTGGAGTAATGATGCTGAAAATACAGGCTGCATCACAGAAATAAATGACATTTTAATGGATATTCACATAGAAAACACTTATTTTAAATTAGAATAATGTTTAGCTAATATACACTATCACAAAAAAAAAAAGACCAAAAGTTTTTGAAAATGGTCTCATGTAAGTTCCATGTTTTTAAAAAACCTTTACAATGGTATCACCATGGTATTCAGACTCATTAGGTTTCAGTGAGACAAAACTGGCATCATGAACAGAAAGAAGGATGTATTCCTGTCCTGGTTCTTGTTAATTGATCCTGTGGATGTGATTGAGGGGTTTAACAGCCTGAGGATCTGGCAACCGCTCGGTATTGTAAAGCATGCACTGGTGACCTGATAGATGCTGTTAAGGGTCCATCTGTGGCCCTTTGGGCGTCCTGACAGGCGATTGTTAACGCTTCGTCCCTGAGTGAGTTCAGTCAAACAGAAGCGGTGTTTTTTGGAGTGGCTCCGTCTCTGTCAAGCCTGGCGAGTTCAGAGTGTGTTGAAGAGGGTTCAGTGAGATGATTCTGGCAATCAGAAGTCTTAAAATTACCTTAAATATTCATCAAATTCTCACATCATGTATGGTCTCTTTAATATCAAGGACCCCAAATATGATGAAATATGATGATCTCATTGCATATGACATATTTGCTTTTATTATTAGCATGTTCATGCATATTATAATTTAAAAGCCTATTTTTAATATTAATATTTCTGTATTAATTTAATAGTAAATCATAATACTGAAATTATTATAATTATTATTATTATTATTATTATTATTAGATTAATTAATAAAATACTAGTATTTATTTTAGTATTTTAGTATGATAATAATAAAATTATGAATTTAGAAAATATAAATGAATAAATAAAATATTATTAATAAATATAATTTATAGTGTGCATGTATATATTTGTAATATATATATAATTTATAATATAGTAGTATTTATTAACATTTTTATTTATTAATATAATGTTATGATGACAGTGATTATTGTTATTATCACTGTCATCATGAATAAAAATATACTAAAATTGTGCTAATAATAACAATAAAACTATGGCATGCTTAATTAGTAGTAATTGTATTTTTTTTATTAATAAATAAATGAAATATCAGTGAAAGAATTAGTGTAAACTATATATTACCATTTTAATTTATTCATTAGTTTATTATTAATAACAATATTATTATTATTATTATTATTATTATTATTATTATTATACAAATAAAAAATATTATATATATATATATATATATAATATATATATATATATATATACTAATAATAATTTATTGCATATTTTGTTATATTATTATTATTATTATTATTATTATTATTGTAATTTAATGAATAAAAAATCTGTAATAAAATATAATTTATAGTGTATTATTATTATTATTCATCAACACTTATTATTATTATTATTATTATTATTATTATTATTATTATTATTATTGATAACAATAATATGTATTATTATTATTATTATTATTATTATTATTATTATTATTATTTATTATACAAATGAAAAATATACTAAATATATATAAATGGTAATAATATTATATCATTTTAATAGTACTTTGTATTTATTATTATTATTATTATTATTATTATTATTAAATAAAAAAGTAATTATTTTAAAATTTATAGTGTGTGTGCATGTATATATTACCATTTTTATTAATTCTTTAATTTTTCTTAATAATATATAATAATTATATAATAATAATAATAATAATAATAATGTGACTATTATTATTATTATTATATTATTATTATATATTATTGAAAAGCATCTAAAATATATCACACTAATAATAATATTGTTTATAATAGTAGGTTCTGTCAGGCGTGGGCTCTTGTAAAGCGATCTGAGTGATTAAGTCGTGTTGATGAAGTGGCCAGAGCACAGGACGCAGAGATACGGTCCGCGTGAGCAAGAGTGCGATAGTTTGTCAGCTGCCTCGCGAGCCACACACGATATTCACATCATCCCGTCATCCATCATGATGCTTGGGCCCGTCCATTCAGCACCAGTGATTTCTGCCTGTCATCCATCTTTCCCTCGTCTCTGTCCAATCGCTTTAATCGCTGTTCACAAGTTTAAGATAATCGCTCTGCTGACATTTCTATCCTGTGATCCCAGACTAGCGACACTCGAGAGAATGTATTATATAAGACACATATTATTCACAAATGCTTATTTGCTTTCCTCCAGCAGTCAGCTAATGATTCGTTAAACGCCTGCTGATGGATAAAGACAACATCTAGAACAGCTGGTTTTGCTGGTATCGCCAGTTTGTAATCAGCTTCACCATTACGCAGAATGTCAGGGTAATTATGGCAGTTTTGCTTGGATTAGTCGAAACATTCATTGACCTCTCTTATTTGATACATGACTTTATAAGGCCTCCACATCATTAAACATGATCAACGTCTACTGAAAAACCTGTTATATATGATTCATATTTCTTCTGCCCTCTGGTGGTTTGGTTTCTTCACAAGAAGGAAGAAGAAACTTTTATATTGTATCCATATTTTTTGCTCAATTTATATCAATATATATTGATACATTTGAGATATATATATATATCTCAAATGTAACAATATAAATTGTTATATATATTTAACAATTGTTTTAGATTTATATTGATATTTAAAAATGAATAATTACTGCAGTGTATGCTTGCTTAATATTTTGTGATATTTAAAATAAAATTGTTGAAAATGGTGAAAAAGTAGGTATTTAATTTTTTTATTTCAAAGTATTTATTTCAGTCATCAATGCATTTCATGATGTATTGTTCACCAAAATGATTTGATAATACATTAAAATAATTTATTAATAAATTTAAAATGTTGCTTATATATATATATATATATATATATATATATATATATATATATATATATATATATATATATATATATATTACGTGTGTGTGTATTTATGTAATAATACATTTTGTTTCAGAAATGTTCAGATTAAATCATTTGACATTTATAAAATTAAATAAATTAAAATTGTTTTATTTATTAAATTTAAATAGTGTTTAATTATATGTGAAAAAGTGAAAAATGTGGTATGATTTTATAGAAAATTGTTGAAAATATTGAGAAATGCATGGATTTTTTTCAAAGTACTTATTTCAGTCATTATTGTAATGCATTTAATATTCTTATTCATTTAATAGACATATTCAGCTCACCAAAATACATTTTTAATGTCTAAATTTTATTAAATCTTTATTAAATTTATTAAATGATTTAATTGATAAATTCAAATATATTATATATTAGGGCTGTCAAATGATTAATCACGATTAATCACATCCAAAATAAAGTTTTGATTTTGTGTACAGGGTATATTTATTATGTGTATATATAAATACAACACATAAATTATATATTTAGAAAATATTTACATGTATATACATTTATATATTTATATTCTTATATTTTATATTATATATAAATATATTTAATATATAAACATAACATATTCTTCTTAAATATATACATGCATGTGTGTGTATTTATATATACATAATAATATACACAGTATACACACATATATTATGTAAACAAAACTTTTATTTTGGATGTGATTAATCATGATTAATCATTTGACAATCTAATCTATATATATATATATATATATATATATATATATATATATATATATATATATATATATATATATATATATAAATAAATTTACTTATTAATTTATATATAAATAGATCTTAAAATCTTAAAAGATTGTAAATACTCATTTCACCATATATGAAAAGAATATAATATCTCTGTATTGTGAGGGTTTTAGACTAAAGCGACTACATGCTGAATAGTGTATCTTGTGTGTTTACAGGGTGAAGGACAACAGACCAGAGGCCAAACACACGGCAGCGCAGGACTGTGCTGTCGCCTACATCTGATCCTGGCCCTGAAATCCACACTTTACCAGACATTAGCCCCACTCGATCAATAGTACCAACCTTACAAGCAGTTCTGTGTAAAAAACAAAACAAAACACAAGCAAGAAGGAGCACATCATCTCTGACTCATCAACCTAATGCACACCTACTGGAGCCCACTAATCAAACTAATAAAAGCGAACGGCTTTCCCAGATCCACATATTGATCTGATCGGATTAGCGTCCGATCTTCGCTTCAGACTTTTTCAGCATCAACCAGAAATGGGATACTTGCTGTGAGCGATCCGTAAAACTGGCTCAACGGGGACAACACCTGCAAACCGTGTCCCATCTGGAGCCAATTAGCCTCATCCCTACGGGCAAAAGTAACAAGCGGTGATCGAGTCCTTGCTGTTTTATCCGTTGTGCAGCCGCTGTGTCATGTCCCATCGGCTTGCACCGTGCACTTGCGGGTCAGATCCGATTTGACAGCTCTGGAATAAAAGGTCATTTTGACCCGGATTGCTCCACTTGTGTCACTTTGCGGTCCGCACGCAGTGTTGACTTTGGCCTCCTTTGTCCACATCGAGGTCGCTCTCCAATCTGGCCAATCTCTCCATCCAACCCACCCTTACGACAGCTTGCAAGTTCTGTCGCGCCTCCCTGGAGGATGAGCGATGAGTCCATGTTGGACTGAGCTGCTCTCGCCGGCGCCGTTCGCCGGGTCCCCAGCAGCCCACCTCTTGGTGGCGAACCCGAGCAAAGGGACGGCCTTCGATCGTGGGTCTCCTGATACTGTTTTGATTTTCCTGTTGGTGCGTTGCTTCCGGATCTTGCTTGGACCCCTACAGCCAATGCCTGCTTCGCCTTGGACCGATCATAAGGACGGCTTCGAGGGGGCCAGTTTGACTCACCCTGGTGTAGTCACATGACCAAAGACGCCACCTGCCTTAGCCCAACCTGTGGTCGACTCCAACCCTGTAGCCAATTTCGCTAACACTGTCACGGCTTCGATTCCCAGGGAACGACGCAGCCATGTATACCTTGAAATGTGCTTTGGGTGTAAACATAAAGAACGCTACTTTCCGAATTAACAGGGTCGTCCGATTCTTCTGCTGTAGCTATCCTCAGGACGGTCTACAATGAATCACATTAAGTCGATGGTTCAAGGTGCCCGACACGATGTTCACTGTGAAGTGTTACTACCGTTGGCTACTGTACATACTTCATCATTACTGTATATATATATCTTAATTGTAAAGTTTTTAACTTTTCAGTGGATCTTAGTAGATGACATTTAATTTAACGCAGCTGAAACAGGCTGTAATGGAAGTCATCATTGCTATAAATTGATGTCGATCGTTCAACTAATGAAATATGGCTTTACTAAAACTTTGCAGTCGGCAAAATAATAAAATCGCTAAATGTGTAAATTTGTGTCAACCAAACTAGACGATGACTTGACTTAGAACTTTGGTCCTTAAATTTGTATGTAAATCAACAAATGGGTTTAATGAACAATTTACACTATAAGAATCAATAAACTGCCACTAAATTGTCTTTGTTAATTGTTGCATTGAATGCAACAAACAGTTTCAACAATTAACACCATAAAATCACTAAATTGTTACTTTGTGAACTGTTGCACTGAATGCAGTTTCATTCTGTAAAATTACTAAACTGTTGCTAAATTGACGCATTATGTTAAAGTGCCCTATTATGGGTAATGAAAGGTTCATATTTTGGTTTTGGGAGTCCCCAACAACAGGTTGGACATGCATGCAAGGTCAAAAAACACTTTCATTGTCTTAAAATATGCATTTATTTTTTCCTTTTTTGCTCAATGACTCCCAAATGATTCGCTTAACGATTCATTTTCCAAACTCACCCCAATGTCATCCAAGATGTCTCCCTTTCTTCAGTCGCAAATAATTTATCAGTCGTAACTTATGTAATGAAATGATCTGTCATTTTCTTAAAAAAAAATAAAAAACAAAAAAAAAATTCATACACTTTTGCTCGTCTTGTCTAGCTGCATGATCGCATGTATACTCTGTGTACAATGGTTCAAGACAGGGTATGTCTAACTCCCAACACTTTTCTCCTCAACTTCAAATCGTCCTAAAACGACTTCGTTTTCATGACTCGAGTCGACTCTTTCTTTTGAAAGACAATAACTTTATACACGGTTGCACTTTTAGATTTAAAACTTTGCAGGATGTTTTCATTCACTTAGAGCTGTGTTAACAATGCATGAAAGGTAATTTTCAAAAATCCATAATAGGGGCACTTTAATTGCTGCATTGAATGCAACAAATGCTTTTAACAAACAAGTTAAACCAGTGAAATTCACTAACCTGACATTAAATTGTTGCTTTACGTTAATTGTTGCAATTAAAACCTTTTTTTTGCACTCAACAAACATTTTATATTTTAAAAAAACACTAAAGCTTTGCTAAATTGTCAGTTTACTTTAATTGTTGCAAACAATGCAATACATGGTTTTAACAATTTACACCATGAAAATCATTAAACTGTCATTAAATTGTTGCTTTATATTAATTGTTGCATTGGATGCAACAAATGGTTTTCACAAACAGTTTACACCATAAAATCAATAAATTGTTGCTAAATTTTCACTTTACCTTAATTGTTGCATTGAATGCAACAACTGAATCTAACAATTGGCTTTAACGAAATTTACACCATAAAAAAAAAAAAATCTTTAAACTGTTGCTATTTTAATTGTTCTGTTGAATTCAAACAAATGGTTTTAAGTTTACACCGTAAAAACACTAAACTGATGCTTAATTATCACTTTGTTAATTGCTGCATTGAATGCAACAAATTGTTTTAACAAATAATTTACACATTAAAAAATCACAAACTTCAGCTAAATTGTCATTTTGTCAATTGTTGCGTTGAATTCAATAAATGGTTTTACTGAACAGTTAACACCATAAAAATCACTAGACTGTTCCTAAATTGTCACTTTATTGTTGCATTGAATGCAATAAATGGTTTTAAAACATTTACACTCTAAAATTACTGTTTTAACCGTTGTTAAATTGTTGCTTTATGTTAATTGTTGCATTGAATTAGATACATTACATAAGAA
This sequence comes from allo-octoploid hybrid of Carassius auratus x Cyprinus carpio, assembly GCA_024542945.1. Classification (NCBI taxonomy): domain Eukaryota; kingdom Metazoa; phylum Chordata; class Actinopteri; order Cypriniformes; species allo-octoploid hybrid of Carassius auratus x Cyprinus carpio. Next base: position 2,106,768 of record CM045072.1, read on the forward strand.
ATTTTGAAAGCAATTTACACCTTGTTCTGCTTAGTCATTAACACTCTCACAGCTTTGTTTTCATTTGCGTAAAATTAAATAAGCTGCCTACCCTGATTATGGCTTATTCAGTATGATTTTTGTCTATAAAGCATGGTAACTTTCCATAAAATACATCTTTAAGGAAAACTTCAGCATTGTTGGAAAGTCCTAGGATGTCTGACATACCTGCTGCCTTTGACAGGCGTATTCTAAACTCTGTGCTTTATATATTTCTGAGGATGTTCTGGATTTGGAGCAAAAATCCCTTTAAGACTTCAGAACTGATTGTCAGTCCATGTATTATTGCTGTGAGACTCTTTCCTGTCACTTGACTGTGTATATAAGCCATATGTTCTCATATCTCAAGGTGTTCATGTCATTGGTTGTCTGTTTGCTAATCTGCTGAGCTCTCTGAAACTGTTGTGATCTAAGAGAGGTTTAGAAACGACTGAAAGCTTTATTTTTATATCCCGACTCGATTTGGAGTTCCCTTTTGCTAATGTGTCATCTCAAATTTGTAGCTCTCATTTGGACGCATGTGTAAAGAGTGTTGATGTGCCAAGAAACAGAAGAGCTTGCATTGCTTTGTGAGTTTTGTAAGTAGATTGGATATTTTCCTAATTCCCTTTTGTCTGAAATAAAACTGGGCTTATTCACTTAAAGCTTCCAATTTCTTCAGGACAGTGTACTTGAGTGGCCACCCTTCTGAGATCAATAAGCCATTTCCACTTGGATACACTCGCTAAATCTCTTTAACATGGCTAAAAATGGCCTTCAGACAGAGAACAGAAAACAAAGGTTTAAAAATATAACCAATGTTGTTTTATTGCCATTCGTTGTTTCATACAGATGTTCACAAACATTGTGCGGATCACTTGGATCTGACAGATGGATTGAAAATGGTGTAAAAACAATGCATTTGGAATTACTCATTAGCCATGTACAGGGTGCTCAGGTTTCTCCGTCATGGATCTTTATGGCTCAGAAAAATTCATACATACGCCGTGATCAATGCACCCCAGAGATTTATGGGATTCGACAGCATCCTGAGCAACCCAGTCCACTTTCTTTGGTCTGAAGTTCGTAACTCAACACTAGCTTGATGACTATTTCAAGTTTGCTGCTGATTTTGACATACAGTACAGTCACGCACATTCGCTCTCTTACATGTAGTGGCATCAACAAAACGAGATATGAAAGTATACAAAGTTCCAATGTTAGACAAATGGTTATGCATAAATATAGCTCAGGCTGTCGTACAGTGCTGTTACTGTGATGTTCAAGAAATGGTTTTGTCATTCTAGCACCAAAATTACTTTTGTTTACAGCCTTTGAAAACAGTCCAATGTTGCTGGTCATGGCAAATAAACTGAAGTATTATGATGATCGATGGACAAGCTCATGTAAACAGTGACGCTGTCACATAGTGCTCCGGACAGTAAATTAAGAATGCGGTGATCATTAATTGTCCAGTATTAAAACAAAGTCAACAGCTCTTAAAGCTATTTATCAAATGTTTACAAGTAAATATTTGGTTTGGTAGTCTTGATGCTCAAGAATACAAAAAAAGAAGAAATACAAACAAAATCTACATTTCACTTTAAAATATACAATTTAAATTTTCAACAAGCTTTGGTAGTATAGATTTTTCAGCATTGAGACAGTACAAAAGACAATCACACAACAAAAAAAACACAAAGACCTTTGAAAATGTTGTGTTTCGATCCAGAAATCAGTTTGTAGTACAGCGTAAGTTGGAATCTTAGCACCTTGTTTGCTCTCGAGATTACTGAGAAACTAAGAAATGATGGTTGGTTTGTTTCCACACTTGAAAGTTGAAAGCGTGTGTTTGCATGTCCATATCTGGAGTGTTTTGGAGGACGGCTTGCCAAACAATCCTTATGTACCATTGAGACTGCACGTCTCCAGCTGCAATCAAAATGGCCCCTGGTTGGATTACCCAGAAGGCTTCCAGTTCTCCATTCATATGTGCTCTGTTTGCGAGCGTCTTTGTCAAATGCACCGACAAGAGCACACAAGTATGGAGAAGAAAACTGTTCAAATGTGAATGCCAAGTTTGTGCAACATCACATGCATATTGAAAACCCTTGGACAGTTGTTGCCATTTTGGAATGAAATTTCCCTGATTAAATCATGCAGAGGAGGCCCAGTGCAAATTTTGAGCGTTTAGCACCACTCCGTCTTAACTGCCACACATATATGTGTGTGTTCCTGTCTGTGTGTAAAATGAGGTAACGCTGATGTGGCAGCTCATGCAAACACTCCAGAAAGCCCTAGAAACCTTGTGTGAAAAGACATGTTTCAGTCTCGAGAACCTTAAGCTGTCTGAACCCTCGACTCTTTAAACCTGAAAATTGTTGCAGTCCTTTATGTGACTTTTATTTTTTCTTCAAAACAGTACAATACTTGAATGGAATAAACGTTGACCCCAGTTTGCACGGAGTTATCAAGGTGAGCAACGGTCATTATATTTTCTTCATCTATAATGCATCGTTTTATGTGCACTAAAGCCTGAAATGTCAATTCATGATAATTTTGACCGTTACAAAGCCGTACTAAAATTGAATCTTCCTAACGAATATGTCTGATTGTTTGATTGGTGCTAATGCTAGTGCTAACGCACTCCTGATAATTTAAGGTGGTATATGTACATATTCCACCCAACTTAGTGGAATCAGTGGGGCTGACATGAAAACATGAAAAATAAGAACAAACCCAAAACATGACGATAACTGACACAGTCTTTCAGAGCCAATGCCCTGCAGTGAAGGGCACAGGGTCAGGGTCAGTCTCAGTGCAGGTGGATGTGCAGCTTGATGCAGGTGCATCGCCGATCTCGCCCAGCAAGTAGTCGCTGTCGTGCTGGTCCTCTATTTGCTGAAGTTTGTGCGGACCAACATCAGCAGCTGGCGATCTCCAGGCGGTACAAACCTGGAGGGGTGGCTTCGCCCAGCCGCAGAACACTCTTCCGTCGCGCGAGCTCCAGGATCGGAAGTGTTCGCCCTGGTTTCCGGTGTTATGGCGTAAGCGCACGTGGTTCTCAAGCGCTCCAGGGCTGGAAGCAACTCAAGTAGGGGTTCCTTGTTTTGCAGCTGCTGCAGACTCAGGTTCATTGGGATAGAGGTCTGAACATCCATGCTGGCCATACTCACCGTCTCCTGAGGGCAGGACAGAAGCGGTTGGAAACATTAGAAGAAGCTTCAGTTATACCCTTTATAGAGTTAGGAATTAAGGTCAGGGTTAGCAGTGTGACCACATTGAAAACATGATGACTACAGAGAGCGGACAGTACTCAAAAGTACCTTGAGCTCATTATCGCCAGCATTACTCTATAGGCGGCTTTCTTTCAAGGTCACCGTTGATCTTGCATTCATAGCAGGCCTCCGGTGACAGTGAGTCTTGTCATCCACTCCCTCCGAGCCATACTGACCCTGGAATCCCACTCCTGTGATGCAGTGCCTAGAAACAAAAAGGTGAAAAATTACTTTTCTTTCACTTGTGTAATTATTCAGCTTAGGTCAGGAATGTCCAAATCCGGATCCTGGAGGGCCAACAACCTCTATTGCAGGGATCTCTAGACTGCTCCTGGAGAGATACCATCCTGCAGACTTCAAGTTCCAACCCTGCTCCAACACACCTGTCTGTAGTTATCAAGTAACCCTGAAGACCTTGATTGCTGGTTCAGGTGTGGTTAATTAGGTATTGTGGCTGAACTGCAGGATGGTAGCTCTCAGGAGCAGGTGAACCCTGCTAGCATAGCACCAACTTGTCCCAATGTACCTGCCTGGAAGTTTAAGTAATCCTGAAGACCTTTATAACCTTGGTTTGCAATACTTAGGGTTGGAGATAAACTCTGCAGGACAGTGGCCCTCGAGGACCAGGACTGGACACCCCGGTTTAGGCCTTGCCCCAAATTGGGCACTTACGTGGACTTGGTGTCTTTGCTTATGCTATTTCCATGGAGTCCACAAAACTGTAGAGTACCCCATGTTAGGATTCAGAGGGGTTCTTGCACCTTTGTTGAGCCCATACTGGTGGGACTCCATAGTAGACTAATGCTTGACAATCTATGTAGGAGTGTGTCAACAAACGTGAACTCAGATGAGGGATATGAGTAGAATTTAGGAAAGGGCCTTGAAGTTTCAGGCAAGTATATGGTTATACACTACATGGCAAAAGTATGAAGACATCCCTTCCAATGACCAAGGAAAGACCTGAACCCTTTGAACACTTTAGAAAGTCAACTACTGAGCTAATCCCCTCACAAAGATCGGTAATGGGACTCATTGATGTTGTTTTGTCTGACTGGAAGTAAATCCCACTGTTGTGTTCTGACATCTAGAAGAAATCTTCCAATGACTTTGAATGCTCAGCTTGGATGTACTTTGGCTTTATAGAATGGATTGCCAACTTAGGCCACTGTGTGACAGATCTTAGCTCCAATCCAAATAAAAATGTAATTTAAGTATTCCTAAAGACTTTGGTTAGATTTTTTAGGTGCTTAGGTGCAATCCGTGGTCAAATAAGAACAGGCTATCCTAAAGGCCCTGATATACTCAAAACAATGTTCTTTTCGTTCTTGTTTAGGGTTAAAACGAAGTTCAAATACTGGAGCAGCGGTATACAGTTATCGAACATCCTAACGCCACCCATTCTGATGAAAGCAACATTTGAATATGAATATATGAATAGTAAATATGTCTGCCCACTTTCCTCTAAACACACACAAAAAAAATGGAGAAACCAGCAAGAATTTTATATAACAATCTCACATAGCAACATGGGTATGTTAGCACAAGCTCTGCAAATTAGCACTCCTGTGAAGTCACGCCACGTGTGTTTACATGGCACTTTATTCAAAATATTGCTTAAAAGCATGCAGAAGTATTAAACATGAGAAAAGTCAGTGTCTCATTTCATCAGAAGCTAAACTTAATTTGTTTCTATAAAGCTGCTCTCCAATGTATTCAGTTTTGACAGATGAAACTCAACAGACAAAATGTTACCCAGAGAAGAGTTCTAGTGAAAGAAGCGGAGCCTTGCACACACCTCCTATGACATAATCGTCCATGGACCAATGGTAGTCATAAATGTATTTTGCAGCCTGAATAAACTTTTTTGGAAAGTTTGCTTTGGCAAGCCATTTCAAACTCTCAAAATGAATTTTATTTTGCTTGAAGTTTATCGGGCCTTAAATACTCACCCTTGTCCTGCTCGGTAGAAGCCTCCAGGACATCCCAGCAAGTATCCGCCATCTGGTTGGAGCAGCCATAGCTGCAGGGTTATTGTTCAAGGCACATTCGTTAACATCCTGGCAGCCGCCAGCAGAGGGCTCAAAGTCGAAACCTGGACGGGCACACGCATTTATAGCTGCCCAGAGTGTTATAGCAAGATGCAGACCCACAGGCTTGATTTCCGAGCATTCGTCTCGCTCAGGTGGAAGGAAGATGGAGAACTTAGAACGGCAGAACTAAAAAAAAAAATCATTCTTTATCATCATAGAAATACTTACCCACACACTGGTTCCACTGGTAGTGCTGAACGTAACCCTGTGGGCATCCACAGCGATATCCTCCCAGCATGTTCTGGCAGCCGTGCTGGCACCGGTGGTTTCCACCACATTCATCGCGCCTGTAAGAAAGCAAGAAAACAAAACCAGGTTAGCACGCTGATTCAAATATATGGTGGCATAGGGATGCGCTGGTGCCCGACCACCTCCTCAGCAGTGTTGGATCCGGAAGTATTTTTTACATTAATTTTTCCAATTGGGATTTTGAAAAATGCTTTGTTAAAGCATTATAAGCTATCAACCAAACCAAACAATTCCATGAAGCATTGCAAATGACAATCTGAAGCCCAAAGTATACTTTGGCCAAGTGTCAGCGTGCAGCCAATTTTTTTGTCCACTGAAACAACAGTGCAAAGATGGCACTGCGATGTGTCGAATATGCTTTAAAAGCTTCACTGACACCGTCTGTAGCGAAGCGAGATACGAGAAATAGTAGTATAACCAGGCCTTAAAAAAGAAGGAGAAATATAAAACTATTCATTTTAAGTTGTTGATCTGTATTTGTGTCCCTGGAGCACAAAACCAGTCTTAAGTCCATGATATATTTTTTAGCAATAGCCAAAAATACATTGTATGGGTCAAAATTATCGATTTTTCTTTCATGACAAAAATCGTTAGGACATTAAGTAAAGATTATGTTCCATGAAGATATTTTGTTAATTTATGCATTGCTAAGAACTTCATTTGGACAACTTTAAAGGCGATTTTCTCAATATTTCGATTTTTTTGCACCCTCAGATTCCAGATTTTCAAATAGTTGTATCTCAGCCAAATATCGTCCTGTCATAACCATACATCAATGGAAAGCTTATTTATTCAGCTTTCATATGATGTATAAATCTCAATTTCAATAAATTTACCCTTATGACTGGTTTTGTGGTCCAGGGACTCATTTAAGTATTTTGAAAGCAGCTTAATTACGTAATTTCGGTGCTTTGTGGGAGTGGGTGGAGCTAAAGAGCTCTCCAAGCGTGATTTGATCTCCACAACTCTCTGATTGGTGGAATTTTCCAGACAGCATCATGGATATTAGTTTTTCCACCAGTAATTCTGCTGTTAAACACAATTATGATCTAATGTGAACTGATGGCTTCAACAAAACCATATACCAGCGATCAACAACTTTGGAGCTCACAACAGCTTGATTGCCGTTTAGTGCAAAATCAATTCACATGGGCTCAAAATGGAAGCCTACCGTCGAGTTGATTCCGTGGTGTCCAGAGAGAAGCCCTTCTGACACTCACAGTTGAAGCTGCCGGGGTGTTGAGGCAGGAGGCCTGGAGCCGCATACGCTTACTGATTGCTGCATTCGTGTTGTCTAAGAGATTAAGCATAAAGGCAATTTTATCTCCAAATGACCCGTTCAATTATTAAGACTCTGGCTAGGCATGTTAGCGGGTGGCTTGAGTTCATATCACTCACCTATGCATGCCGTCTGGTGCTGCGTGAAGCCCGAGGGGCATTTACAGGTGAAGCCACCGATCGTGTTGGCGATAGGAACTGACAGTTGTGTTGCTTGGTTGAGCACTCGTCCAAATCTGGGATCAAATAAGCAATTTTTCAAATTAGCACACATTGGGTTGATCATTGGCACGGATTATTACCAGCACCAGATTTATAAGCAGATCTTATCCCAACAATGAAAAATGTAACCATTAATTATGAACTGACCTTTGCAGGTCTTCCCATCAGGTTGTAGGATGTATCCTCTGGGACACGAGCACAGGTAACTGCCTTCAGTGTTTTTGCACAGGAAGTTACATGGTTTGGGCGACTGAGAGCACTTCGTCCAGATCTAATTGAAAAGCATCAAGTATTGCATCAAACATAGTCTTTTAGAACAGTATCGCACTTTATTGTCTTAAATAAGGTGCGTGAGCGAGGGAACGATCCAACACAGGAAGTGCCAGTAAAGTCATTGTGTAACCACGTTGCAATGGCAGCGAAGGAGCCGACAGCTGTTGATGCACTGGCGTTCTTACACAGGTTAGGCATCACCTCACACTCGTTGATGTCTGCAGAAATACACTAGATATGGTATCCATACATATGCATTCCTAAATCTAAAAGAAATGCCTGAACTTCAGTAAACTACTTTTAACTAAACATCTGTAGCACTTGAAACGGTACTAAACAGTACCAATATTAATATTTTAATATAATTATTATGAATAAATTATATATATATATTAATACCGATTACTAAAAATATGAATGTACATATTAAAATATATTTTAAATATTTCCTATTTTTCCAAAATGATTAATATAATAATTAAAAATAAAATTATTTAAAAATGCATTAATATAAAAAATTAATTAATATTTTCTGTATTATATAAAACGATGAAATAATATTTATATGTATAAATAAGTATTTAAAATATCCATATATTAATTTGAAATATTAATAAAAACATGATTATACATTTAAAATATATGGAATATATTTTAGAATATATTCTATACTTTATAACTTGTCAAAAAATTACAGTTACAATAAATTATTAACTATAATAAAATGATTTTAAAATATTAATGTAAATATTCATAATTATAAAAAACATGGAAAGTAACATTTTCTAAATTGATATTTAATAAACACATTTATAAATGTGTTAAATAAATAATCCAAAATAATTTTATATCAATATTTAAATAGTTTGCACATCATTGCATTGGTCTAAAAGAAGCTATTTGAACAACAGACCAGTGATTTTCTTATAAAGATTGATCATCTGTTTTGATTTTCTCAACTGATGCTCAATGAAACCTCTGTAAAGACATTCAGAAGTGCGGCGATCTCTAACCTCTGCCGTCAGTGGTGTATCCGGGTCCGAGGGGACACATCTTCTTGTACTGGATGGTTCGGGCAGAGGACAGAGTTCACACAGCGAGCCCAGCAGCGCCGCCGTTACAGCAGCACTCCGACTCGTGGACGGAGTTTCGGTTGGTGGGCGACTGCTGGCACATCGTCTGCAGGACCTCCGTGAAACAGAAGCCCTTCCTGTTGTCTGAAAACCACAACAGGCCAGTTAGACAGAAAGAGCAATCTCAGTCTAATGCAAGCTCATGCGATTTGTGCACACATGTTCTGATCGCGCTGGCTTTACCGATGCACTTTCGGTGCCCGTGGAGCTCGCTCGAAACCCTCGTTACATTGCAGGCGGTAGCTTCCCACCGTGTTGATGCAGCGCCGTTCTTGCAGATTCCTGGCTTGCTGCGGCACTCGTTCAGGTCTGACAGAGTCACACACGGAGGAGGAGAGAGACAGAGACTTATGCAACAACACCAGCAGCACATACTAGAGAAAGAGACTTTTCTGTCAAATTTAAATTCTACCCAGCATACATTACAGAGAATAGTTTGGGTAAAATTAAATAAAAATATTGTAGTTTTATTGCATAATATTAAACACTTCTTATTATATAATTATATAACGTATTAAATATTATTAGTATTACTGATTTATTTATATTGCAAAAATATGATATTATTATTATTATTATATAAATATTATATGCAATTTTAATTTTGCATACAATTTTTAAATGTTGCTATTATTATTATTATTAACACTATTATTTTTATTATTATATAAATGTTATTAAAATGCATGTTAAAAAATAGTCACTACATTCACAATACTTTTTTAAATAAATAAAAACTATAATTATTATTACAAAAATGTTATAAAAGTCATATTAAAATGTACCCTAGTAAATAGTTTGAGAAAATATAATACTTCAGTCACCCAAGTTTATATTAATATTGCATAGCAGAATTATTACTATACAAAAAAAATATATATAATATTTTGTAATATATATAAAAAAATATTGTGTGTGTGTGTGTGTATATATATATATATATATATATATATATATATATATATATATATATATATATAAAGGAGTAATGTGACTGTAGTAACTATTGTATTTTGTCTATTTATTAGGGTAAATTTTAACATGCATTATTAATAATAGTTATATAATAATAATTTAATATTTCCTTCAAAATGCACGCTAAATAGTTTGACAAAATGCAACAGTTACTACAGTCACATTACACCAATTTACTATAACACTGCATTAAATATTAAATTATCACTAAACAAATAAATTATATATTTTATTTGTTATTATTTTATATTAATTTTGCATAAAATATAACATTATTATAAAAATAATTAAAGCTAAAATTTACCCTAGTAAATATACTTTAACAAAATACAGTATTTACTGCTTTGAGTGATGCCAGTAAAACAAACCATATTTCATATTTTTTTGAAGAAAGTGTGACTGTAATATTCAGTTTTTTTTTTTCACTTGATTTCTCATCCACCAGGTGTAAATTCTTAGTCCACACACAACACACACACACACACACACACACACACACACACTCTCTCACCCATGCATCCTTCTCCGTCAGGCGTGTCATGCCGGGAGGACAGATGCACATGAAGGTGCCGATCTGGTTTTGCAGGCCATTCCTCTGAGGCGCAGTCATCCAGTCCTTCAGCGCACTTCGTCCTGGTCTGCAGAGAGAGACACTGGCGATTGTCGCCTGTGTGTGTGTGTGTGTATGTGATGATGTGGATCGTCGCACTGACCTCGGCACATCCGGTTGTCGTCGCAGCACGTATCCCGTCCGGACACATGCACTCGATCGAGCCGAAGGTGTTGGACGCAGCGAAGCGCGAGAGCAGCGGGTTCACCGCGCACTCGTGATGTCTGGACACACGGAATAAAGACAAACACACAGAATGTAAGAGAAAGCGCAACTCTATATCGACAAAAATCACCTTAAAACAACCTTAAAACAAAGATCATTTACCTAACAAGCATATAAAGACTTAATAGCATATAGTTATATGTCTGTAAAATGTGTGATTGTCAATTTATAGATTTCACTTAACATTACATACATTATCAGAATTTATTATATAATAACATATATAATTTGACAGACTTTTAAAATTTTGCATTTGAACTACTTTATTCTTTTTCCCAGTATAAACATCTATACATCCTTAGAGCAAAATTAATTCACTTAAGAAGCATAATTGTGTAATATATCAATACTTAATTAAGATGCATATTTTTTTTAAAAAGCATAAAAAACCCTATAAATTATCTATATCTTCAAAATTATGCTTCTTAGGTAAATTAAGTTATTATATATATATATAAACTAAATAGACTAAAGTTTACAATTTTAACAATTTATTCATTATATAAAACACTTTTTATTAAATTTGTAAACATTTTTATAAAATTAATCAATATTTTTTATTAAATTAAACAGTCATTTAAATGACTAAAGTTATAAAATTTGGAACAATTTATTAATTCTATAAAACACTTTATTAAATGATTTTTTTTTGTGTAAATTCAAAAATAAAAATTTCTAGTATTTTTATTAAATTTAGAACATTAATAATCATTAAACAAATTATAAATTAATGAATACGTTAGTATAAATACATTAATATAAAATGATATATATTCTTATATTATCATTCTTATAAATATATTTCTTATAAAACTTTCCTTATAAAATGTATAAAAAAAATGATATATAAAACATCTTAAAATTATTATTTTTTTAATTAATATTATTAATATTATATTAAAATATAATTTTATTGTAAATTTGTGAACAGTTTCTTAATGAAATAAAACACTTTATTAAATGATTAAAATATTATCTATGTATATCCTGATGGTACCTTCACAGGTCATCATGGGTCCGGGTTCAAGCCCTCCTGACAGGAACATTCAAACCCACCAGGAACGTTGAGCACGCCCCGTTTCCACAGGGTTTCCATCGAGCACTCGCCCGTATCTGTCCAATCAACCATCAGACCGTAATAACCCTCCCGCTCTAACTCTTGATACTTTTAGTTTCTGAGGGGTTTGAACCCACAACCTTCCCGCAGTCATGAGCCAAAACAGGGTGAACTGAGCTTAACTGGGAATTGAGCAATCGCCTCAGGTTTTGGTGTGAACTCACCACGCAGTTGACGCCGGTGAAGTCGAGGTTGTATCCGAAGGGACACTCGCAGGAACGAACGTCCGTGTTGATGCACAGGCCGCTTTCGCAGATGCCGGTTCTCCACGACTTCGTTCATGTCTGTGGACCTACACGAGCGTTAGTACCGGGATTGTGGGAAGGTGAAGTGCTTTCGTGACAGAATTGAACTGGTTTTCTCACCCTCTCGCCCTTCTGGTCTCAGGATGGCCTCCGTGACGTAGGGACAAACGGTGGAACGAGCATGCGGGGAAAACACAGCAAAATTAATACTTTAATGTGATTATTAAAGTGAAGTTAGTTCAACATACTAAAATATGACAGTCTAAATTATATAAAACATTTTTATTAAACGATACAGTTTTTTATTTAAATATTTTACAAAGATAAAATAGAAGTTATAGAAGATAGAAAGGATTTATTAATTAAATGTATATATTTTTTAAATTATTTAACTTTATGTTAAATTAAATAATCAAAATTAATATTACAAAATTTTGTTTTCACAAAACTATTGTTTCTTGCTAAAGTAAATGATCAAATAATATTAGTTTTTTTTTTTTTATAAAATGAAGAACTATTTATTCATATATATGAAATAACTATTAAAGTATTAAAGGTTTTTGGATTAAATTAAATTATTAAAATTACTGAAAAAATCATTTGTAAAAATAAGAATGATTTATTAATTATACAAAACATTCTAAAATGATTTAATTTAGTTACATTTTCATGAAACTATTGTTTTTTTGCTAAATTAAATAATCAAATAATATACATTTTTATCAAATGTAGAACTATTTATTAATATACAAAACAACTGTATTAAAGTATTAAATCTTTTTTGTTAAATTAAATTATTAAAATTACAAAAAATATTTGTAAAAATTTGAATGATTAATTATACAAAACAGTATACAATTATTTAATTAGTTACATTTTCATGAAACTATATATTTTTGTTAAATCAAAGAATACTACAAATGTTTATAAAATGTAGAACTATTTATTAATATACTAAACAACAAACAACTGTAATAAAGCATTAAAGCTTTTTTGTTTAAATTAGAATGATTCATTAATTATATTAAACATTTTTTTTAATTAAACTATTTAATTGTTTTGTTAAATTAAATTAGAAATCAAAATGACAACAAACCTATCTATGTATATTTATTAAATTAAATCAACTAAAGTTTCCTTTCAAAATGTATAGTGTTTATCTGCATACATCTTCAAGTCAAGTATGTGTTCAGATCCTTAAATTGTATTAAATAATGAATTACAGAAAGTTCATATATACTTTCTATAATACTAACTTATATATATATTTATATTTGTTCCTATTTAATTGTATTTAATGTTTCCTTCTAGAGAAAATGACTGTAGTTTGCTGCTGTTGGACACAAGTAATCATCGGTGGAGCTCTGTATTCATTAGTGACTGACCCTCGGTCTCTGGGCACAGTTGCAGGGTGCCCCATCCCTCGCCTCGCAGCAGGCTGCAGCAGCACTTGGCTTTGGTGGTGTTGAGCGGTTTGGGGACTGAGCATTTGCCCGCTGCGTGTGAAACAGAAGCTCTCGCGTGTCTGACCACAAAAACATGAGAGGAGAATACACTCAAATCGAATGTCCCAATATTACATATGAACAATTATGAATGTTTAAATTGTTTTTCTATTACTTTACATACATAAAATAATAGTTATAAATTACAGCATTAAATAAAAAATATAAAATCACTTATATAAAAATGTATAAATATGTAAAAAATTCAAGTTAAATATTTACACAAAGTGCAAAAATATTGACAACGTTATATAAAATATATGAAAGATTAGTATAAATAAACTATATTTAACATGCATAATACTGAAATACTAAGATATTACAATCTTAATTGTATAAAAGCGTTTTATTAAATTATTACATTTTTAAATTAAATGATCAAAATTAAAATGACTAATTCAATTTAATTACGTGAGACACTTAAGTTATTAAATGTTTCAATAAATTAAAATTACTAGTTTTTTAATAAAATTGGAATGAGTTATTAATTATATAAAGCGATTTTTATTAAATAATTACTTTTTTGTTTTAATTAAACTATGAAAATTAGAATGACTAAATTGTTATACGATTTAGAGCAGTTTATTAATTACATGACACCATTGTTATTACATTATTTATTTTTCTGTTAAATTAACTGATCAAAATTAAAATGACTAAGCGTTACATAAAATTTAATTGATTTATTCAAGAAAAGTTTATTAAATTTATGAAATTGTAATCCTATTTATAAATATTTTAATGTTTTAATTAATTTAATCAATTTAGTTTAATAAAAAAAGCTAAATATATCTAAAAAAAAAAAAAAAATCCGTCTAATTCCATTACAAAATATTAATATTTAAACAAACGGATAATTATGAACATTTAGATTTTATTTATAAATGTATTACAACTAATTAAAACGACTTTACTAAAATAAAATAAGTTATAAATGGCAAACATAAAACAGAATTTAGAGTGATTTATTAATTACATGAAACAGATTTTATTAAATTATTAAATGGTTTGTTGAATTTAAGTGATCAAAAATAAAATGACAAAATGTTTGCATAAAAGTTTAATAAAACAATTTATTAATTATAAAACATTTTTCTTAATTTTAAAAATAGAATATAATATAAAAATATTGATATTTAAACAAATGTTTTGTTTATTATTATTTTTTTATTATAAATATGCACAACTACACTAAAATGATTCAATACACAGATTCATACAATAAAATCTGCTGTTGTGCACAGATCTATTTCATAAGGTGGTTCACTTAAAAGATAAATCAAATGAGAATAATAGTCACCGAAGCAGCTCGGCCGTTGTCTGAGAGCACAACCCAGGCTGACAGAGACACTGGAAGCTGCCCGAGTGTTTTTACACAAGCCAAACTGACAGATGTTGGGCTCCACGCTGCACTCGTTGATATCTGTAGCGGACAAACAGGTCAGAGCTGGGTCACACACACACACACACACACACACACACACACACACACACACACACACACATGTGGAAGTACACAATACCAATTCAAAATTCTTCGGTATCCAACAATGGTAACTCAGCCTTCTTATATAAAGTACTATGATGTGTTTGATAACTACAACCAGTAATAAAACATAAAACACTATGAAAACAGGATCATGTTTTTTTAGATGATATCCTGGGGCAATCATATACAACAGATCACCATAATTCAAAAGTGGTAAGAAGGTAGCAGATACCAAATATTTCCTTGCTTTAAAAGAAAATAAAGATCTATTTCTGTAGTAAAACCGCAATTTGAGCTTAAGTTTTGAAATTAAATTATCAGCATGTAGCTTAAATGTTAACTGACTATCAAATAGGATGCCCAGGTACTTACAACATATTCAATGTTTGTTCCCTGGAAGGATATAATGTCAGGAAGATTACTTGGTACAACTTTAAAAATCATTAAACTAGTTTTATCTGTGTTTAAAACCAGCTTAAGCTGACATAAACGGAACTAAACAATATCAAACGCTGACTGTAAATAGTGAAGTGCTTGTGAAGCTGATGGAGCACAGCAGTAAATAGCAGTGTCATCTGCATACAGATGGAACTTCGCATTTTGAATGTTATCAGATAAATTATTTATATACAAGGAAAATAAAATAGGTCCTAGAACAGACCCCTGAGGGACACCTTTGAAAAGTGACAAAAAAAGATGAAGTACAGTCTTTTAAAAGCACACACTGTGTTCAGCCTCTGAAAGATAGTTGGCAACCCATTTAATGGTATTTTCATGGAGGCCAACAATGTAGAGTCTATTTAGGAGTAGAACATAAAAGTGGCTTGTAGGTACATTTCCAAACGCTTAATGAGGCTCAGAGGTGGCATGAGTGCTACTAAATTCATAAATTCATGTGGCAATTAATGTTTTAAATATAACATTTTGAATACAGAAATATTAAATGATTTAAATAACTGAAATTATATGCTAAAATGAAACTAAATCTGCCAGCAGGTGGCAGCAAGTCACTGATTTTATCACTGAATCATTCATTCATTTGATTGTTCAAACGACTGAATATTTCAGGAATGAAGCAGGTGTCTTTATAAACTGACGAAATCCTTCATAGCGATGGAACACTTTAATCGCTGTGTACATGCTTTCCATTTTTCGAAACTGTGATACTTTTTTTCAGGATTCTTTGATGAATAAAAGTTAAAAGAAGAGCAGTTATTTAAAATATAATTTTTTCTAACAATAAAGTTTGGGGGGGTTTGAAAGAAATTAAAACTTTTCAGCAAGGATGTGTTAAATTGATAAGAAGTGATAGCAAAGATTTATATCGTTAGAAAATAGTTCTATTTTGAATAAATGCTCTTCTTTTTAACTTTTTATTCATCAAAGAATCTTGAAAAAGTATCACAGTTTCCAAAAAATATTTGGCAGTACAACTGTTGCCAACATTGATAATTCTAACAATAAATCAGCATATTATCATGATTTCTGAAGGATCACGTGAGACTTAATACTGGAGTAATGGCTGATGGAAATTCAGTGCTGCATCACAGAAATAAATTATATTTTAAAGGATATTAAAATAGAAACCATAATTTTATATTGTAATAACATTTTGCAAGATTACTGTTTTTTTTTCCTGTATTTTGATCAAATAATGTAGCATTGATGAGCAGAAGAGACTTCTGTAAACTGCTGATCCCAAACTTTTAGCGGTAGTGTATGAAGCGCTCCTGCACTGAACTCTTACCCACACACTTGTCGTTCTGCACCTCGTATCCGGGCGGACAGATGCAGCGAACGAGCCGTCCAGGTTCTGACAGGTCCCGGCTGACAGGCTCCGGCAGCGTCACGCACTCGTTAATATCTGACACACGACACAAAGCGCTCACATTATACTGTCTACAACACATTACACTCAACACTCATGCACACTGACACCGAGCTGACCGCAATACATAGTATACTGAACTACACACAAGATAGCAGTTTGAAAATGCTGTTTAAATTACGAAAACAGCAGCTTTGATAACAGAATGATATGTTTTTAATTATAGAAAAAATCTAAGCAGTAATTGGCACACAAATTTATCTAAAAATAGTGTTTAACTTAATGTTTATACATATATATATATATATATATATATATATATATATATATATATATATATATATATATATATATATATATATATATATACTAAATACAAAATATATAATAAAAAATATATATAATATAAAATACATAATAAAATATAATAGATGCATTACATTTATACATTTTATAAAATACATGAAAACTATTAATGAAAAAAATCTATTTGATATATGTATACATTTCATTTGTAAATATAATATATTTAAAAAGCTATTTTAATTAATATATTATTTTTAATTAATATTTCTAAATATATATTTTTAGTTTTATTATTTAGGTGCTATAATAAAACACCCTACACTATCCAATTATCATAGTTAAATGATCAATGTCTAAGCAAATTAATATATTTTATTTATAAATTTATACTAGGTATAAAATACAGTTATATTTATTAATGGAAATATATAAAACATTCTATAAGATATATTAAAACTATTTGCAATATTTATAAATTAGCAATTTTATTTTAAAATATTTTATGTAAGTACAACTATAAAAACACGCTATAGGTGTTAAATGTAAATAATACATATTTATATTGCTAACATAAAAAATAAAAAAACATGGGGACTGTTATTTTATGAGTGTGATTCCTCTTATTTTGTCAAACTATACTTTTACTTCAAAATTGATGCTAATTAGCTAATTCGTCCATGGGTTAAAACACTGAAATAGTTCTGAGTTTTCTGCAGATCTGCACTCTCTGAATCAATCGTTATGGATGTTGAGGTGTTTAATTATCTCTCTGGATGACTGGAAGGCTGTTGACTGATTGAGGGGTTTCAGGGATCTCCGGTGAGGATTGTAAAGTGTTAACACGCTACAGGAGTGGACTGTTGATCTATACACTAACAGACGGCGGGTTGATGAACTGGTTAAGATCAGCGAGTCTCACCGACACAGTTCTTGTTGTCCGCGCAGGTTATACCGCTCCAGACACAGACACCTGAAGGAGCCCATGCTGTTGATGCACTGGCGTCCTGCACACCTGACTGGCGTGAACGCTGCACTCGCCGATATCTGAACACGCAACACATCACACCGTTAACCCTTCACAATCATTCCTCATCATAAACCTCCTCTGCTTTCACTGTGATTACAAAATTTTGACATTCAACCCACAGAATCAGTAACAAACGATTATCAGTATTGTACAAGATTTTCAAAAACATCCAAAATAATAGCCAACAGTATTTGCCAACATTTCATTTTCATGACCGCATTATCTTTGCATGTACATTTTGCTCTTATTTAGCATAACATTTCATTTCAAAAGATTAAGACCCTAAATTTTGCTAATGCAAAACATATTTCCTTTGTAGCATTTTAAGGAAATTTTATCTAAAAAAAAAGCCAAAATGCATTTTTTTTATTAAATAATAAACTGTAAAACAGCCTTTAATTATTAAACTGTATGAAATTAACACTTTGACAACCACATTAAAACAAAAATAAAAGCATCTTCTGTTGGATTTATATTATTGCTGACATACAAATCTATTCATATATTCAAGATATTTAAATGTTAGATATTAAATGGTTAATTATGATTTAAATCACAATATAAAAGTCTAAAGTACATTTTAAATTGTAAAGTTTCATTCTGATTGAAGACAATTAAACATTTCGGTCTTTATTGCTGATCATATGCAAATTTCTTCACACCATTAAATGGTTAATTATGCATTTCAAAGGTTTAAATGGTTAAAGTCACAATAAGAAAAATGTAAAATACATTTTAAAATTGTAAAGTTTCAGTCTGATTAACTGAAAGGAAAGCGTTGATGATAATATGCATTTTTTATGATATAAAATAGTTCATTATGCATTTAAAGAGTTTAAATGGTTAAACTCAGGATACAAAAAGTTTAAAATACATTAAAATTGTAAAATTTTATTCTTATTAAATGAAAGGAAACATTTTTGCCTTTACTGCTGATAATATGCATTTTTATGATATTAAATTGTTAATTATGTATTTAAAGAGTTTAAATAGTAAATGTCACATTGAAAAATAAATTTATTTTATGTGCATTTTTAAATTTAATATGTCAGAGTTTGCTTATTTACAATATTAATTTGTTAGTTAAAAGTTTAAATAGTTAATTTAAAATTACTAAAAGTTTAAAATAAATTTCCTTTCCTTTAATCTAATTGAAATTTTAAATGTAAAATTAATGTAAACGTTTTATAATGTGATTTTAACCATTTTAACTCTTTAAATACATAATTAACCATTTAATATTGTAAATATATACATCTTATCAGCATTAAAGACTAAAGTGTTTCCTTTCCTTTAATCAAAATCAAACTTTACAATTTTACAATTTATTTTAAACTTTTGTAATGTGATTTTAACCACTAAACTTATACATATATAATTAACAATTTAATATCATAAAGAAATATGTAATCAAACTGAAACTTTATAATTATAACTTATTTTAAACTATTTCAAACTCATACATAATTAAAGCTGATAATATGCACATTTCTTTAGGATATTAAATGGTTAATTATCTATTTAAAGAGTTAAATGGTTAAAATCACAATAGAAAAGTTTCAAATCAATTTTAAAACTAAAGTTTCATTCTGATGAAAGGAAAAGGAATAATTTAACATGTAATCAGATTTCTTTGTGATATTAAATGGTTAATTATCTATTTAAAGAGTTAAATGGTTAAAATCACAATGAGAAAAGTTTCAAATCAATTTTAAAACTAAAGTTTCATTCTGATGAAAGGAAAAGGAATAATTTAACATGTAATCAGATTTCTTTGTGATATTAAATGGTTAATTATCTATTTAAAGAGTTAAATGGTTAAAATCACAATAGAAAAAGTTTCAAATCAATTTTAAAACTAAAGTTTCATTCTGATGAAAGGAAAAAGGAATAATTTAACATGTAATCAGATTTCTTTGTGATATTAAATGGTTAATTATCTATTTAAAGAGTTAAATGGTTAAAATCACAATAGAAAAAGTTTCAAATCTATTTTAAAACTAAAGTTTCATTCTGATGAAAAAAGGAATAATTTAACATGTAATCAGATTTCTTTGCGATATTAAATGGTTAATTATTTATTTAAAGAGTTAAATGGTTAAAATCACACTAGAAAAAGTTTCAAATCAATTTTAAAACTGTAAAGTTTCATTCTGATCAAAGGAAAAGGAATAATTTAACACATCATCAGATTTCTTTGTGATATTAAATGGTTAATTATTTATTTAAAGAGTTAAATGGTTAAAATCACACTAGGAAAAAGTTTCAAATCAATTTTAAATCTGTAAAGCTTCATTCTGATGAAAGGAAAGAGGAATAATTTAACACATAATCAGATTATGGAAACATATTATCGCTGTATAACTCCAACAGGCTCCTTTTGGTCAGTCTATAAGCTCACAGAAGCTGTAGTAGTTGTAATAGCGGTGCAGTCTTACCCATGCAGTCGTTGTTGCGTGAGCTCAAGCCAGGGAAGCACAGGCAGTTGTAGGAGCCACGGTGTTTTACAGGTACCGTTCCACACGGCTGTCTGTCGACTCGCAATATCTGCCAGAGACAACCAGAGACAGCTGATCACACGCAGACTCGCCTCAGAGCGCCTGACACCACAGAAACCCCACAGACACTCACCCATGCACATGGTCAGGTCCGCGTGGTCTTGAAGCGTCTGGGCACAGACAGCGGAAGCTGCCCAGAGTGTCGATGCATTTGCCGGACTGCAGACGTCGGGATCTCCTGACACTGCTACGGTCTGACAAAACACCAGAACAACGACAAGATCCCATCAAACTCACAGCTCTTTACTGGAAAACAGTCTGTGGTTCAAAATAAATCTGATCAGATGTGGAGAAAATCTCTGCCAGCAAGAAATTAGGACAGTTTCGAGGAACGAATGCACTAAAAAAAGTGTGTTCCACTACAGGGATCAGCAAAATCAGCCAGAAGTTGATGTTTAAAAAGAATAAATATTAATTGTTTATGCAGTCATTAGTTGCGTTGGTTTTCAAAGGTGTGGAATTTAAATTCAGGCTCTATTTAAATAAAATTAGCATAAAATAAAATGAAATTTAAAAATGCAATTTAAAATTAAAAAAGTAATGCAGTCATTAGATGAGTTGTTTTGAAAGCTTGTCATTCAAACTGTATTGGCATAAAATAAACTAAATAAAACAAAACATAAATATACAAAGTAATAAATCTAAATAATTTTAGCAGACATTAGTTGGTTGCTCGTTTAAGGTGTCTTTCAAATTCAGTCTTTTAAATTGGATAAAACTAAACTAAACTAAAATAAATGTCATTAAATAATAATAAAAAACTATATATATATATATATATATATATATATATATATAAAATTATTTAAGCAGTTATTTGATGGTTGGTTTTGAATTTTGGACATCCAAATTTAGGGTCTATTTGCATAAAATAAAATGAAATAAAAAGCTAAACAATTTAAGCAGTCAAAATAAAATAAAATAAACAAAACAAAAGTAAGTCGGCATTAGATGGGTTGGTTTTGAAGGTGTCATTCAAATGCAGGTCCATTTGAATAAAATAAAAATAAAATAAAATAAAAATAAAATAAAATAAAATAAAATAAAATAAAATAAAATAAAATAAAATAAAATAAAATAAAATAAAATAAAATAAAATAAAATAAAATAAATAAAATAAAATAAAATAAAATAAATAAATAAAATATTTAAAAGTCATAAAAATAAAATAATAATTATAATAAAATAATTATAATATATAATATATAAATATATATATATATATAAGCAGTCATTAGGTGGTTAGTTTCTGAAGGCATGTCATTCAAAGCTCATTTGACATAAAATACAAAAAGGAAAGTTAAAAAAATGTAAACAAAAATAAATATACATAATTTAAGGAGTGATTAGTTGGTTGTCTTTATAGGTGTAGCTTTCAAATTCAGTCCTAATTTAAAAAATAAATAAATAAAATGTATATAAATAATTACATTCAGTTATTTGCCACAATGATTAGAAAATGTACACAAGCATCCCTTTAAAATAATACAACCAAAACCATGTTAATTATGTAAATGGTAGATGTTTGTGAATGTGGTGCATTTTGAACCGATTTGAATAAAAAACAAGTGTGTTTGCTTTGAAAATAATGACAGTTGCACTTTTGTTGTGCTTTCAATACCAATAACATTATACCAAGTGGTTTTGAGCAGAAACTTGTGCTCATTTTGTGTGCAATTAATGCCTACTTATTTAATTTTATTTGCATTTAATGTAAATGCAGCCTGTGTTTGAATGCCACAACTTCAAGAACTCAAAACACATCTTTATTTGCTGAGTGAATCTGGTAAACACTGGTGGACTCACCGAGGCAGGCTCGCTTGGCGACAGCTTGAAGCCGTCGAACACTGCAGCGTAGCTGCCGGGATGTTGATGCAGTTAGCGTTGTGCTGGCACAGGTTGTCGCCGCTGTTGCACTCGCGATATCTGTGACAAACAGACGGAGTAAGTCAAGAAACACGGCAGCGGTCTTCAGTGTGAAGGCAGCAGAGCGTCCGCATCTTCGCAGATGAGCAGGATGTTGTTGTAGCTGAAGCCCATGGGACACTCGCAGCGAAACTGCCGATCTGGTTGATGCAGACGCCGTCTCAGCAGATTCCTGGGATCTCGCGACACTCATCGATATCTGAGGGAGAGCAACGCCAGTCGATGAAAGCGCCACAGAGCTCGTGTTGATGACGTGAGATGCTTAAGGCGACTCACCGATGGGTTTTCCAGTGTGAATGTCGATGATGAAACCGGAGCCAGATTTCCACACAGCAGCTGGTACTCGGCTGCAGGAGACACACAGAAACACCAGTCAGCCTCAGAAACAACACCCAAATAATGACCGCCTGAAATATTAATATTTATATATGTATGTTTTCTATAGAGAGCTTTTTATGCATGCAATGCATTTTACATATTTTATTTTACTTTTCATTTTATTTTATGCCATTTGAATGCCACACCCTCAGAAACTAAAACCAAAATTATTTGTTTATATATTTATTTATATATATATATATATATTTTACTTTATTACATTTAATTGAATTACTTTTATTTATTTCTATTTATATACATTTCTCTTTTATTCAATGAAATTTAGTCTAACGACTGTTTATTATTTAATTTAACTTAATTTAATTTAATTGTATAAGTTGCCTGAATTTGATTAGCACATCCATTAGAAATCAACATTTAAGTAATGATTGTAAAATTTAAATAAAAATAAAAAGATAATAAAAGAATATATATATATACACACACACATATAAATTAATATTTTTAATGCATTGCAACTTATTTTATACTATTTAATTGTATATTATGTAAAACTAAGCAATGCAAAAGTAGCCTGAAATTGAATGCCACACACATGCACTGCATTTTATTTTTACTATTTTATTTAATTGCATGCAAAGTAGCCAAAATTTGAATACCACACCCTCAGACAGCGTGAGATATATTTATTGATATTTTTAATTTTATGCACTGTATTGTATTTTTATTCAAAGCTCTATGCTGTTGGCATCACATCTGATGTAACTACCGACGATTGCGCCTGCAGAACACTCACATGTGGCGGTGTGGACAGGCCTCGCAGGGTCTGTTCCAGGCTTTGCCCATCGCTATAGGCACAGCAGCACATCTTCTTGGTCATGTTGAAGGACAGCTCGCTCGCAGGTGTCGCTTGAGTTCGATAGCAGCACGCTCTTCTCATATCTGCCAAACCAAAGCAGAAAACACCCAGATGAGCTGCAGAAGCTGAGATTGAGCGCGGCCCGACAGCGGCTCTTACCCATGCAGTTGTTCCTCGCTTCACCGCATGTACCACTGTACAGTGAATCGATATAAAAAACATGGACAGACCAGGTGTAGTTCCCAGCTGTTGTAGCAGGTTCCCGACCACAGATGCCGAAGTTGCGCATATTCATCAATATCTGAGAGAATCCAGCAAAAATATCAGATTCAGACACTCAAAACTCTTTCTGTCTTGTTGAGACTTGTAGACGCTTGCTGAAGTTAAATATATATATAAATGCATGTCTTATTACAATAATTAAAATGTAATCATGCAAAATAATAATAAAAAATCTGTTATATATACTTTTATATACACAGATTCATAAAATAACATTCATAAACATTCAAATAAAAGTTAATTAAAAAAAGTTACTAAACAATAAAATGTACTAAATATAAAATTGTAATTTAAAGTAAATTAAATTATTAAAATAATATATATTTAATAACATAACATTTTTTTTAAATTACTTAATATAAAACTTTTAAAAATTAGATTTTATTTAATTAAAATTAAAAAAGTAATTCAAAAATACATTCATAAAATAAATCAAGGTTAACACTGAAATTCAATAAATGCAAAACTGTTAATTAAGTATTAAATTATTGAAATACTAATATAAATGATATAATATAAAACAATCATAAAAATACATTCATAAAATAAACTAAGGTTACTAAATAATAAAATTCAGTAAATGTAATTCTTAAAATATTTATATAAATTAAAATATAAATACAACTGTAATATAAACATCTAATTGAAATTAACTAAAATGTAATTGTTGTTATTCAATAAACGTATATTACACATTAAATTATTAAAATATGACTATAAACTGAAATATAAATTTAAAATACTCATACATTTATTATAAATCACTTAATTAAAAGTTATTTAATTAAAATTACCCACAATTATAAATTAATAAAATAATTCAGAAAAATAAATGCAAATTTAATAAATCATTTAGTTATTAAAATATTAATATAATTTGTATTAATTTAAATTTAAATTAATTAAAAGTTAAAGTTTAATTAAAAGTTATCTAATTTAAATGACAAAAATAAAACAATTCATTAAAATGCATTCCTAAAATAAATCAAGGTAACTAAACATTAAAGTTCAAATATGAATATACATTTAAAATCAATATGTAATTAAATATGAATATACCATTGTTTAATTAGACATTATTTATTGTTAATTAGTTAAGTAAACTACACAAACAAATAAATTAATGCGGACCCTGGAGCACAAAAGCAGTCATAAGCAGCACAGGTATATTGGTAGCAATAACCAAAGTCAAGAGCCAAAATTATACATTTTTCTGTTATGCCAAAATCATTAGGATATTAAATAAAGATCATGTTCCTTGAAGATATTTATAAAATTTCCTACCATAAGTATATCAAAACTTCATTTTGATTAGTAATATGCATTTTTGCAATATGCAACTTTTCAATATTTGGCGATTTTTTTTCAAATATAGATTATTTTGCACTCTCAGATTCCAGATTTTCAAATAGCTGTATCTCAGCCAAATATCGTCCCTATATATTCCATACATCAATGGAAATCTTATTATTTATTCAGCTTTCAGATGATGTATAAATCTCAATTAAAAAAAAATTGACCCTGATGACTGGTTTTGTGCTCCAGGATCACAAATATAATGAAAGGTTACTAAACATTAAAATGAACCGATCATAAAATATCAGCCTCAGATGACCTTGCGATCTGCAGCGCTCTCCTGGTTGAGGTAGTATCCGGCGGGACACTCGCACTGGAAGCTGCGAAGGTGTTGACGCAGTTTCCCCTGACACAGTCCGGGCAGCTCCTGGCACTCGTCGATGTCTGCGCAGGGACAGAGAGACAGAGACGGGTGTTATAACACACACAGACCGCAGGCACTGTCCTGCATCACAGCATCACGCTCTTACCCTCCAGGATGACGGTGATGGGATTGGGCGGAAGCCCTCTCCACCGGGACACAGGGTTTTGTACTCAGCTGTGAGGAGACACACAGTTCATCATGAATACAAGCAGCCTGTGCTCGAGGCAGAATGATTTCGTATCGATATCGGTACCGATGATTTCAGTAACGACTGCCATTATAATGATGAGATATATGTACAAATCATTATATAATGACAGTAAATGAGACAAAAATAGAGGGAATTCCAGTTTTAGGTAGTTTTACTGTAGGTATCGGCTAATGCTTAATAACAGTTTACCGATATATCGGTCTATTTTTGTTACACTCCTCAAGGAACTAAAGTAAGACTAAAGTAATTGGGAATAAAAAATGAATCATAATTTTATGCAATCTTAATAATTTATTTTATATAACATATTATAATATTTATAAAATGTATAAATCACTGTACCGATATCAGAGTGAATGACTGCCATTATAATTATAATTATGTTTCACAAATTAATTATTTTGTGTTATTTAACTGTAACAGAAAATCATTAAAATTAGCAATTTGCTTTTAAATAATTGTACATTATTTGATTTTAATGTTAATGTTTATTAACATTGTTTTATTCTATGAATTAATTTTATAAGCTAATTATTTTATTACAATTAAAATACTAATATACATTTAATATAAAATAATTCAATTAAAAGTTAATTATTTATTTAAAATTTCATACATTCATAAAATAAATCAAGGTTACCAACATTAAAATGAAAAGTTACATTTTATTAAAAATAAATTAATTTATATATATATATCATATATATATATATATAATTTCACTTTTAATAGCCTTGATTTATTTGTTTCACAAATTAATTATTTTCTGTCATTGTAACAGAAAATCATTAAAATTAGCTTTTAAATAATTTTACATTATTTGATTTTAATGTTTATTAACATAATTTCATTCTATGAATTCATTTTATAAGCTGTTTTATACGATATAGCTCAGTAGAGATAGACACATTAAAAATGTCATTAATATTTCACAGGTGAAATTGAAGCTAATATCGATAAACTTAAAATTTTATTTCAGCAATTGAATAAAATTGTAGCATAATCTTTACATACATGTCTATATATAATCATTATATTTGCTATATCTGGAATCTGGATTCATTGACTTCTGGAACTGCGAATGAAAGTGTCACTGTCTGAGCGGTGATGCTCTCGTGTGTCCGACTGGAGTTGATGGGCTGGCAGAGTTCGCAGGGTTCCCAGGCTCTCCAGCTAGCAGCAGCAGGAGGCACGGGTCCCACCCCGATCTCAGCTGCAGGAGATGCCTCCGCGCCACGTCCAGTGTGTCCAGGGAAACAGTTTCCCACACGCGTTCTGCCAGAGAACAGAAGAGAGCCACATTAGCTTCACTGCCGTGCGCATTAGAGTGAAATCCTGAGGCGGACGGTTTCAGTACCCACCAGCCCACCGGACGGGTTCAGCTCAAGTCCGGTGGGCAGTTGCACAGGTAGCTCCCGGGCAGATTCACACACACGCCGTGATGCAGTTCACAGGGTCGAAACACTCGCTTATATCTGTGACAGAGAGACAAAACCACACGCTCGAAACCACTCACGCTTTTGTAGATGCTTGCTGAAATTAATATATCTGCATGTCTATATCAAAATGATTCAATTATGTGAGAATAATTAGATAATTATAGAATTTTATTTATTGTTTAATTAAAAAATACATGCATGAAATACATTCATATAATTAATCAAGGTTACTAAACATTACAATTAAATAAATGTAAAATAATTTAATTAAAAGAAAACTGAATGATTAAAATGTTGATTTAAAATGATCTGATTTAAAGTTATTTTTATTCAAATGACAAATAAAAAATTAATGTTTAATTAACTATTAATATAAAATTGTTTAATGAAAAGTAAATTACACAAAATAATTAAAATACAATAAATGTTAAATTTATTAAAGTAAATTAATTTTAATTATTCAATTATTTATATGTGATATAAATATTTAATTTAATTATACAAAATAAAATAAAAATCCTAAATCTTAAAATGCAATAAATGTAAAATTCATTGAAACCAAATAAATGTAACTATTTAAATATTAATATAAATGATTATTTAATTATCAATATAAAATTACATAATTAAAAGTTAATTAGCATATAAATAAAACTAAATTAAACACAAAAGTAAAATAAAAATAAAACCACAAAAAAATACAATCTTACAAAAATTTAAAAAATACAAAAAAGTGTGTGTGTGAGTATGAGAGAGTGAGTGTGTGACTGTGTGTGTGTGTGTGTGTGTGTGTGTGTGTGTGTGTGTGTGTGTGTGTGTGTGTCACCTGCGAGTTTCCTCGCATGGGTCCAGCTCAGTATCCGTAGTCACACACACAGCGAAACATTCCGGCAGGTTCTGACACGATCCGAACACGCAGATGTTCTGGAAGTTACACTCGTCGATGTCTGACGGACGACACAGAGCAGACTGAGTGAGTGTGTGTTACTGTAAGAGAGGTGTGTGTGTGTGTGTGTCACTGTGTGTGTGTGTGTTTACCTTGGCAGGCCTTGCTGTCTTCAGTCGGGTGAAGCCCATCTCACACTGCAAGCGATATCCAGCCGGCGCTTCAGACACTGACCGTTCTCACACAGATTCACGTTATCCAGCACTCGCCATGTCTGGACAAACAACCAACAATCTGTCTTTAGTTTTCTAGCAGAAAAGATGCTGGATAAACAAACTTAGGAAAACAGAGATCAAAGCAAAGAAGATATAAATATAAATTACAAGATAAAATAGGAAAAACACAAACATACAGATAATTCAAATAAATATTACAATATCATTACTAAACATGTAAAAATATACAAAGAAAATATGGAAAATTCATCAAATAAAAAATATATAAAATAAACATTATTAACATTAAATTAACATTAATTAAATTAATAAATAAATAAAATGTATTTATAAATTTAAATAAATTAAAAGGAAATTACTCAATATAAATTAATAAATAAATTAATTTATAAAAATAAAAAATCCCAAAATAAATCTAGGTTACTAAACATTAAAAATATGTATTATCTATTAATACTGTTTCTGTAATAACAATGAAATTATAAATGATTATAAACAAATTAATAAATACAATTCATTTATTAGTTATAAAGTTGATAAATATTAATATTAATTAAAAATGAAAATAAATTAATCATACAAAAATCTTAATGGATAAATAAATGCATCAGTTAATTAATTATGTAAAATTAGATAAATGTTTATTATATATTGACTTTCATAAATGTGTACATATTTTAATATTTAGTAGATAATTAGATAATTATTTAATAATTTATGTTACACAAACAAGCAGAAGAAACCATAAAAACAAAGTATAAAACTGATAAATGTTAATATTATCAAAATTGAATTTAAAAATATATATATATATATATATATATATATATATATATATATAATTTATTATTATATTGTTATTTATTTATTTATTAAATGTTAACAAATGAATAAATAACTAGTTCTATTAATTACAATTGACATAAATGTTTATTATAAATTGTTTATTGTAAATATATTAATATAATAAATAATTAATTATTTTAGAATTTAACGTAAATCACACAAAAATAAAGGTTACTAAACATTACAATTATGCCATATAAAATTGTTAAATTAAATGGAAATTATTTATTTTATTTTTAATTAAAAGTAAATTACACAAATACTGATAAAGAAATAAATACATAAAATAAATCAAGATTTCCAAACAATAAAATTAATGTATTAATTACTTAATTAAAAGTAAAAGATCACTTATAGGTATAGATAACTTTATTTTTATTATTTAATTTAAAGTTTAAATTAAAAGTAAATTGCACAAGCAAAGAAATAAAATAACTTCATTAAATTAAAAAAGCAATGAAAACCCAAAGCAGTTGCTATGAAGGTGTGTTTAGTACGAGCAGGTGAATCGTCGCCGTTGAATCCCTCTTTACAGGAGCAGCGGTACGATCCCGGCGTGTTCATGCACTCAGCGTTCAGGTTACAGCTGTGTTCTTCGTCACGACTCGCCCACATCTGCAGCCACGCAAAAACAACCTCAAACCACAGCCAGACTTCAACGCTCAGCTGCCGATCAGCGGCGCTCGCCACTCACCGGACGATTCGATCCGTCACCCTCCCAGCCGTCCACGGCAGCGGCACTTAAAGCTCCCGGACGTTGACGCAGGCGGCGTGCATGTCCAGTTATGAGCCCGATCTCACACTCATCCACATCTGCCAAAAAACAAACACTTAACACCAGCTAGCATGATCCAGAACCGCCTGAACTCCGCCATACCTGTGCAGCCGGTGGAGCTTTCTGACGGAGTATCCCAGCTGACAGTGACAGATGAACAGCCTTTAGTGTTTTCACAGTCACCGTGCAGGCAGATATTGGGATTCAGATCACATTCGCTGACATCTGGACGAATACATGACAGGAAAGATAACATTAGGACACAATACAGACATACAAATAAATAAAACATTACAATATCACACTAAACATCAGAATAAAATTATACAAAGAAAAATAAAAATAAATAAAAATGCAATAAAATAATTAAGACAAAACTCGATTAAAAAAAGAATCTTATTTTAGGTTATTTGATTAAAATGAATTAAGTTGACATTAAATAATGCAAACTTATTTAACTAAAATTAAATCATTATTTTATTATTTAAAATTAAGTAAAAATAATTAATAAAATAAATCAAAATAAATAAACACATTCAAATTAAATGATGACAAATTATTGCTAAGTAAATTTCAAGAAAGATAAAAAGTATATAACACCAACATACAAATAAATGAAATGACAAACAAACTGAATGAATAATTTATAAATAAAATAAAATAAATAAATCAGGGTAACTAAACATTACAATTATTTAATTATTTAATTAAATGTTAATTATTATTTTGATTTATTTTGATTATTTAAAAGTAAAATAAATACATAAAATAAATCAAGGTTACTTCACATACAAATTACATGATATCAAATTAAGTAAAAAGTAAATTCTTAATAAATCAGAAGAAAGATAAAAAAGGGAAATAATACAAACAAATGTTTTTTTTTTAATAATATGACAAACAAATTGAATAATTCATTAAAAATATCAAATAAATCAGTGTTTGTAAACATTAAAATTATTTAATTAAAGTAATTATTTTATTATTTAAAAGTAAAAAATAATAATAAAATAATAAAACAAATCACAGTTACCATACCTTTATAATGTAAACTTGAATTCAAAGTAAAGCATTACTATTTTATTATTTAAATAAAAGTAAACTAAAAGTAAAAAAATAAATAAAAAAATCATTGATTAAATCAAGATTACTAAGCACAATGCAATGTAAAAATATTTCATTTAAATTAAATTATTGCTTATTATAATTATTTAAATGACACAAACAAACAGAAAATAATACCAAAAAATAAAATCATAAAATAAATCAAGGTTACTAAGAATTAAATGAAATAATGTTAAATGATTTAATTAAACTAAATTACTATATATTTTCATTACTTAAATTACACAAAAAAATAAAAAATAAAATAAAAATACATTCATGAAATAAATCAAGGTTACTAACCATTAAATGGAATAATGTAAAATTATTTAAAAGTAAATAATTAGATTATTATTATTTTTAAAGTAAGAGAAACACAAAAGCATAGGTCAGTTGAGCTTCTAGTGCTCACACACAAGTATAAACTCACCGATGCATGGCGATGTCCACGGAGGCCATGAAGCCGTCGTAGCAGAGGCAGCGATATTCTCCGGGATGTTCAGTACACTGACGCCGCCACAGATGTCCGGCGTGTCTTCACACTCGTCGATGCTCACGGGAAGAGCGAGGGTCAGGAGTGTGTGTGAGGTGTGTGTGTGTGTGTGTGTGCGTGAGTGTCTGTGTGTGTGTGTGTGTGTGTTACCAGCGCAGGTCCTGAGGTCGGGCATGAGTGCGTAACCTTCGCTGCAGCTGCATTCAGAACTGCCCTCAGAGTTCGTACAGTGAGTATCGCAGCCACCGCTCATGATGGTGCACTCGTCGATATCTGAGAAGATGAGAACATGCACATTAACCTTTATATTGAGTTTTAGATGTAGTGTTTCTGAGAGTGAGTTCCTTCATGCATGTCGATGTTGCTGGAGGTTTGCTCACCCCGCAGCCCTGTCTGTCGGGTGTCACCTGGTATCCCATGTCACAGGAGCACTGATAGGTGCCCACCATGTTCACACACTGACCGTTCCTGCACAGGTTATCACTGAGCTGACACTGCTTCACATCTGGGAAACAAACAAGCAATTAACAGAAATAAATTGAAATTTGTGTACTGTAGTTCTAAAATATAGAAACTTTTAATATATTCAAATCATACTAATAATAATACTATAATTGATTTAGTAATACTGTTATGTATGATGTATTCTCAAATATTATTTATGTAATAAAATCATAAATAAAATAAAATAATTATTTAAATAAATATTAATCGATATAAATATATTTTCGATATAAATATTAATCTATATAAATATATATATCGATATAAATATATACATAAATATATTATATATACATTATATATTGATAAAATGTAAAGTTTAGAATTATTTTAATCTTCATTTAAATATTACTATTTTAATTGTAATTATTTATTATTTTAATATATTGTAGACATAAAGTAAATAGTACTATTCATTATGTATGATATGTATGTATACATTTATGTGTCTGTAATAACCATAACATTATAAAGCATTATGAAGAAAATAAAATACTAAATACCACTATTTTAAATGTAAAATATATTAACAAATTGGTTAAAAAATATAATATTACTAAATGGATAAAATTATTAACTGGATCAATTATTAAATTTAGAATAAAGTAAAATTATGTACATTTCTGTGTTTTCTATATTATTATATTTCTTGAATACTCTGATTGAGATTATGTCTACTCTGAAACCTACTACTGTATGTGTCCCCAGGATGTAATTCCTTCACGTTTCTTTGGACAAATTATTGAGACTGTTGGCCCTGACCTGTTATTAAAAAATATCTCTATACTGGCATTGTACCTAGCGACTTTAAACTTGCCAGGTGCGCCTCCTCTTAAAAACCAAGTTTGGATCCCACATCACTGGCTAATTTTAGTCCTATTTCAAACTTCAAATTTTTGAGAAAGTGGTTTTAAGTCAACTTCAGTCTTATTTGACTATCAATTCAATCTCTGAAAAAAAATGTATCTGGTTTTAAATCCTGTCACAGTACTGAGTCAGCTCTTTTAAGAGTTTTGAATGATATCATGCTAATTTCTGACTCTATGCAGTCTATGGCTTTGGTTCGGTTAGACCTCAGTTCTGCCTTTGATTTAGTTGATCATAATACACTTATATCACATCTTGAAACATACAGTATGTTGGCCTTCGAGCACGGTATTGAAGCGGTTTCATTCATATCTCACCAATAGGAGGTATGTTGTTAGTATTGGAAACCAATCCTCATCTGAAATATATTTAAAGTCTGGTGTCCCTCAGGGCTCGATTCTTGGTCCGGTACTGTTTTCTCTTTATATGCTTCCTCTAGGATCTATTTTTAAAAGCATGGGTTCTCTTTTCATCTGTATGCTGACAACACACAAATCCATCCCTTTGAAGCGCTAATAACAAACAGGCTTTAAAGACTATTTTGATCAGATCAGCTGATT
The DNA here is from genome assembly GCA_024542945.1 of allo-octoploid hybrid of Carassius auratus x Cyprinus carpio. Taxonomy (NCBI): domain Eukaryota; kingdom Metazoa; phylum Chordata; class Actinopteri; order Cypriniformes; species allo-octoploid hybrid of Carassius auratus x Cyprinus carpio. Next base: position 2,140,241 of record CM045072.1, read on the forward strand.
CTGGTTTATTGAAGTTCCCAGTGCACGCCTCAAAACAGTGGTGATCGTCCTTTTCTGTTGTTGGCCCTAAGTTGTGAAATAGTCTCTAATTCATATCATAACTGCCCCAAATTTATCTATTTTTAAGTCTACTCTTAAAACTTATTTCTTCTCCTTGGCATTTAATATTTTTGACTTGCTGTGCAATGATCCTTTATTTTAGTGAACCTCATCCATTCAACAGTGTGTGTTTTATAGTTTGCATTTTATTGTTTCTAAACTTGTTGACTTGTTTTGTTTTGCATAATCTGTGCAGCACTTGGGTCGACTTCGTTGTTTTAAATGTGCTATATAAATAAACATTGTATGTATGTATATTGAAGGTTCTATTATATAGTAATTTTATTATACAAATATATATCCTTTATATCTAAATGATAATAATATTGCATTTACTTTTTTAATACTATTAACACACACTATGGGGCCTCTATCATACACCGGCAATCCGGCTAAGGCACGCGCTAAGTGTTTTTGATAGTTTCAGCCGACACAGTTCTCATTTTCCGTCCCCTGTGCTGCATTGTTTAAATAGCAAATGCATTTCAGCTCATTTGTGCTCATGGGCTTGCTGGTCTAAAAAAGAGGTGTGTTTTGAGGAACTGAAAATAGACTGCCATAGACCAACTCAAACCTGGTCTAAAGCCTGGCTAATATTTTTCTTTGTTATTTAAAGAGCACATCAGTAATATGCCTATAAGCAACATCGCATTACATTGGCTTATTACACATACAGGGACGCTAAACAGCACAAAACATTTTAAAAGAAAAATTACATTCCGCCATGTAAAAGCAAACCCGAGCAACTGGCTCTAAAAGGGGATGGGAGATGAGACTCTGATTGGTTTATTGCGTTACGCCTAAAAAAGCACCCATTACTCATTAAGATAATAGGGACAACCCGTTTAGACCATGCCTGGGAGCCGACCATTTTCCCGGCTAAACTAGCAAAAGTGGATTGGACCTACCCTGAGTGCACCTGCGCTGTGTGCTTAAGACCATGCGCTTAGATCGTAAATCAGGGCCCTATTTCTGTAATAACTAAAATTATAAATTTTTTGAAGAAAAAAAAATACTATAGTTATTTTAATTAAGCACTAATAAATTGGTAAAAATATGAAATATTGTTAAATGGATAAAATATGAACTGGATCAGTTATTAAAATAAAGTAAAATTACATAAATAGATTCTATATGACATATATAGAGTATGTTCTACTAACACATTTTTATACAAATTTTAACAAACAAATATATATTCATTGTATTTAAATGTTAATAATAATATTATTAATATTATTATTAAGTAATTTTTGATTAATTTTATTACTATTTATTTATTAATACTATTTCTCTAATAACTATGAAATTAAATTTTTATAAATAAAAAATAAAACTTATGTTGAATTAAATATTACTAAATTGATTAATATATATATATATATATATATATATATATATATATATATATATATATATATATATTACTAAAGTGATAAAATACTAACTGGATAAGTTATTATTATATAAATAAGTGTTTTATATGATAAACAGAATGTATACACATTTTAATATACAAATACACAATTTATTTATTGGTTTGGAGTGTGGCTCTCCTGTACCTTCACAGACAGAAGCTTCTGGACTTAGCTGGTGTCCCGGAGGACAGTCGCACTCATAACTGCCCTCTGTGTTCAGACCGTGCGCGCGCACAGCAGGTGGTCCCGCTTCGCGTGCTCGATGTCTGCGGGACGAGAGAGACAGAGAGCGAGCGCTGTGACACCGCAGGCTTTCAGAGGCTGCAGAAAACAGCACGCGGTTGAAGTCTCACCCATGCAGTTCTTCATCATCATGAAGCCGCTCGTAGCCTTGCAAACACTCGACTCGAAGCTGCCAGGCGTGTTGAGCAGACACCGTGTCCGCACAGGTCCGGAGAGATGGTGCACTCGTCGATATCTGCGGAACGCGGAACAGCGTGGCGATGCATTGAAGCGTGTTGTGTTTGATTTAGATACAGTGGCGGGTGAGATGTTGACCTGTGCAGTTCCTCTCCTCCATGGTAGAGGGAAACCGCTGTCACAGCGGCATCTGAAGCTCCGATGGTGTTCCGCACGCTCCGATGAGTGCACAGGCCTTTGAAGACCTTACATTCATTCACATCTAAGAAGAAAAACAGGCTCATAACCTCATTATTCAACACACACAAAAACTTACTTTCTGTGTATTTGAGTGTTTTTGTAACCTAGTGATACTCTAGGGAGAAAACTGCAGAAAAATGTATGGAAAAAACAAAATTGGTAAATAAATAAAAAAAATGTAATTAATAAAAAATTTAAAAGTCCATTTGTATGTGAATATATTTTTATATATTTATATATATTTAAATTAGTAATATATATATTCTGAATAAATATTTAAATAAATATATATTTAAATTTGTAAAAAAAAAAGATTAATGTGAAAGTTTCTGGTAATAAATAATTATATTCATTTATTATAATTATAGTTATATTAAAATAATGATTATAATTTTAACATATTTTAAATACATTTTGTCAATTTGTACATTTTAAATACATTTTATTTAATTTATTAAAAGATTAAAGTTAAAGTTTTATGTAACAAATATTTACATTTATAATCATTTTATTTATATTTAAATAATAACAATAATTTTTAGATATATATTTTCAATATGTATACAATTTATAATAATTGCATTTAAGTTTAATTAATTTAATAAAAACATTAATCGAAAATTTTAGATAACAAAATATGTATTTTAATAATAATAATAATATTTGTAATATATTTTGCCAATTTCTACAGTATATCATTTATATTAATTAAAATATTTTTTATGTAATTAAAATTGTCATTGTTTAAGGTAACAAATAATTATATTTAATTTTATTTAATTATAACATAATTATTTAAATTAAAAAATTAGAATTTTATATAATATTACATTATTATAAAATATTATAAATTTATCAGATTTTTGTGTGAATTTTCCTTGTCAGCCAATATGCGGTATCAGATATTAGTGTTTTCTAAATTATTGGTATCGGCTTGATTAAGCTGATGTTGGAAGCCGATAATATCAGCAAACTTCTGTTTCTAACAATGTTTTCGATTGCTGTAAACACTATGGATGTATAATAACTACCAATATCGGTTATCGGCCAAAACAACATAATTATCGGTATCATAGCAGTCAAAATTTTCTATATCTGCTCATCCCTATGAATAAATGACAGACTGCTCGGCTCCACCTTTGTAGAAGGGTGTCCCTGTCAGGATGTCTCCCTCGGTTGGCATTCCGGGTCCCAGCGGCAGATAGTTTTGTATTCGGTGTTTGGTTTGGGACATGCCTCACAGTCCGCCCATGCTGCACCCTGTAAGCAGCACATATCCATCACGATACCGGCCCGATAGCGGCTCCACACACTCGTCCTCGTCCCATTTCATATAACACTGTTCGCGGATATCTACAGGACACACAAACCACTTTAAATTACCACTGTTTGGATTGCATGTATTGTTAGTTACCAAAAACAGGTTTGTTTTGGATCAGTTGTACTCTTTAAGTCATAAATCAAGTTGATAGTTTGTGATTTTGGTTTAAAACATATTCATGTTGATGTATTATGCTGTCTGCAACCAATAAATCAACTAAAGCAATAAATCATTTGAGAAAGGATAGTTAATGAATATGTTTTCATACCAACACTATGCGTCCAGCTCCGTCCAGCGTAAGTCCCTCCGGACACTCGCGTCGAACGAGCCTTGCGTGTTCACACAGCGTCCGTTTGTGCACCGCCGGAAACACCTCACACTCGTTAATATCTAAAGGCGGAGCAGAAACATGATGCATCATCATGAAATGCACTAAATAATGTGGAAAGTAAATGCAGCAAAGGATTGTGGGTAGCGCTACCTTCACACACAAGTCCCTTCATGCGCGCAAAAACCTTCGAACAGGCTGGATCTGCAGAAAATACAGGTTAAAACTTGTGAGATACTGTTTACTTTATGTTTCTAAGATTGCGTATATTGGTTCAATGGTTCATTTAGCTGAAAAAAACTATTCATTAATAAATTAATTTTTGGCTTAAAGGTTTTACAATTTTTTTTCAAACATTACTTTTTTCTCATTAATATTTTTAATATATAAATAAAACTAATTGAATAAATATAAATAATATACAAACTGACAATTTATATGAAATATCTAAAATTTAAAATTGTTTAAATTTAAATACAATTCTAAGATACATAATTATTTGTTACCTAGAAGTTTCACATTCATCTTTTTTATTAAATGAAAAATGAATTCAATTAACATAAACACATACAAATTATTAAAATATATCAAAATATATAAATGATAATAATTTTTTATTTATTTATTTATTATTTATAATATATATATATATATAAAGGATTTATTTATTATAATTGTAGTAATTATTCATTTTATTTAATAAAAGATTAATGTGAATGTTTTAGATAACCAAATAATCATTTAGCTGGAAAAAAACCAAAAAAACCTGTTAATTGTTTATAACTTAATGCGTGTAATCGTTGTGTAAATATATAATATATGTGACCCTGGAGCACAAAACCAGTCTCAAAGTCGCTGGGGTATATTTGTAGCAATAGCCAAAAATACATTATATTAGGATATTAAGTAAAGTTCATGTTCCATGAAGATATTTAGTAAATTTCCTACTGTAAATATATAAAAACTTAATTTTTGATTGGTATATGTATTGCTAAGAACTTCATTTGGACAACTTTAAAAAGCGATTTTGTCAATGTTTTGTTTTTGCACCCTCAGATTCAGATTTTCAAATAGTTGTATCTCGACCAATTATTATCCTATCCTAACAAACCATACATCAATGGAAAGCTTATTTATTCTTGTTTTAAGTATATGAACTAACCAATTTAGCGTTCACATGGGCTTCCCAGGCTGCCCCAAGCGTAGAGCAGCATTGGACTTCAGTGTGGCCCGTTTATATTCACCTCACAGCGGCCATCCTGGATGTTTAGCCACAGGTTCCTTTCATGCTGTCTGCATGGAGCAAATCGTGAAAGAGAACCAAAAATGCGTGACAATGACAAATGGACATTGCGACATTTGAGCGGCTCCCTCGGAGAGCATTTCTGCCGATATATAAAACCAACTCAGATCTCTAGCGGGATGGGATCGAAATGGGCATTCATGCTGAAAGCACAAACACAACCTATTGCCTTCATACTCCATTAATTTCAATCAAAGCGGCATTCAGTTTCAGACAAAAATGAAAACCGTCTGACTAGAAATTAATAAAAGTAGCAGAATGCTGTCCAGTTACCTCTAAAACATATCACTATGCTAATGTTGCATAATAAAGTCTCTCAAGTAGTATTTTGTTGTGTATTTAGCAAACATTTCATAGCAATTTAAACATTTTTAAAACATTTAATAGCAGCTAAACTATCAATAAGACAACCACCAATCAGAGAACTAGCTGTTACCATGGAAACACTTCTTTTAGCTTAAAATGACTTTTCAAACTTACCCATGATGGTGTTGGTGGAGTCCAGCTTGCTGCCGTGAGAACATTGCAGTTGAAAGAACCGACTACGTTCGGCCTACGCCGTTGATGCAAGGGTTGAGTCGCATTCGTTGATGTCTGAAAAGAGGAGGACAGGTAAGACGAAAGACACAATGTATACAATGTTATGTGAAATTTATGAAAAAAAGATAATGAAGGAAAAAAAATAATCATAGGGAAACTTCAAGTCTCAGAGTCAGGTTTGAAAGAGAATCCTTTGGGGCAAGAGCAAGATATAACTTCGAGCGTGTTTCTACACATGCCATTGTCGCCAACAACCGATTCACCAAACACTCGTTAATGTCTGAAAGATATGCAAAAGTTAACGAAATTAATCAATCGTAACTACTAATCATAGGTTTCAGAGCAAGTATTCCTTTTTTTTTACATAAAACATAGTAAGCTACATTTTCTACATAATAAAAAAAGTTATGCAATAAAATGTTTACGCAACTTACCCGCAATTCTTGCGCTAGCGTCGGACTCGTGAGCGATGTTACAGATGCAACGGTAGCTCCAGCGCAGGTTCTCGCAGATCCCATTTTGACAGATGTCTGGATCCAAAGCGCTGCGTTAATGTCTCGAAGAAACCGGAAGCGATCCGTTAGCATTTAGCATTTAGCGATTAGCGCATTTGTAAAAGCGGACTTACCTCGTCCGTCTGCGGTGATTCAGGTCGCTGCTGCACCGCCTGAAACTTCGGCTGCGAACAGACAACCGGCGTTAGCCACCTGCTGTCACACGACTCAAAGCTAATGCATGTTGCATTGATATTAAAGTATTGTTCGCAACTGGAAGGTGTATCGTTGGGGTTTACCGGAGTTGAGCGGGGCAGGGTTGGCAGGGTTCTCGAAGCCGTGTTCTGGATTAGGCGCAGCACATTCCGATTTGGTCACGCGCTGGGAGCGGGCGAACCGTGCCATCTTTATTGCGCCGTAGCAGGTGGTGCGCATGTGGGTGTCCACACAGAACGCCGCCGATCCGTCGATGGCCAGCCCTGGCGGGCACTCAAGCGGAATGAGCCTTCTGTGTTCCGGCAGCGACCGTTCATACAGATTCCGAGGTCTGGCATTCGTCAATGTCTGTCAGAGCGAAGCGAGCGCAAAGCCGTTAGGGAACAATCACGTTAATAATGGCGTCACAAGAGATGACAATTTTGACATGATGTCACTGACATGAAAGATTCGTCAAAGCGTGCACCAATGCTAAACAAATATACACAAATGCAAACAAGATTGAAAAGTTGCAATGAGCGAACAATTTTCTGAGAATAAAACTAAAATTTTGGTCATTAAAATCAATAAGGACATCAGATGGGAGAACCAAAGAAATTTCAAAGCGTGTGGTGTCAGATTTGATGTCAAACTTGAAAAAAATGTGCAAATGGAAATTTGATATTAACAGTTTTCGTCTGTATCTAGCACTAAAACTATCATATGACAAAAGACTTGGAATATAGTGTATATACTAGAAATATGTCACTGATCTGGTGTTCATAGATGTCTGTCAGAGTTTACGAAGAAGAAAATAGTGTAAACCATTAACGACATCAGTGATGTTCACAAGTCGCGACAACCAAAGACATTTGGCGTCACTGACATGAAAACTAGTATAATGTTTTGAGGGAAGCAGGATTGAGATCAATGATGTCAAATGTCATTGGTTCTTGCTTCTTGGAACTGTAGCCATTGATGTCGAAAATTGCCAATGGGGAAAATATCATAAAGCCATTCTGAAGAGTTTTGTTGAAGGACGATTTTCAGATGACTGGAAATTACAACTTTGGTCATTAAAGACTTTGCTGATAAATGAACACCAGTTCGAGAATCAAAGACATCTCAAGTCAGATTTGATGTCAAACTTGCAAAAGTGCTCAATTGTAAATGAGATTTTAGCAATTTAAGCGTTTGTTTAGTGCATAAAACTATCGTAAGCGACAACCGAAGGCGTTGTTATCACTGATATTAAAACTAGCTTGAGATGTCTTGTTAATGGCATCAAATGTCATTAGTTCTTGTGTCTTGTGACATTGAACATGCAAAAATATGCAAAAGCAAATGAGATTGAAGAGTTTTCAGAGAATACGACTTAAATTTTGACATTTTGATTTGGAGGGACTCCATTGACTTGAATGGTCACCAATGCGAAGAAAGATATCTCAAGGCGTGTTGAACTTGGAAAAATGTGCAAATGGAAATGAGATTTTAACAATTTAGTGCATAAAACTATTGTATGACTTCAGAAGACTTGGAATATAAGCGTATTGACTTGAAGTCACTAACTTTTGAGGTGCTTTTATTTTGTTGGATTTTTTGTCATTGAACAGACTTAAGGATGAGTATAATGTTTTTTGAGTTAAATAATCTTTGAAAGCAAATCCCAGACATGCTCACCAGTGCAGTAGCGTCCGTTAGGCTAAAGCAAATCAGGTTTGCAGATACACTTGAAGCTGCGTCTTCATTTATGCACATGCCGTTGAGGCCTATGTTGAGTGGTGGCACATTCATCATGATCTAGAAGACAAGAAAACACTCTCAATGTTTCTGAAAATACACTATAAAAATATGTTGGATATTCAGTTGTTTTAAAACTGAATTCATGAACTTATTCATCAAAATTATTAATTAAAGATGTTTATGTTGACCTTCTGACACCCTCCACCCACCCCAAACTCCTTAAAGAGATTTATAAAGCGTTTAAAACAATTGTTAAATATTTTAATGCAGGTTTTATAGTGTACAACCAAATGATCAGCAATTAAACAGGTGAAGCATCTAAATTTGTGTGAAAGTGTAAAAATATGAAAAATATATATATTAGGCAGTTTAGAGTTGGTTAAAGTCACAGTTTAAGCACTTACCAATGCAGTTCTTCCCATCAGGACTGATTTCAAAGCCAGCATTACAGATGCACTGGAAACTTCCATCTGTGTTCACGCGGCGTCCGTTCGCACATACGCCGTTCCGATACACTCGTCAATGTCTGAAGCAACAGGAACAGATTAGTTACAGTGTCCACCAGAGGCTGGGCTGTGTGAAGTGAAGTTCTGCTGACTTTTACCATGACATTAACTGTAAATGGATTATTCATGATCAACTGTGCCATTTAGGTGCTGTGTTGCAGGATGCTGAGCACAGTCACATTATTTGGAAGTTTTGCTTCTTTTTAGTGTGTCATGCAAAATAACTTAAAATATTTTTTTTAATAAAACTGAAATGAAATAAAATATAAATATTTAAATAATACTTCAATTAGAAAGGTTGACATGGCAAAATAAACAAAAAATAAATAAAGCGTTGACTTGGAAACTAAATAAATTTAAGTTGAAGTTAAGGTTGAAGATATAGTTTAAAAAGTTCAAACTGAAGTATTAAAATAACTTCAATTAAAACTGAAATAAAAATAAATGAAAAGCTATATATAAATACTTAAAAGTATAAATAATATATATAAAAATATAAAATATAAATATACAGATATAAATATATCTAAATATAAATATATTTTTAAATGTAGAAAATGTTTAAAAATACAAAGAAAATTTCTAAAACAAACTAAAATTAAAATGAAAACTGAAATGTAGTGTAAATGAAGTGTAAAATCACTTTAAAATAAAAAGAATAACAAAACATGAAAACAACAAAATAATAAACAGACTTTTAAACTAATACTATATATATATATATATATATATTTATATATATATATATATATATATATATATATTATATATATAGTTTTGTGTATATTCAACGTAATATAACATAATAATCTTGCTTTAATTAAAATTTTAATGGGTGGTATGTAATTAAATTAAATTTAGCTATAATTAAAATATTATGAAATTACTGTTCATTTTTTAATTGCTTAAAAATATGAAAAATAAAATAATGCTAATAAAAAATTAAAAAAATAATATTCTGGGTATGGAGTACCAGACTGTAAATGATAATGTCATGATATTTCAAACTTTAAAGCAGTTTTTTAGCGTAAGAATTTTGAATGTAAACTAAAGAAATGCTCTTGGCATAAACTAGAATAAATCATGCCACACACCAATGCAAGCCTGTTTGGTGGGAGTTCCCTGTATCCCTCGTGACATTTACAGTGATATGATCCTTGTGTGTTGACACAGTCTCCATTCACACGCGGGTTACTGATGCACTTCGTCCACATCTGAGGGTAGAAAGCAGGTGTATGGGAGACCATTAACACAATTAATCAATAATATGTGTTAGAATATTGACACAGTCTGCTATGTTTATAACCCTGAGGCCTGTGGAGAGTCAAACAAACGGCCTACAGATGGCAGCATTTCAGACCATGTCAACATTCAAAAACAGATTTTCTTGACTTTCACTGAAAGATCAATGCACAGGTTTACCGATGCACTCCCAGCGCCGTCCTGCCTGTACCCCATGTTGCATTCATGGCGGTAGGCTGGTCGCGTAGGAATGCAGCTGACCATTCAGGCACAGGTTGGTAAAATGCTTGCACACATCGATTTCGTCTGTTCAGCTGGCCTGAGAACAAACAGCAATAAAATAAAACACCATTGGTTTCTTAGCTTCAGAATTGTTAATTAAAGGTAAAACTGGCAACTTCCACTCACTGGTCTGAATCTTTGGGCGCCCGTTGCCGCCATTGCCGTTTCGATGGTGTGCTTTCGCCGCCGTAAATGTATCCACCACCGTTTCCGTTCTGCGAGGGACCTTTGCCGTAGCGCCGATGTTCAGACCGCCGTTGCCGTCATGGATGATGCCCGTTACGGTGGCAAGCGAAGCCTCTGGATGCACAGTAGCCTGTATTCATCTACGATTAAACAATTGATGCTATTACAAAATACTTTTTTAAAATTTGCATTTATACATTTTTATATTTTTTATATCACATTTAAACAAATTCTTTATATATATATATATATATATATATATATATATATATATATATATATATATATATATATATATATATAAATTATATTAATATAGTCTTTCAAGCGATTAATCCAAAATAAAGTTTTTGTTTACATAATATATTGTGTGTACTGTGTATATTTATTATGCATATATAAATACACACATGCATCATATATTTCAGAAAAAATGTTATGTTTATATATATATTAAAAATATTTATATATAATATAAATTATATGAATAGAAATATATACATGCAGATATATGTAAATATTTTCAAAATATACCTGCATGTGTGTGTATATTTAAATATACATAATAAATATACACAGTACGAACATATGTTATGTAAACAAAACTTTTATTTTGGATGTGATTAATCACGATTAATCGTTTGACAGCACTAATTAAATGTAGATAATATATTCAAATACCTAATTTTCACTTGTTCAGTGCATGAAATTAATTTCTTATATACATATATATTTTAATACTATACATTTTAATACTGTTTATACATTATTTTTTACATTATATATATATATATATATATACACATTATTAAAATATATATTAGATATTTTAATACTATTCAGTGTATATACTGTGTTACATTTTTATACTGTTTCATATATATATATATATTATAGTTAATTAATATTAATTAATATTAATAATATAAATATAGCGAATCAAAATAATGAGCAGACTGAACACTGCTCATGGATTAAACTAAACAGAAAAACCGAGGATTTGGCAGCTGCTTTGCTCATGAATTTTTAGGAAGACCTCGATGGTGTCAAAGAGGGATGGAAAAGCGTAAAACAGGTGGGTGTGAAGATGTGGGAATGAAAGAGAGCATTTTATTATCCAGAGGAATGGTAGCTACATTAAATGTAGAGATTTTCTTTTTGTGCTGAAATATTTCCTGTTGAAAAGGACATTTGGGGCTTTTTGAAGGAGCCAGTAGTCTTTAGCTTGCATTACACCATGGAACTATGACTACTTGCTATGCATAGACAGAAGCAAAAGCTTCAAAAAAGTTATAAAACTAATTTTAAATGTGTACATATGATTAATATCTTTTAGGGTATGCTAGCATACAGGTGTTAACATCAAAGCTAACAAACATGGACTAAAAAGTTGTAAAATGTTCTAAAAAGCTAATTTTTTAAAATGTCTAAATGCTAATATCTTTTAAAGGTATGCTAGCATGCAGTTGTTAGCCTCAAAGCTGACAGATATGGATTAAAACTTCAAAAAAGTTCTAAATTTTTTAAAAGCCTGTTTAAAATGTGTATTTATGCTTATTCTCTTGTAGGTGTATGCTAGCATACAAGCGTTACCTCAAAGCTAACAGGCGTGGACTAAAACTTACAACAAAAAAAGTTGCAAAACATTCTAAAAAGCTAATTTTGAAAGTGTCTATATGCTAAATATCTTTTAAAGGTATGCTAGCATTCAGATGTTAGCATCAAAGCTAACAAATATGGACTAAAAACTTCAAAAGTTGTAAAATGTAGCCTCAAAGCTAACAGATATGGATTTTTTTTAAAAGCCTGTTTAAAATGTGTATTTATGCTTATTCTCTTGTAGGTGTATTCTAGCATACAAGCGCTAGCCTCAAAGCTAACAGACATGGACTAAAACTTTAAAAAAGTTGTAAAACATTCTAAAAAGCTAATTTTAAAGTGTCTATATGCTAAATATCTTTTAAAGATATTTAGCTTTTAACTGGACTAAACTCTAATAAGCGTTGACAAAGTTTAAATTTCCAGCATTGGCGATAGTAACAGCAAGTGATGCTTGACTTAACAAAATGCTAATGATTAGCAATAGCCCACTCACGGAACCTCTGCGGGCACATCTCTGGATGTGTCCTAGGGCCCAGCGGCCGAGTCACAGCAACACTGCAACTTGGTGTACTGACCGGACAGTTAGCTCCTGAGCGCCGTTCAGCTAAAGCGCGAAACATGCACCGACCGATGATCTGTGAGGCAGAAAAAGAGAGATATCAGAAATGCTTGCTACTGTTTTCGCGTAGTTACGCATACTGTAAACAATGTAAATTTCGTCAAAATGAGCAGTATAAAATGACAGTATCCCACAATGCAATCGCTCAACTTGGCCTTCCATTTTAAATGTGACAGATGACCTGGAAATAACATCACATATGATGTTTTAACATTCTTTTGACTTCGAATTGCTAAAAGTGATGACATTTACACAAATTGTTAACTCCAAATACCACAAATGCTTTACTCATGAGTGAAGTCCCACATGACAGGAAGTCAAATCCATGCATGCCCTGTACACGGTCCCCAAAGCAGGAAGTTAATTTATGAGGTGAGAGCCTGAGAAGGCCACTGGAGGACCAACAGCATCGGGGTTAAGATGGGACGTTCGCTCAGTCAAGGTCAAAGAGAGGGGCTGGTTGTGATAGGGTGCGACACTCGACATTAGCATGTGTGAACCATGCAAAAGTGGGTGTGAGACGATTAGCTCAGCTAATGAACCAACACTCTGCAATGGATCAGGTTCATGTGGAATAATCTCAGCCTAATCTACGTCCGACATAAGAAACCCTTTGTCTGGAGGCTCACACTCCGAACTGCAACCTCCTGGGATCGACTCGCCTGAGGAGGGCAGGGTGGATTGCATCGCGTGGTGGAGGCAGCTGGCTTTATTGGAAACAGACCTTCTCGATCCTCAAAGAGAGATTTTTCGTGTTTGTATGGGGCCCGGCAGTGCATTAGCTGATTAGCGCAAGCTAAATGACTCCCAACGCCTGGTTCTGTGAGAAGCAAAGCACCAGCGGGGAAGCAAAGATACCACAAAACTTTCGGCCTTCTTTGGTTTCTGGCCTAAAACAATGTCTAAATAGCTTGTTGTTGGTTACTAATAGCATGCTTGGCCTTTGGAATAACATGCACTGATGAACTGCGCGCAATTATGAAAGTAATAGCAACAGTCAATTTTGATTTCATGTCAACTTTCGAACATTCTCCCATGAACTCGTGCTCCAAAACCATTTTGGCTTCCTAGAGTCTTTGTTTTGTATGTAAACATGTAGAAAACACCTCGGGCTGCCGCATTCTCCACCATGACAGGATCCATATGTAAAACAAGCGTTTGCCGTAAATCCACACGGGTTTCTGGGAACAAATGAAGGCCACGTCAAGCGTCATCCAGGGCCGATATCTCATGGTTCTTTATTGCATCCGGGGACCGATGGATCAGGGGTTACAGAGACTTACGGGTGGAGGGAGTGTGTAACTCAAGACAGCGTGTATAAAAGAGACATACACACATGTAGAGAGAGAAGGAGTGTGAGAGAAATGGACAGTGAAGAGAAAAGAGAGCTGATGCCAGAGTCAACTGTGTCTCTGCATCACTGTACTGGAATGTTAGCAGGAGGAAATAGCATCCATGTGACTCTGTTTTCACCGTTGTCCTCTGGCAACTGATCCCCGAGACCAGATGAGACCGTCTGGAGACCTGTTAGCCAAAAGAAAGCAACAAACTCTCCACACAACCAAAGTCTCAAACTAAGAAAGACTAGTCTGTCTGGATTGCGAAGGACGGTTTTACTTGAGTATTTTTAAAGGCAACATGCACGGCATCGGATTTAACTACATTTACATTTGCGGTGCATGTGACCTTTTAGACGTCAACAGAAAAGACAAATAATTTTAAGTGCAGTAGATTTGTATGTAAATTGTCGATGCATGAAACGAACCTGGAATAAATTTCCAGGTAAATAATTTAAAAACAAAATTTTAGTAATGCCAAATTATGCTGAAATTTGTTCTCCATGTGTTTCCGAATGATTACTGAAAACAAACTTTTCAACAATTATTGTAAGATGAGCATGAATATGACATCTTTTACCCGAACAATTTTCATTGTAGGAATTTTATTTTGTAGCGTAAATTGTTGCATTCATTAAATGAACCAAATAAATTTCCAGGTAAATTGTAAGATTTTTTTTAATGCCAGTTTATGCAAAAATCTGTTCTCCACGTTCCCAGAATGTTTTGATGAAAGATTAAGAAAACAAATATTTTTTCTTACTGAAAACAGCAATCATCATGAACATGAATATGAGATCTTTTACCCAAAATATTTTCATTTGTACAGATATTTATTTGTATGTAAATGGTTGCATTTCTGAAACAAGCTTAAGAAATTTTCAGGTAAATTATTTGTGAAACCAAGAATTAGCGTTACATTTTTTCTTACAAATAAGCATGTAGAAATTATTTCTGCTTGCTTTCCCAATGTTTTGATGAAAGATTGTGACAACAAACATTTGTTCTTTGTAAAACAACAATCATTGTAAGATGAGCTGAGTATGAATTTTTTAATACAAGAGATGTCAGGCACACAGTTTTAAATCAACTTCACCACCGAGCATATCCTGCACAGAAAAATTAATTTCTTGAAAGTTTTCTAGTGTATTTTTAAACTTCTCAGGTAATATCAATGTGTGACCTATTTCAGATGCAGCTGAAATGACAACAACGGTGGTTTCATACACATATATTTGCTTGTTTGATCAAAATTATTGCTATTTTCGTCCTTGCTATTTTAAGTTTGCTAGCAATAGACATGTACAAAATGTAGCAAGATGTTAACAAAAACATGAATGTAAAAGGAACTGATTCAAAACTTTAAAGGTTCTAAGTTCTTATGATGTTGTAGAAGAACCTTTTTAAGTTTATATAATCTACCACAGAACTTTTAGACATTTTTTGCTAATATGGACTGACCATCTTTATCGTTTGGTTTCTCGTGGACCTGTATTTTCCTCTCTTGTTATTTACACTACATGCATGAATCAGTGGGCGAGCTAAACAGGGCAGTGATGTAGAAGCAGGGGTTGAACTTCTGTGGAGGTGGAGTTTAGCGCACTATTACATCATAAAGTGACACATTCCACAACCTCTCGTTTTGTCAGATTGGCTTCAATTATAAGCTGTTTTTAGATTTCGAGAAAGTTTTGAGTTCTGAAACTTACAGGATGTTTTTATAGTATAATTACCTCTTATATGTCAATAGATCAAGGGAATTTTAATTTCTCAGTTCATGTCCCCTTTCACAAAACACAGAATGTAGAATGAATCACATCAACGAATCGATGATGAACCGACTTTAACTGAAAAACTGACTGTTTTCTATTGTCCTCATGCATTATCAGCACGTTTTCCTGTTTGACACTGTAAAAGTGCTTTGGAAACAATCTGTAATGTATAAAGTGCTATGTAAATAAAGGTGACTTGACCTACAGAAATTACACAATTGACCTCAAAAAATACTTTGCAAACTCATCCAGGTTTATTTACATCTTTAAAACAATGGTTCTGTCCTGCTTGCAGTCAATATACAGGCCTATAAACACACAAGCACACTTGCCAGGCTTGAAGCGATTCACGCACACAAGTTCATCCCATGAGTCATTCAAGCAAAATGAACCCGGCTCAGATGCAGCCCAGGAGCGCAAGGTCACGGGGCGCATCGTGTTGCATGTGTGTTTGTGTGTGTGGAAGAAAGAGTCTCACCGACACATCTGGAGCCGTCTGTGCTGGTGGCGTATCCCAGCGGACAGGTGCACCGTAGCTCGGCGGTGTTGGTCATTCCCACCGTCACACCTCGGATATGGTTGCACATTACGTCGATATCTAAAATACAACACAATGATGCATATCCTGCATTTGTTAAAGTTTCAAAATGCCGATTTATCAGAGATCGTAGACTAAGTCTTGCAGTAGAAACCAACGAGTACTAACCAAATTAGATTAGACACATTTTTAGAAGAAACATACAAGCAGCAACTCTCATTGGATTCTACAGTGGGAGAAAACCAAGAGATCTCATTTGTGGTTAGTGCTTTCAAACTGGCATCGTCCATCTCCTCATGGTAAAATAAGCGACTACAGGCGAACTCAAAGTGAAACTTCGACAGATGGTAAAGAGATTTTTATTGTTTTTTCAGCATTGTTCTTATATTTATACACATGTGCAATTACATTTATTTAGTAAAATTATATGTGGGCGTTGTGTGTTGGATTTGTGCATGAGATTGAGCGGGATGTGGGAAGAGCATGATGAGCGAGTTTGATGTGTGTGTGGAAACGGGACTCCCGGTGTGCCACAGAAGCTGAAGCGAGCCCTGCTGAAGTCATAAAACCTCAGCAAAACTAACCCACTCGTCAGTGGAGCCCCAAAGCTGCACTAGACTTTACTCAGGGGGATGTGAAGCTGTATTGGAAAGGAAACATATGCCATCTCGACTAATGACTGCGGAGTGTGTGTTCACATCCTCATATGTTAGAAGAACACTACTTTGGGGTTTTACATTTCAGATGCAGTTGGTTCTCTGATCAAATGGTTATGTTTAGTTAAACTCTTTATTTAAATAAAGAGAAACAGGAAAAATAAAGGGTGGGGTAAAAAAGCATTAAAAATATAATGTTTATGACACTGTACCCCATTATTTGGGTTTAAAATGGTTAATAATAGTTCTAAACAATGGCAACATTCCAAGTTCTTATATTGCCATATAACAACTTATTTTCAATTGTGTTGTCAAAAAAAGTTTTTCTGTGACAGAATGAAGAACTTAAAAAGGTTTTACAATGTTCTTACAAGTAGAAAGTTTCAAAGTAAGTTCTTAAAATGTCACAGAAGAAACATTAGGTTATAATATAGCCAAAAAAAAAATCACAAAAGGTTTATATGACAAAAGAACTTAAAAGTTCCCTTTAAGTTCTTAAAATGTCATAGAAGAAACATTTAAAGTTCTTATAATGCCATAACAGAACTGCTTATGATTTCATTATGTCATTAAAGAAACTTTAAGTTATTAAATTAAAAGGTTCTTAGAACTTAAGAACTTGAAAAGGTTCTTCTAAGTTCTAGCTTCACAGAAAACCCTTTAAGTTCTTATAACACCATTAAATAACTTGAAATTCATACGTTTCAAGTTTTAATTATGTCCTGAAGAACCTGTTAAAGTTTTTCTAATTCCATTAAAATGTCAAGTTCTTATATGATAAAAAGATTCTTCTGAGTTCTTACAATGTCACTTTTAAGTTCTTTTAATGCCATTAAACTTTAAGTTTTATGATATTATAAAAATGTTTTATGACTTAAGATATTAAAAGGGTCTTCTAATTTTGCCGTGTCACAGAAAAACCTTTCTTATGATATCATAAAATGGTTATTTTATGACTTAAATATAAAAAGGTTTGTCTGAGTTCTTATGATGTCACTGAATAACCTTTTTAAGTGCTTATAACTGGCATTAAAAATTCAAGTTCTTATGATATCATAAAAGGTTCTCCTATGAATTAAGAACTTATAATGGCTCTTTAAGTTGTTTTGATGTCATAGAAAAGCCTTTTTATGTTCTTATGATGCCATTAAAGAACTTTAAGTACTTATGATGACACAAAAGGTTCTTCTATGACTTAAGATGTTAAAAGATACATCTACTTTCTGTGACATCATATGAACCTAAAAAGGTCTTCTATGACCTAAGAACTTGAAAGGTTCTTCTATAGCAACATAAGAACTTAGAAAAGCTTTTCTATGGCATCATAAGAACATTGCAGGACTTAGAAGATCCTTTTAAGTTCTTATAATGGAACAGATGATCAGCTAAAACTATCCTGATGTAAAGGCCTTTAATATAACATTAAAAATCTCACCTCAAGAGCTCAACCCTATATCACAAAATATAAGAAGCTCTGCTAAACCTAAAGTCATTATTTGTGTGTTTACAAGTAAACTTGGATATCCTTAACATTACATTTTCAGCTTTCTAGAGTTACTTTCTCTGAAATGAGCTCCTGGCTTCTGTAAGTCTCCTCAACACGTCTTCAGAGTCAGAAAGTGCCCGTAAGCAGTCTGAGGTGCCCTCATGCCTTAAAACCTCGCCGGGCAGACTTTTCCACCACACCATTGTCTTTAATTAAGCTCCTCCTCACCCCAAAGAACTACCACCTGGGTTTTTCCACCTCTCACGTGGCTTAAAAAAAACAGAGCAGCACTTTTCCAGGCAACTTCAGCTGTTCAGACTCAAAGTTCAGGGTGTTTTAGTGATCACTCAGTATCTTATTCACAGAAGTTTCTCTCTCTGTTTGCTTGAGAAAAAGGCTGCTTGGGTGAAGCCTGCAGGCAGAGGTTTGCTTCTTCTCCAAACTTTCATTTTAGTCATGGCTTTGTCCTTCAGGGTCAAAATGTCTTTCAGATTTAAACTAATAACCTCAAGGGTTGGGATTCCTTTTGTCTGGCTTACTGGAAGTGTGTTGAATTCTATCGGTTTACATACTTAACTCTTTACTTACTGTTTTGAGCGAGAAGTGAAAATGTAGAGACTTGCAGGAAAGAAAAGTCACAAATCAGATCTCTCTAATACCTCAGTTGTTTGTCCTAGACACCAATGAAATTAAGCTGGGAGTAAATGGACACTTTTACTTAAGTTTCCAGCTTCCCAGATGCATCTATGAGAAAATAACTGTGTCTCTTAATTTTGATAGCACTGTACTCTTCCTGTATGTCAACAACTCATTTGTGCCTAATAGTATTCCTACTCAGGAATTTTATGACAAACATCTGAGACAAAGTAGATACTCGAATGAGACATAAATCAAGTCTCCATCAAGTTAATGGAGCTATGACAAAACAACCTCTGAGTAGGACTATTTTCATTAAAAGACTGCCTGGAAAAGCGAAATGCAAGCTGTAATCAATGCTGACATTTATAAAACATATTTTAATGAAACCGTGAGTGTACTATAAAATATAATATTTTTAATACGTTTATTTTATAAAATAGAGCAATAGTGTAAAATAAAATTAAATGGTATAATAAATAAAATATTTTATTTTAGCTGAAATTAAATTATAAATATTAGATAAGACTTAAATTAGAAATGTTGCCTTGTTTATTAACTGAAATAAAATTATTTGAGGTGCTAATTGAGAAAACTAGTAAATATAATTCAAGTAAGAATATAGATTTAAAATATATAGACTTAGAAATTAAAATATATAGAATAAATATACAACTAAAGGTAAATAGAAGTAAAAAAGACAAGCACAAAACATTTATAAAAACTAAAATTAAACTGAAAATATATATAAAGACTGCTTTCAGTTCATTAATTCAATTCATTAATTCATTTTAATACAATAAAATTAAATACTTTTATATAAAAAATTTTTTTTACTTTATTTACTGTTCAGTTATATTTTCAAGAATCTATTTGTTCAAAATTTTATTTTATTTTACACCTATTGTTTTCATTTATTTGTTAATACTGACCATTTTCTCCATTTGCACTACTGTTAATCCACTTGCATTTTGGACCATTTTGGCAATACAGTATTGTAATGCCAAAACAACACATAAGTTGAAATAAAATACTGTGGTAGATAAGAAATAACCTCACCCATCTGGTATATAATAGCTGTGATCCACTATCTCTCTTTCTTTATCTCTCTATTTAGGTTTTATCTTAATAGTCCTAAAGGGCAGGCTTGGATCCAAGAACGCAGACCCCACTTTACAACACGCCTGTTTGTTTTCACTGGCATTGTTTAAATTCCACCCAAGCACCACTAATGTTAAAGTCTCAACCAGCTAAACCAGGAATATGAACAGCGGCTAGGCCATCATAAACTATCATGTAGACCGATTCCAGGCAATATTCACTGGATCCTCAGATCTGGCGTCAACATTTCATGCATATCAACAAATTGGAAACCTTGCAAGCGCCAAGTGTGTGACTCAACTTTTTCCCAATTCGAGTTACGAACAGGACTGAGATCATTGTCCTGCTGTTCTCTGACAGCTTGCGTGGTTTGGATTCCGTGCAATAATGCGACCTTAGCACTTCTGGTTGGTCTCACTTTGCGGTGACCGCTGGACATTTACACTCATAGGAGCCCACGGTGTTAATGCAGTTTCTCCAGCGCATAGTCCTGGGATGGCCTGACACTCGTCCACATCTAACAAAAAGAGAAACAGAGCATAAGCAAACACATTCAGCCCATATCTGTAGTTTGAACACAACTTGACAAGACACAATATCCGAATATAATGCAATGCACTCGACTTGCAACACATAAATAAATTAAATAAAATGTACAAATAACCCAGAAGCATTATAAACCATGTTTTGAGATCCATCATTTCATATTATTCGATCTGACTGCAAAAATGTACATAAAATTGCATTTAAAATGTCTTATTTTAAAACAGCTTGTCTTTTTGTGTAAATTGCTCTTGTACAACAAATTAAATCATTGATCTTTATTTCAAATACACCAGACATAAGTTTAATTTCTAGGATTTGAGCATCTTTTACGTGGCAAACAAAGCACTGAATTTTTTACACTGAAATGGAAATCCTGGCACAATCCGAACTGCCGGCTTTGTTGAAAGGAAACACTAATTTCTACTACAACAGCAGCATCTAAAGCTCTTAAATTGAGATCCATTATGGGTTTTGCTAACTTTAAGGATCTCTCGAGGAGTAAAACACATGTATCATCTTTGTTAGCTCACAGTCTGGACATTTTCTTATGGTCTGAACTCAGACTTCATAACACAATTACAGATCTTTGGTATTGTCTGGGTTGGATGGCTACATATCTGGCAAACACTGCAATTATTTGTCTCTTTTAGTTGATCGCAATCGGCAGCCAAAATGCAGTCCACAGGCCTTCAACCTGTATCCAATAACCACCAAATCATTGGTTCTGTCTACTAATATAGGCCTAAAATAAGTTCTGCCATTAAATGGCATCAAACACAAAAAAACTCTGGAAAGCTCACTGCTGGATGCTAAATCCTCCCACCGAATGTACACATGTGTGTACTTTGTACTCATCCAGACAGACTTTTGGAAAAGCACCCCATCTTTGGGCAAATCCAGGCCAGACTTGGAGCTATCTCTTATGTTGTACATTGAGGGGAGAAAATAATATCTTAAGTTAAATAGAGCGTTTCTAATTGTTGGGAGGGTGCTCTTTGAGATGATTGTGAAATCAGGGTGGCATTTGGTATTTTGTCTCGTAAAATATCTCTGAGGGCTAGGCTGAAGCTCTGAAGCAACTGGACTGTAAGAGCTAGTTGTTTTTATCTGCACTGCTCTAGAACTAAACCAAAACCTATTAAATAGTACATAAAACAATGTGCAGAATCTACAGCATTGAGGCAAAAGAAATTAGTTTACAGACTGAATCTAATGAATATTCATGACCTAAGTGACTAAGGTTTATAATGTGTAACAGGCCTTGAGAACAGAATTAAATCATGTCCAACTATGTCCCTGAAAATCAAACAAGCACTCCAAACAATGGCTATAATTATAAATAAATGTGACAAGCCATTATGTAATCCCATTTAAAACACTCCCAATGGAAGTAATCTAAATATTTGACTCTACTAAGAAACACAGTGGGAAGTGTCCTCTCGGACAAGGACTGGAGTGGTATGGTTTACCTTAAACAGACCATGACCTCTCTTAGTGTCATCTGCCACGTCAGGCTAGTCATTAGGGCAAGAATTAGCAAACATGTGAGCCAGACACTGAGAAGGAAATAACTATTTGTTCAGATGCTAGCAGGAATGTTGACGCTCATTCTTACCTTGGCAAGCACCAGTGCGGATGTTGGGTATGAAACCTCTTGCAAGGGTGGGGTTGGGCAGGGCACATCTCACATGGGTGACCCCATGCTCGCCGATGGTGGCACAACACAATGTCTTGGTGCACACAATGCCAGCTCAGCTGACCTTGGCACATCTGGTTGTTGACTTGTGTGAAGCATGGCCCGGTCCGGTAGTCTGATTTTGGGAGGGATGAAGAGCGTTAGAGGCGTCATTGAGTACATGAAAACAACATTGGTTTTCCATACAGTGAAAAAGCCTTTCACAAGGCCATCTCAAAACCATAAAACAGCTTAAAATGGGCTAGAGTGGTGTACTGGTCTTAGCTGACCTGGTCTGGTTTGGTGGCACTTATTTGACTAGCTGGCCAATTGCTAAACTAGAATAAACCAGCCAAGACCAGCAAGCCAACACAGGCCAACAAAACTTTTCAATAATATGATAAGACAAGCACTGACAAACATTATGACATGCAACCAAGAAATTACGACCACAAGAAATCACATTTGTGGATAAAGAAAGCAGCAGATACATATTCTCCATCACGCAGCTGTTTCCCAATCATTCTAATGCTGGAGGTCGGTCCGGAATGCTCTGACAGGGATTCTCTTTCACTGTCTTATAATAGGATAACCAGATAATTGCTAAGAAATTGCTGGGTTGCATCAATAATGGCAATTTCCACGACAAACCATCTTGTTTTTGGCTGAGGTCGAAATGTGGGATAGTGGTACTAGCACTGTTTTGACATTTGGAGATTTGGCCATGAGCTTTGACTTCCTTTGTGCTGGTTGCCAATTGAGTTGACTTAATCACATTAATGATGTTTTGAACATCAAACAAACCAATTGACACTGACATAACTGAGCACTTCAGGATGCAGTCATTTCTGTTTAATAAAACTCTTAACAAATGCCCTGCTGTATGGTACTGCATCCTCCAAGTCTTTGCTAGTGATGTTTTGAAAATGTAATTGAAGCGAGATCCTGCTTTTGTTTGGGGTACAGTGTGAGAGTCAGTTTAATCTAGCGGAATATGAATGACTTCCTGACCCTAGTGTTCCTCAAAGAAATTAACAAATCTTTTCATATCCTTCATTATATTGCATGCAAAACAAAAGCCAAATCATATATCCATACCCAAGAGGGAGGAAATGACACTAAGAAAGTAGGTCATGAGGAGAAGACAAAAAAGAAGAGAAAGGCCTATGAAGATTTCCCCTCACGTGTCTTCAAATCCCTTTGCTGTCCCTTTCGTCGTCCCTCCTGCGCCTCCCCTGACCTGACCGTTCTTGCTGGACGATTTGAGTCTAGGAATGCAGGTCCTCTCCAAGTTGAGGCAACCCACTGCGATCATCCCTATGCACATCTGGGATTGATTAATTGTGCCTTGTCAGGACTAGGGTGGGACAAGCTAAGGCCAATTGTGTCCATGCTTATCCAGTACTCCAATTCATCAGCCTCTCTATATTGCTTCTTTGACTCTTGCTGTGAGTGATGATATTCATATGGATAAAGCCTTCTGAGGCAGATCTATGAAGTCAGAATTTCTTGATTTGGTAATTCCCCATGTTAGGAGCAAACAAATGCAGTGCTTTAAAAATAGTGTCTATAAGCAGAAACAACCTTGGGACTTCTACTCTGAGATAGCCTGCACAACTGACTAGTGCCACTGGTTTGTCTGTTTTGACTACTAGTGGATCACACATGAGTATTGAGTCATTTACATAAGGTAAAGTGTGACTTGTTAAAGGGTCAATTAGTCTCTCTGGACATATAAGTATTTGTACAATACCTACATGGACATGGGACGTCAAAAGTTGCTCTGCAGAGAAGGACAATAACAAAGAAGGTACTGAGAACGTCTGCCATAAGACCATTCTTAAAGCTGCTCTGGTCTGTCTAACAATCCTTTGATCTGCAATGAAACTGGAGCCGGAGTCTGAAGGCCCTGGCCAACATCATTCGGAAGCCGTCCCGTCTTTTC
Organism: allo-octoploid hybrid of Carassius auratus x Cyprinus carpio; assembly: GCA_024542945.1. Classification (NCBI taxonomy): domain Eukaryota; kingdom Metazoa; phylum Chordata; class Actinopteri; order Cypriniformes; species allo-octoploid hybrid of Carassius auratus x Cyprinus carpio. Next base: position 2,164,471 of record CM045072.1, read on the forward strand.
GAACCAGCCAATTTCTGCACAGAACCATTTGTATGCGCCTGACGCCAGAAGAATAAATTCAGTGTAATACGGTGGTCCACGCTAAAGACTGGACCCCTTTGAGCACTTTAATACACAAGATCGCAATCTGTAGCAACAGATCTGCAAGGCAAAAGGGAAGCGGTTAACCTCAATGTCACATTGGCAAACTGGCAGCAATGCACAGACCTTGCTTCCCAGAAGCAAGCAGACTCATATTCCTGAGAAGGGGATGTGTCTGTGTTGCAGACAACATTGGAAGTAATTTGCCTTGATTACAGTTCGAGTCTTGTCAGATCAAAACCATTCACCTACACCCTATCCTGCCAAGCGCTCACTCACCTCTACTTTCCGTTTAGTCACCACAGTGTTTCCCTGCCAGCGACTTCTGCCAAATATTCAGCAGAATAAATTATCATGAATCATGAGGCTGGGGAAGTTGGGGAAAAACAGTGCATCATAAGGACTCTGATGTGTGGCATTCACACTTGTCCAAAGATTGAGCGGCAGCATAATTTGGCAGGAGGAATTCCAGCTTTCTTCACACTCCAATGACTTGGCCTGTTTTATCATCCTCTGTGCTAATGGACCAAAAGGAAGTAAACTGTGATGAAAGACCGTCTAAGAAATAAAAAATCAGCCAGAGATAAGTTAATCTAGTCTGAAGCGTTAAGCCATGGGGACCAACTGCATTTGGAAACCCCAAGCAGCCAAAAGCGTGCTCAACACTGACTAGGAATAGTGCTTGCTTTGTTGTCACCTATTTCAGTTTAATCAGAGTACACTCCAAGATAAGAAATGTGTTTTCACTTGGGAGAAGCAGAAGTTCATTCACATAGGTCTGAAGAAAAAAAGGGGTAGAAAGGAAACATTAGACACTCAAGCATTCCTGTGAAAGGCTTTGAAGAATTTCAGACTGATCAACAAACTCTTTTACTGCTCAGTGATTTACAGTATGGCTAAATAAGACTGGCAATCTCTTCACATCTTATCTCTGTCATACACATCCAACAAGCCAAGGTTTCAACACTTTAATGAGTCCCAAATGAGCAGTCCACAATGAGTCCAGTGAGCCTCAGTCCTTTCATTCATTCATTCTCTTGTGGTTACAGGAGGATTAGTCACATTTCATTGCTCGGAAAACCCTTTTCTCTAGAATCCATTGCATCACACAAAAAAGCAATGCCATCTGTGCTAAAACAGTGGTAATTGATGCAACAAAATTGAATAGTGACCCATGACCTTGAGCAATGTCAACCTTCAACTGTGAATGAGTATTAGCATACCTTTTTTGGTGTGGGACATGGTAGCATAACGCAGAGCACCGTGGCTAAAGCGGAAAACTAATTAGATGGGGCTAACACCATTCTTACCGTTAACTCGCTCAACTCCCCTATAAACCATGCCCAACTCACAGCTGAGCTCTGCAGACAACCGACTTTCTAAAACGCAAGCCAACTATTGTGCTTCAGTCTTTTCATGATCCAATTTTTGTTACAACCTCTTTCTTGGAAGATGGTTCTGGCTTTTTTTGGAAGAACCAAATAGAGACTGACATCAGGAGTTTTGCAAAACTGCATCATCTTTTGGAAATTGTCCAACTGTGTGAAATCCAGTCACTTGATGATAAACAGGCTGCCTGAAACAGGCTAAATAAAGAGCCTATCTCTGCTCTTTAAGTGTGAAATGACTAATTGCTTAGTGTGACGCTTTTACAATCTACAAGCAAGGAGCTTGAGGGTAAGTCTGGGGGTTTCGGAGACTAGAGTCTGGACTGAATGGATCTGGTGGGTGGCCCAGAATGGAGATGTCGGGGCAGCTGGTGTCCTGTGGACGTGCTCTCCATGTGAAGAGATTGTTTTACTAGTTCAGGCCTGGCTCTGTATACACAGCTGGGGTCTCCATTTCTTGGAGAATACCCTCTATCACCCACCACCACCCTTTCTTGTCAGAAAAGTCTACTGCTCCACACAGAATCGCTCCCTTGTCATTTCCACCCTACTTTATCTACTGCCAGATGTCTCCCAAACTTTTCCACCTCCCTGTGTTGGGTTTTCAAAGGGAACCGCCTACGATTGCACAAGGGGCTTCGTGAAGGGGTGGGGTCACACAGAGAACCAGACGCAGGAGGGTGGGGTACTGAAAAGGGCTTAGGTATTTGGTTTAGTGTGCCTGGGCGCTTCTCTCCACAATTCACACGCCTGATGGAGATGCCTTACGGTCCTTTCAGTCTGTCATTTTCTCATAACTCCAGCCAAGGATTTCACCTGTGACAGAACGTCCTGCACCCGTGAGGGAGGCTTGCTTTTTTCCAGCTCTGAGAGCGTGGTCACAGTGTAAACTGTAGCATTCATTTCACACCAGTTACAGTGAAAGGGGAAGCACACCTCAAAACTAAAGTATTGTAAATTTCCCTTGAGCATTTCTGGGTCACATTGACACAGTATTACCACATTCTTGAAGCAGGCCTGAGACGGTAAACAAACCGCACATCCTCACAGACGCCAACACAATTAAGACTTGAGGAAATATGAACTTTGAAGCTGAGCGTGGCTTACCTCTCGACTGCGTCCAGTAAAACCGTAGACACAGGCACATCTGTTGGGTCCAATACAACGGCGCATTTTGACATCCACTCTCACACACAGCTACAGAAAGTAAAATTGGTAAAACGAGAGAATTTATTTCATTATGTTTTATCCTAGATACTTAAAAAAATGCAAATAGGGTTTTTAGAGTTGCTATATGGTTTTTGGAATGTTTAGAAAATTCTTGATGATCTTCATTAAAAGATCTGTGAATTATTATTATTATTATTTTTTTTTTTAAATATTTAGACAAATATATAGTTGGATTTAAACACATTCTAAGATCTTTTGTGTCTGTAAGTCAAACTCTTGTTGTGTGTGTCTGGGCAGGTATGTGGAGATGTCTGGACATTCTGAAAAGAAAAATTCACTTACAGCTGTCCACAGTGAGTTCCTGTGTAGCCCTTCTGACAAGAGCAGGCATCTTCATTACAGACCCCTCCATTCATGCATCTGACGCCGCAGGACTGGACTGTACAGAGACAAGAGAGGTGATTATAATTGCTCTAGAGCTCAATTGTACTCAGTAACAATGAACCATGCATGCAGCTAAAAGTAACTCCATTATCTGGGAATAACACAAAAAAATCAGTCAGAAACATTCTTATATTACAAAATTAATTTCCAGGAATTAGTTGTTTTCTAATAAACTTGGCATTGTACACTATGAATATTGTTGCTTCTGTGATGAATTGCACTAAAAGTGCTGTGGAATTTATTTTTTAACTATTTTAAACACTCAGAAATTGCTAAAATAAATATCACAAATAATTACAGAGAAATAGCAAGTAACACACTGATTTGCTGACTATTTGATGAAAATGAAGATTCCTGCAGAAATGGAGAAATATTGAAAATAATATAAAGCGCTGTATTACAAAGCCTCATATTTTGAATATTGCTATATTATTCATCTTTACATAGGTAACTGTATGTATGCCCTTACATTGGTGTACATTTCAGTTTACTGTATCTCCCTCTCACTATTTATTTTATTTAGTCATACTTACAGTAAGTATTTGAGAAAGACCTTTAATTCTTATACTTCTTATTGTTTTTCCAATATAAGCAACCACCAATTCGAAACTGTGGTAAGAGCAATTTAACTCAGCCAACAAAAGCCTATTTTCATCCTGATTTTCTACCAGACATTAGATTAACTTTCCACCAATTTTCACGAAATAGGAATTCTCTTGGCACAGACAGAGTCACTTAGCAAAGAATTTTCAGTAGAGTTTGTATATGAAAACATTGTGATTTAAAATTGCATTTAGCTGACATAAGCACAATGAATCATCTCTGATGGGACTCAGACCGGTTTTTCAAAAGATTCATGTTCCCATTGGTTGCATCAAAAGCGTTCTCCGCCAAACTCTTTGGTTCTGTCTAAACAAAGGCATCGTGCCATTCGCTTCAGCCCTAATATAATTCAAGCTACTACTTATCCCAGACAAAAAATATGTAACAGTTCTTCATTTACTCCTTTCATTTTTGCCTGCCATGATCTAATCCTTTTAAAGAAACTTAAAAAGACTAAACTAAATTAAAATAAATTTATTTTTTGTAAAAAAAAAAATCGGATTTTGTCTGATTTCACATGAAGAATGCTGCTGGCTGGAGATCAAACATGAGTGCTTTTGTTTTTCGCTGATGACATGCTTTCAACAGCAAGGCCTGTAAATGTTCGAGCATAGGCTGTGTTTTCCTAAAGCGCAGGAAATGACTTCATTTCATTGGCTAGACCTGCTGACGCCGCTACAGGTGGTTGCTTCGCTGACCCATGCTAAGTGAGCTGCAGTCGCTGAGACACACCGCAAACACACACATGCAAAGGGCTCCCGAGGCCTGCCAGCCCACAATGCACCTCTGTCTGCAGCAGTCACATCTGTCAGTTTTTACAAGCTACACTGACGGCAGGAAACATGAGCAAGGCTGAGAAACAGAGGTCCTTTATGGCGTTCTTTCTCACGGCGCAGTCGAGTGGAGATCCGTGGCCTGTTGACATCAGGCTCACAAACGAGACATAATGGGGTTTAAGATGAAAATGAATCGTTTCTTGAATTATAGCAGGAAGCGCTAGTTCTTGTTCTGCGTTCTATTACAAATCCAGAGATTCATCTTAAGAGCTATTGGCCAGGATTATTATCTAAAACTAAAATGATTAAATAACATTTTCATTACTTGAAATACAATAAACGTTAACTGAAATAAATATAAACAAAAATATAAACATATTTTATTTAGTTGCCATGGCAACATTTCTCATTTTAATTTATTGTTTAAGTTGAAGTACTAAAATATCTAAAACAAAACTTTTCTTTCATTTAGCTGCCAAGGCAACATTTCTCATTTTCATTGAGTTTAAGTACTAAAATAACTAAAATTAAACTGAAAAAAAAAAATGTATGAAAACTATAGAGACTGTTGCAATAAGGTCTTAATTAAAATAGTTAATGCATGAACTAACAAAGAGTAATACAATTGTTACAGTATTTATTCAATTTTGTTAACATTAGTTAATAAAAATACAGCTATTCATTGCTGGTTCACATCAGCTCAGTTCCATTAAAAAATATTGAGATACTTTTACTTTAATAATGTATTAATAAATGTTAAAATGAACATGAACTAAAATGATATTAATAGATAATAAATTTATAAGTATGTTAATCAGACATTAATGATGAAGAGAAAGAGGTTAAGCGTTACAGTATCTTGAGCACAGCTGCAGTGTTTTGGATGCTAATGGCTATCGCTAGCATCCGTGTTAGCGCTTGTTATTTATGGAGTAATTGCAGATTCATAGCTGACTCATAATGCGGCGCTCCCAACCACTGTAGACGGTATGCGGTCTGGTAGGCGTAATGACAGCATTACCGATCTCACAAATCTCATTAGGCTGCCAAAACAGAGTACAAGCGATGTTTAGCATTTGTTTTCAAACAGTCAGTGGACTGGCAGCGAATTAGATGGTCAATTTCTCATTCCTGAATAAATTGACTTTGGTTTTACAGCTACGAGACCAACCCTATGGTTTGGTGCATTTGGGTTTATTTGTCTATGACCGCATATTCGGCATTCGCTGAGAACGGCTGGCGCCACTGGCAGAGAGCAAGTGCAGTAAGAGGAACCTGCGCTAATGCTAAACACCTCATCCAGGAATTACCAGCAGTCATTACTTTTCCCAGCACCATCTAAACAGAATCAATCACGTTGTCAATCAGTAAGTCATATAAAAACTCCCAGTGCAAGGTATTCACGAGTGGATGTGTGGTCTCAAATTTTACATATCTCAACAAAAACACTCCTGGCTTCACATTAGCTAATGATTCAAAGGATGAAACACTATACATTGTCAGAGCGATTTCACAGTATTTCCAGCTGGCCGTATCTCTCTCAACCAAAATGATCTCAAAACTCTCAACCAAATAAATCGCTGGAAATGTCAAGGAAAAGGTCAAAATTTTGACAAGCCCTTCAACCACAAAGGAAGCAAGTATGGTAGAGAGAACTTTTAAAAAACACATCTACAGTCAAAGCTGTGCCCTAGCGTTAGCACACATGCTAGAAGTCATTTTATATCCATTTCCTCCTTTTCTAAACTATGCCTATGAATGAAAGCACCAAAAGACAGTAGCCCTCACTGCAGAACATGAGATCCAGGGGCATGGTTGGATCCTCATCCAGGGGTGGAGATTGGTAGGTTTAGGAGTGGAGATGGGTAGGTTTAGGGGTGGCGTGCCGTGGGTTTAGGGATCAGGGGTGGAGATGGGTAGGTTTAGGAGTGGAGATGGGTAGGTTTAGGGGTGGCGTCGGTGGGTTTAGGGATCAGGGGTGGAGATGGGTAGGTTTAGGTATATGTAAGGTGGGAGGAGTTGGATCTGGATCCAGCCACACCCCTGGATCTTGTGTTCTGCAGTGAGGACCATCTCAAAAAAGAAACTATGAACTAGTCATAATGTGTTTTCATACAGCACAGGGAGATTGCTGCTAATGTGGGTGACAACTTGAAACCGAATGACTGAACTCACCTGCAGCCGCATCAGCTAGGGGCAAGATGACCACTGGAGCAGGTACACATATTAGGCCTCGAGCAAAAGCCATCCCCCACGAGTTCCTACAGATCGCTGGAGAGACAAAATATTCATGAGAAGGCATTTTGATCTTTTAGCACACGGACAAATGGCTAGTACTCAAGAATAATTAACTTTATGCAGCTTTAGGACTCAATGTAAAACACATGCAATGTAGTGAGATAATGTGACAACAGTAGCCCATTTAATTTGGAAAAAGTTACTTGTTGCACGCTGCTGTATTGCATGTGCTAGTATGCGGTTCTGGGTCTTAAGTCTAAGTCTTTATCTCTTGGGGTTGTGTTGTGGTTAAAGGTCTTGGGGTCAAACCCCAGAAAGAGCGATTAATGAACTGAGGAGTTGCTGATTTCCCCTGACGTACCCTCGAAGTTAGTCCAAGGCTAAATGGATAACAATTTAGTTTAGGGTCCAATTCTCTCTATTAACTAGTTGCTTATTAGCATGCCTATTATTAACATATTGGTTGTTTATTAGTACTTATAAAGCACATATTCTGCATGACCATATTCCACATCCCTAATCCTACCCCATACCTAAACTTAACAACTACCTTAATAACTATTAATAAGCAGCAAATTAGGAATTTATTGAGGCAGAAGTCATAGTTAATGGTTTGTTAATAACAGAATTGGACCTTAAAATAAAGTGTGAACTAAATTTTGGTAAGTGTACTGTGGGTAAGTGACAGCATGCAATTTTCAAAGCAAATATTGCAGATACTACAACTATACACTGGTTTCCTCGGGAAGTGTTTTCCATCCTGGACAACAATAGGAGTGGAAGCGGAACCACATACAGTTGCCTGTAACAATGGAAACAAGTCCATTAAATTACAGAAACCAAATATTATTCATGAATGTTTCTTGGAAACACACAACAGAATGAAATATCTACAGTCTCAAAGACCTCCTGACCCTTTGCAATTAATATGGCTCAATGCATACAATCGCCCCAAAGGACTTTCCAGGGAACGACATGATAAGAGTTTGTTTTGAGTAGGACCATAACTAAACTTCCTGAGACAGAAATATTTACTAAAGCTACTCTTACGTTCCCAAATGCACTCATCCATGAGCTGTTTTTATCAACTTTCTCACCAAGAGTTAGTTCCAAAGAAAGGTGTCTGTTTATTCATGATATATGTTATTAATAACAAGAAAAAGCCCAAAGTTCAGTATTTCTCTGCTTAAATGTGAACAAACCAAGCATCATGTTTTGGGACTCAGTGCTGTGTATATGACTTTATCCAAAACGAGGGCACCAACTGGGAACTGACAGCTTGGAGGCAAATCGCCTCAGAACGTGTCATTTTGCCATTTTCTTTCCAACAAGCCCTTAGGATCTCCATCAAACCTGGACCCTCACTGTGAAAACAGTTTTATTTCTATCAGCACCAAGTTAAGCCTGTCGAAATGGACCTTTAAAACCACAAGGTACATCTGTCTTTCTACGACACACACACATAAATTCCTTTCCTCTACAAGTCAAGATGTTTACAAATGTCAGTCACCTGGGACACCAGCTGTAGTTTGAATCTTTTGATGGATTTCAACCGCATTGCCAGACGACACAACTGCTAACAGCAAAACCAGGAGAGATGTGGAGGACGAGAAAGAGTAGAGGCTGACTGAGGGCTAGATGTTGGAACACAAAAACGGAAAATGCTGGGGAAAGGGCAAGAATCAGTGGGAGGTAAAGAAAACAAGTGGAAGTAAAAGTTTGGGGTTGGGCCTGAAAACAAAAGCAGCAGAGGAAATTAGGCCAGAAGATGATGAATTATCAGCAGTGTGGGACCAAAGAGACTTATTTCTCAAAAATGAAGTCTGAAACTCATGCAGAATAATGCCAAGAAGGTTATCCCTGGATGCAAACCAGTCTCTTCTTTCTTAAATAATATGCTTTTCAGTGTGTTCACACTTCTTTAAGCTGGAATACTGCTTTTGGGTGGTGTGAAGTATCTGTGGAGAATACTACAAGTAGTATTTCAAACACACAATCCATGTGCAAACTACTTAATGTATTAATTGCAGTATGGTGTGTTTACCAGTACTAAATGAAGAACATTTCTCAAAGAGAGATATAAATTGGTAACGGGTTATTTGCTACAAGGCAAATACCTGGAAAGACCATGTGACTCCTTCAGCTAGATGGACTGATTCATTTCACTTCACTAGGTCAAATCCTTTTCATTTACAGGGTCTACCAGCCCTCAGGCCAGAGATTTGCAAGCAATTCTTTGCCAGATATCTCCAGATAAAGCGGGTCAACTTTACTTACAATGTTTGAGCCCTAAAACCCATCGCAAACTAAATTCCAGTAAGGCAAAAGGTCAGGACAAGACTGAGATAGGGATGTTTGGACTGCCTCTGGCCAGTTCTCAGTGAGGTCATAAAAACCTAACAGGAGCTCTCACGAAGGAGAGAGGGTGTGACAAAGATAGCACAATTCCGTCCCCACGCTACCACTCCTAAAGAGGTTAAAGATCAATTAAGAGGCATTTGCTCCAAGCCCCGGATTGCTGCTTACTGCAGTCCAGAGCCAATGAGCTAATGGCACGGTTGTTTTAACATTAAAAGATCCCATGTGTAAAGCCTCTGGATCACTTCGCCTTTCCTTGTCCAACTGGGCCTGTTTCAAGCCCCTGACCCTAATGAACTCAAATCACACTGCTGTCTACACTATACACATACACACTTTTGATGCAATGAAGGAGGAGTTAGGGTCACTCCATATGATTTCATGCCTTTGCACAAGTCCCATGTGGAAATGTTGTCACTTTCTTGTACAAGCTGCTAAACAAGACCCTTCAGTGTTCTGGAGTGACTGATGGTTTTGGGAATAAACAACAGAAAGCAGTTAGTTGTTATGTTTTTTCTTGTTTGTTACAATACAATGAGTGCATTTGATAAGACAATAAGAATTTCTGGGCATGCTATTATGCACACATAAGGATACACTTATCAGATCTGTGTCCTCCTTTCCACTGGTTAGATGACAAACCCAAACGTAAAAGACAAAAAAACATACTGCTTTTCTGTTTTTTTTTTTTTGTGGAGTCCCTTAAAACTAAGTTGGCCCAGAGATAATTTTTCTGTTCTTAAACTTAAAAATATGTATCCACAAAGAACATTTCCACAACAAAATGTCTTGTAGCAAGCTCTTTAGGGTCCAAGAAGGATTGTTTTCCTTATGACTGGCATGTACTTTTAGTTGTTAAAAGACTTTAAATCCAATATTAAGAAATCAATCTCTCTGGCATACAAACATCAAGCGCTCTGGAAGAACTGGAACCCATCTTTGAGTCTAGTGGAGCTGACATTGCCTCTGAGACATGTAAAGCAAATGAAGAAAACCTCGCCAAGCCATCAAGACTTCTAAAAACATCTACCCCGAGCACACTGCTGGCTAGTTTGTAGTGAGCAAAACTCGCCAGGGTTGGCATCGAGAACCACATAATCATATTCTCACCCCAAGACCATTGCTTTTACAGCAGTCTCCCAGACTTAACCTTCATTTAAGAGGCCCCAAATGCAATGTGATCAGACTCCTCCAATCTGACGGCCAAATTATGCTTAGCAAGGAGAGCCAGTAAGCTCCAAATCCTACTGCAGCTCTCTTAAACTGTCTGACCCAGGATAACTTGGCTTGATTGGTCATTATAATCAGCATTGTTAAGGGCTGTTCTTACACTGTGTTGGTATGTTAAATAGGATTACAAATGGTGCTTGGTGGCATTAGACCTTTCTTTAAGACTACAACATTTGTGAGAAGGGTCTTTAAGTTAAGCTCACCTTTACAAAGGGAACTGTTGGACGGAAACAATCTGGAAACCCGGTAAGTCCCTACATCCCTTTGGGCTAGTTTGTGTTTAGCATGGGCTCTCAAAAGGGTACTGTGGCACATTTCTCAATTGACTCGGTGCCACATGGTTCTGCTCCACTGACCGGATCAGACACTCCCTCTTAGTTTACTTGGAAAATTGGCCAAAGTGTTCAGTTAACTCATTTTTGAGTACAATACAGGTCAACTAATACTGGTCCCACTTCTGGTACTGGGATACACATACAGAATTGTGCTATTGTTTCTGAATTTCAGTCTCAACTGGGCAACTAACCACAGTCCTAATCTAATGGACTCAAAGTGTCTGTTTGACATTCCTAGGTTTTTCAGACCTTAGCTGAGAAGACCCTTTCCTGATTAAATAAGGATCCAAAATCAGAGACATATCTTTGTTGTGAAATGCTCTTTCTCACCTCCAGCTTAAAACAAATGTCCCTTTTGGGGACAAAAAGTAATCAGAATACCTAATTTCCTCTTGCAGTTTGCAGGAGAGTTATAAGCAAGTACAGATGAGAGGATAAATGGAATAACTGTTTGAACATATGAGGGTGGCACAACACAAAACAGCCATTGTTTTCCCAAAATTAGAAAAATACACAGCTTTGTGGAGCGAATGCAGATGTTGAGGCACTGGAAGGCTTGGAAAAATATCTATCTTGTCATATCATATCAATCACTCCTCTTACAATACATTTAAGTGTGTTTACAGTACCTCAGTTTTCAAATAGAGACCTAAAACACCATGCATTGTCTAGAAGATATATAGACATACAATTACGATAACCAAACAATAATATCTTTCAACAGGTTAAATTATCAGCAGGAAATGACACTCCTGTTGTCATGACCAACATACTGAGGCATTTCAGTACTTAAAATTCCTTCACAGTAGATTCACAACACTTCTGTAGCTGGCTCTATGCGATACTGGGACCAATGGTGCTTTCAACCCAGTTTGGCTTTAACTCAAACAGCACAACAAGTTGCAACATTACTCTACTGCATCTAAAGAAAATTATGCTAGCTTTGAATTCAAGCTTTAAAATGAGATATACCAACCCCCAAATGAATATACTGTACTTTGGGTAATAAAAGTTGAGTTAAACCCTCCGCCTCATATGGTTAAACCATTAGAATGTCCACTTCAAGAATGAAACTGACAGAGAACAGGAGCAGAACGTGACTGAAAAACTCTTACCCCTGAGGGACTCCTGGCCTCTCCGACGGACCCTCAGTTGCCTCCCCCTCAGGTTTTCCAGTGAACGACTGGCCTGGATGTCTCCGTCTCCTTGCGCCTGCTGAATGGACCATGCCCAACAGATCGCAGCCCATCCGAGCACCACCTTGGCCAGCTTCCACACGCCCATTGGCCCCTGCTATGCAACTCCTGAAGTGCCGTTAAGCGTGCCTCACCCGCAATAAAACTCTTCCTTTCCAATGAGCTCTTCAGAGCGAAAACTTCAAGCTTGTGATCCAAGAGCACTCCAGGCTGAAGGCTAAAAAAGAGAGGACAAAATGCATACCATTACTTTCATTTACTGCTTAGCCTATTTGGCTTTTGCAGTGAACATAATAACAAATGTGCCCCTCATAAATTGAGCCATTAAATGCTCACGGTCAATAATGGAGATTTTATAAAGTTTAGTATTATTCCAGGCAAACCTTGTGGGTCTTTAAGCCAGCCCAGCATCCTTTACAGCCCCACTTAGACTCTCTTAGTGTGCATTGCTGTAGAAATAACACTTGGCCAAGACAGGTCTTCTGGTTTTGTCCTCAACTGGCTCATTAAAATAAGATTTTAGGGTAAATAATGGCCTCAAAAGATTTAAAACCATGGCAGAAATTGGTTTCAACTTCAGGGGTGGCAAAACAACATAGTTTTCATTTCAGCATGATATATTTGTGTTAAACCTCTGCAAAGTAGGCTCTGCTTAATAACACATTCTTTAACAAATGTAAACTAGATATGCCTCCACAGACTTTTATTATATGCTGATTACAACATATAACTTTATTTTACTGTGAGCGCTTTTGATAAAACACAAAACTTCATTTCACAAAATGAACACTGTTTAACATGAGAGGCTTAGTTGGTTTAATGAGAAGATTGTGATAATAAATTACAGTACATCATCTAAGATGACAGGTCTAGGAGGTCTGAGAAGGAAAGTTTGAAGCGTTCAAGTGGGTGGGTCTAATTGCGGTGTGAACAGAAAAAAACCATCAATGAGGAACAGCAGTCTAGATACATAGATACATTTATAGATTTATATTATACTGATAAACACGTACTTTGAATGCATTTTGAGTAGTTTTGATAAAAGCATTTGCTTAATTAATTCATTAAAATTTTATTTAACATCGGAACGGCGTCTGCTTGTCTTTAGTTTAATAAGATGGTGATGATGATAATAGATAAATTCAGTTGAATCACAGTTCATCTGATTTTGACAGGTCTGGCAAATCTGAGAGGGAAAGTCTGAGGAGTTTTAGGTGGGCGGCGCTAAACGCGGCGTGAACAAAGAAGAAAAAACACCTACGATAACAATCATCTTTCAGCGGTTTTAAATGAATTACATCGCCCGCTTGACGTCAGACACAGGGACACCGTTCAACATTTTACTTTAATTATGACGTTAAAATTGCAGCACGTGAGCGTATCCTTTGTGACAAAAGAAATGAAATCAACAGTCGCTAGAAAAAAAAAAGAAAAAGTTGAGTTTGCCGAGGCAAACGCGCTTCTCTATACGAGAGATTTAGGTCGACTGCGTCCAGTATTCCGATGATAATCAGTGTATTTGTTGCGTTTAGTTTATTTTAAGGAACACCAATTGTATATTTGCAGTTGTGACACTTAAAGTGTATTTAACCAAGTGTTTAAAGTTTAATCTCTCTTAAAGTAACTTTTTCATGTTTCTAAACTTCACAACGTTTCTCATCTTTAAAATGTATTTCTATGCAGTCATGCACCAGAATAATAGTTTTATTTGCGTTTTAAAAGAGTTAGCCGGTAAGCAAACTGTAAGGAGAGAAACGCCGGCTTACGTCACGAAGGACTTTTCCTTAAAATAAAATTTTGCAAAGTAAACTTCATAATCGCCCTTAAATTCGTTCTTTCTTACATGTAATATTAAAATCGCATTGCATATTTTGTGCGCTTCGTTAAAACTGATGCATATAAACCATGCGTGAATAATAAGGATATTGAAGCAGAATTACCTCAGATGTCTTGGAGTGCCTGGAGGAGTCCGTTATTGTCACGGGATATGTTCCCTGAATGGAAAACTGCACTGAAGCCCTTGTGAGAAAGAGAAAAGTGAGTGAATTACCCTGATAGGTCGAGGGAGGTGCTTTGGTTGAAGAACCAAAGAGGAGGGGTTTTGAACCCACTGACTGTCCCCTGCAATGCAACCAACTATTATTTTCCACAGATTTCTCCACCAGTAGAAACAATTATTCTTTGTAATCAGTGATTGATGATGTTTACGTTTGAAAAGACAGGTAGGCCTACACATGATAGCAATTGATATTTGTAAATGCTATAGAACTAAACTTTGTATTCAGTATATACTGAGACAAAACGTGTAACTCAAATTGTTGACAATTATATTAATAATTATGTAGCATTTTTGTTTGCATTTTTTATGAACAAAATTAATGTTTTTTTCTTTGCAATTTATTTTGTCACAACAATTTAAGTGAAAAGTTGAACTTAAAAAGTATTACATTGTCTTATATGTTTATTTTATTTTGGTGTTTTGCACACAAAAAGTTTCATGACCATTTATATTGTCAACACAATTTGAGTGAAACGTTAAACTGAACATTTTAAATTGTCTTGGTATGATTTATCTTGATGTGTATGATTTACACATAGCATATGCAAATAATAATAATAAAAGATGACTTGCAAGTAGAGTAAATGTACTAGTAAATGTACTACATTGCTATGACTAAAAAGTCAAACTAAAGCCGATGGAAAGTCAGGCTCAGCATGTTGTCATCATATTGAAAGGGTGAATAATCCAGTGTTAGCCAAACAAGAGGAAAACCTTTGTTTTCTCACTCAGTTTCTATACTGCTACCTAGCTTGCCTGATTTTAATTGGCTGTCAGGAGGCGCGCCACCTGGGTGGTCAAACAGCTGAGCGCAACCCAAATGCTAAGAACAACGCGTTGTTGAAACTTTCAAACTGAGTCAGCAGGTTTAAAAACATAGATACTTTTGTTGCCTGAGCAATTTCAACAACGGCCTCAATCACCCTCGCATTTATTATGCTCGTTTTATCCCTCAGTAAGTCAAAAAGCGTAGGCGATTTGGTTAAAATATATTAGTTCCCAATGTCATAAAGTTAATTGAAGAAATCAGCGTGCAACTGTGTTTGAGCACATCTCGTGATTAAATCGCATACGCATGTTAAATACGTCCCACGGGCCTTCAGTGCTAGAAGTTATTTGCGGCGTTTTCTGATCCTCCTCGTCCTGGGAGCAAATGCAATGGAATGAGATGGGACCAATGTTCTTGGCAAAGTCGTCTTTCTCCGAGACCCAGGCTCACTCCTAAACAGAACCATATTGTGCGCTGAGCCCCTTTCCTTTCGACTCCCCTCATCATCTGACAGGTTGTGTTGAACAGTATGTCTGCCTAAAGAGGATGCGACATCCAGAGACTTTCGGGAAGATGATACAGAAGGTTTTCTGACTAATCTCGTGACTGTCTTGGGTTGCTCTGGGATTATACATTTATGGAAATTGTAAACACTGTCTGCTTTCAATTAGCGTAATACTTTCCCTATTAGTGGCATTTGCTTAGCAAGCATCACTATTACTTTTGCTCTTAGTGTTTGGAACAGTCATCTTGGGCTCTAGACATTAAGGGAATAGTTCATTTACTGCAAGTTTCCTCACCCTCAGGCCATTCAAGATTAGGATGAGTTTGTTTCTTTGTCAGTTTTGGAGAAATGTAGCATTGCATCACTTGCTCACCAATGGATGTGAATGGGTGCCGTCCAGAATGAGAGTCCAAACAGCGTTAAAACATCACAATAATCCACACCACTCCAGTCCATCAGTTAACATCTGGAGAAACCAAAAGCTGCGTGTTTGTAAGAAACAAATCCATCAAGACACTTTTAACTTAAAATCGTTGTTTCTGGTTAAACACGAGTCTGTAATCCATAATAACGCTTCCTCCTGTAAAAATATAAATATCCATTATAAAGTCCATCTCCTGTTTTCCTTTAACATCAAAATCCACCCACATATTTGTTTAGAACTGTTTTGGACTGTTTTGCTTGTAAACAGTGCTTGATCTGTGCAGATTCAGACCAGACAACTTTTTTCACCGCTGGAGGAAGTGTTATTATGGATTATGGAAACATATTTCAGATAAGCAATGGTTTGAAGTTAAAAATGTCATAATGATGGATTTGTTTCATACAAACACACAGCTTTTGGCTTCTAAAGACATTAACTGATGGACTGGAGTGGTCTGGATTACTTGTGGATTATTGTGATGTTTTTTATCAGCTGTTTGGACTCTCATTCTGATGGCACCCATTCACTGCAGAGCATTCATTGCTGAGACACTGATGCAATGCTACATTTCTCCAAATCTGATGAAGAAACAAACTCATCCTAATCTTGGATACCCTCAGGTTAAATAAATGTTCAGCAAATTTTCATTTTTGGGTGATGTGTTGTTGCTTTTCTCAGTAATCAGTAATTTTTCTCAGTAATTTTTTTTTTTTACTTGACAGAGACAATCCATATTTAGAGCCCAGAATATCTGAAAACATACAAAACATTTGTCAGTACATGTTCTCAATATACTATAAAGTACACTTAATTAAATTAGCAAGTTTTGCCGGCTTGTTTGTTAGAAAGGCAATAACTGCAGGCAGGATTTGAGATGGTGTTGTGCATGCGGCTGGACTTTGTCGTAGAGAAGGTTTGTTTATGAGAGATGAAAAATAAATAAATGTGTTCTCAGCTAGCCTAAACAGGCAGTTTGTTAGGGTTTTGTTATCTCCTCCATGCATTGCAGTGTGATAAATTATGTGGTTATTGCTATAGGAACATTGGTTTGTTGTTTGCTGACTTTATTTATGCTGTAGTTGTCCTGTTAGTTTGCTCTTGTTGTGTTTTATATGTGTTATTTGTCATTGATATCAAGGTTTGTGTGCTACAGTATTGTTCACAAGTTTTCGGGTTGGTAAGATTTTTTAAATGTTTTGAAAGAAGTCTCTTCTGCTCACCAAGGCTGCATTTATTATATCAAAATACAGTAATGTTGTGAAATATTATTAGAATTTAAAAGTACTGTTTTCTATGTGAACATAGTAAAATGTAATTTATTTCTGTGATCAAAGCTGTATTTTCAGCATCATTACTCCAGTCTTCAGTGTCACATGATCTTCAGAAATCATTCTAAGATGCTGATTTGCTGCTTAAGAAACATTTCTTATTATTATCAATGTTGAAAACAGTTGTGCTGCCCAATATTATTGTTGAAACCATGATACATTTTAGTTTTTTAGAATTCATTGATGAATAGAAAGTTCAAAAGAACCGCATTTATTTGATATATAAATATTTTGTAACATTATAGATGTCTTTACTTTGACTTTTATCAGTTTAATGTGTCCTTGCTGAATGAAAGTATTAATTTCTTCAAAAACTTACTGACCCAGAACTTTTGAATCCATGTACAAATTACACAGCACAATATCTGTGCAAGAAATCTTTCTCTTCAGAGGCAAATATTATGTCTAAGAATGAAAATTTCTTGCATTGCAGATTGATCATTTGTTGAACAAGATATTTTGCTGTTGATTGTCTGAACGATATTTTTTTTCCATGTAGTTTTACTGAACAGTTGACTTATTTACAGTTAACATGAATAAATCATAACTGAGAAACCAGCAATTGTGTAAAGCTCACATATCAGAAGCTCCCTTGTGCTTTAGGAAACTAGAAACTTCTATAGGTCCTGATATATGAAGGATCTCAACTGAAAACTGTTATCGGTGCATCTCACAGGATCACAACTGAAGCCATAGCTAAACACCCCAGTCATTTATTTTGGAAAGACGCGTTGATTCAAGCCACATGGGAAGCATTATGCACATTAGTTCTGTGCAAACTATAAGCATGCACATATCTTCAGGTTCCTGAGACTTTCTTCTTTGATGGACACGTATAGCAGGTCAAGAAAATGGGAACGCTCCTTATCTATTGGGTAATGAATGCCTTGCAATTTGACTGTAGCCTTGACGCAAGGAACGGATGTATAAAATGCCCTATGTTGTAAAGTATTGAGTCACTAAATGAGGTTTGGATGGGCTTCAGATCTGGGTTTGTGGTGGTGACCCACATGGGTCAGGGAGGAGCGTGACAGTTTTAAGATGCTCCTGTTTGCAACCCTCTGCGGTCTGGCTGAAAAGGATTGTGAAAGAATTGGCTTGACAGTAGAAATTAATGCATCTCTTTAAGTATATGTTTTACTTGTATTTAAAAGACAAATGCAAACATATTTTCTGAAACATCTTATTTTGTTGTCCACAGAAGCCATACGGTTTGGAGCGACACAAGGGCAAATAAATGAAGAACTGAGGAAATTTGTGGCCATCTGTTAAAAGAATCAATCATTAAATCTCCCATAAAGTCTTTTGGTTTAATTCTGTTCACTTCCCCAAACATCAGAGGAATGCTTAACTATTTTGGGAAGCTGGATCTTAGGTCACTCTGATTTCTGGTGCTTTTACACCTCGAGAGCTCTTTGTTCTCTCAAACACCTTGTTCTTTTTTATATATAAATATATTTCAGTAATGCTAACCTCACCTTCCTCCGAGGCAGCTGTAGGCCTCCAGTGATGTAGCGAGGTAAGAATGCAGGACTTCAAAGGCAGACAAAAGGACAAATGCAAGCTGTTTTGAACCCATGAGACCACAGAACCTATGTCATCCTGTAAAATGGGAAATAAAGATGTGCACAAATGCCAAACACCATCAACGTGCCTTCGAGACATTAAAGTGGGAATTGACACGCGTGAGAACGGCTCCTGCATTGATAGCACATGTTAAATGTAATGTTTATAAATTGCTTCCTTTAAACACCAAGAGAAGGTGAGTAAGAGACAGAGAAGTGTGAGTTTCAGAATCACTGGGACATGTAGAAAGTTCCAAGAAGGCAACTCCACAAAGCTAGAAATGACGAGTAAGGAAGAAAAGGGAACTGGTAATGTGAAGGAATTCCAACAGAGCTGCATGGAGCGTCTGCTTATGAACTGCACCCCATGCTAATGGATTTCAGATGTACTGTCTTGCACTCTCAAGCGCGCATAAAACATTCTGTCGGTATGGGAATCTAAGAAACGACAGGAATTTACTGCACACAGTCATAGTGAAATGTGAACATTCTGACACTTATTCTAAGTGGTGCTCTCTTTTCCGTGTGTACTTTTGCACGCTTGAAAGAGATATAAACAGTATTCAAATCACGCAGCACCTGCAGGTAGGAAGGAATCCTGGCAACACTAGAATAAACATTTGGACAACTTTTCTAATAAGATGACTCAAGATGATGAGTTTTTTCAAAAGGATACTTTGGTACTTTGACCGACAAGTGTATTCAAAAGGACCGCCAAAATTATCTGCATTAGGTTATGAATCTCAAAAACAAGAGCACAACAAGTTTTGTCCTTTGAATTTTGAATTTCTAAAATGAATATATATATTGCTACTTTTATTGTGTTTTTGACCTTTGGAAAATTGACAGCCTTTGTTCTCTTGACTTTCATTATATGCAAAAGAGCAGCTTGGACATCAAAATATATATTAACATGCTGTTGAGTATATGGTGATTTTGAGAATTTTTGTTGGCTTTTAAATAAACACTCATTTGAATTTGTTGTAGATCATCAGATGTGATGTAACGCGTCTTGGAAGACAGTCTGAGCCAGTTTACTTAAGAGCGACCTTGCTAACCCTACTAAAAGAAGTTTATTTAAGTGTGCTATTAGTATACTTCTTTTAAACTAAAAATAGGAAAGTATGCTTTTAGTTTACTTTTTATGTACTTCTCAGAAATGGGCTTTATGTACTTCTCAGAAATATACTTAAAATGACATTTAAGTATACTTGACTTATACTTACAAAAAGTCTAAATATACTTGAACTTTACTTAAGTATACTTAATAAAATAAACTTGAAGTATACTACTTTTGGTAAGGGAAACCATCGAAGCTTCCTTCTGTTTCGAAACATCAGTGGAGGGTAATGAGGTAACTAAATATCCAGTCCGATTAGAAGTACTGCATCAGCTTTTCACAGTCCATCCCATGTCTAAACAGATCTCCACCCCAGAGAAACGCATCCATTCTCACCCCACACCCTTGGAAAAATGGCAGACTCATTCAGATAACGCCATTCATGCAGAGAATGAAAACCACTTTGACTCCTTACTTAATTTGGTCATTAATCTTTTACAGATCTGATATGCACTTCCAGGTTCGGATGAAACTTTCGCATCTGAGGTTAATTACAGGAGTGGGAACGCCGATCCCTGTGGTCTCGTCTTGATAACACAAATCCATGCCCTAACGCAAGAGTGAACAGAGGGCCTTGTTAAAACAATGATTTGTGCTCCAGGGAACCAACTTGTCTTCGTTTTGGTTTAACCTGACTGTAAACTTGTCATGTAAGTTTGTTCCAGTGATCATTTATAAATGTCTGCAAAGTTTTTGCAACATTTCCCTTAAAACACCTGGTTCCATTTGTGAAACGGTTTTGTCAGCATGTGTCCGCTGTGGTAGAAGTACCCTCAGTGTGCAGTCCCTAAAACCGGGTGAACTTGTGTGTACAAGTGGATATCAGGTTTCAGGTAAGGTTTTGGAGGGCCATTTTTGGTTTTCAGTCATGTAACAGAAGAACCCTGATATATTTTGACTATGGTTTACTGCAGGCGGTGACTCTTAACATGCATAACGCCTGCTGAGGATCTAAACCTAACCCATTTCCTCTCTGAAGTCCAGTGTGATAGTATGTAAGTGTCCTGTACGTCCATTACGCAAATGTTAACTGATGCCTTTGTCAAAGTCTTCAGCATTTAGCAGCACAATTGTGAGTTCTCACCTTGTATTTAATGATATTAGTGGCCCATCAACTATGTCTACCTTACATTTGCTTGTGATACATCTCATTCTTTCTTATTAGGGTGGTGTTGAGACTTTGAGAAAGACAGAGCCATGGAGTTATTCATCTCAGCAATAATAAACCTGGATGTATTCCAGATCTCAGATTATTTGCACAGCGGTTCCCCATCTCACTCCACTTCAGCGATGGTTGTTTACTTTGAAAATGACCCATAAAATATGGCCCAGCCAGTGGCCACCAGACCCCCTTATGGCTGAGGTGAAAATGGCATCACAGTTCATACAAAGAGACGTTATAAGCAAACATGGAGACATTTCTTTTCAATGCATGAGGCTAAAGCTGTGATATACTGCAAACTAAGTGGGTTGTATAATTCCACTGGAGGAATTTCCATAATGGGAGTTGCGTTGTTGGGCAAGTATAAACCTCCTATGAAAGAGTATGTTTTGCCTAGATTGTAGTGAGATAAAATGGAGATATTCTACTGCTGAGAAAAAATACCCTACTAATCTAGTGACGTACCACTAGAGTCTCAGAAGAGATCTTAACAATGTCTCAAACTGTGTTTAGATTTCTAAGATACCAAAGTTCGCAATGAAAAGTACTTCATTTCAAACATTTCTCATCCAGTGTTTTTTTTAAATGCACTGTAGAACTTTGGCCTGTTTATTTCCAACTGTGGTTGAGTCAGTTGTGCTTCACTGTCATCGTTTTCTCCATTTATGTACTTTACGCTTAACAAAACCTCAAGGAGCTGAAATTTCCCACCAAATCTGACCCTAAATATTTAAAACATATACCATTATTATGCACTTTCCAAAGTGAACAGAGGTAAGACAAGAGCACAGTTTTGAATGCTTTCATTCTCAGTCAATAATTTTGAATATTTTTACATATTTTTTACTCTATTACAGTTAATATCAAAAACAAGTTAATACATTTAAAAAAAAAACTAAAACTTTAATCTTTTTTTTTTAATCTTTAAAGATCAAATTATCTGATCTCTATACCATATGTCAGCAATTGGCTCATTTGAATCTTTTCATATAGGATTTTAGGGAAAATACTGTCTCTTGGTTTACTGGGTTTAACTACTGCATCCTGGTACCTTTAGTAGCAATAGCATGAAACTCAACAGTTTCTAATAGCACCCTTGATAGATAATGTTTAATGGCCCTAAATGACTAGTTCCAGCACAAGACAACTAACCACTGTGGAAACAGCACCAAACAGCCTCTTTTATGGGTCTGAAAATCAAGTAAAGCAGGTGTACCCTGGACAAATGGATGGACAGCCTGGAATATTATTACGGACGGCAGAACAGATGCTCAACGCTCGGTAACCAGAACATCCTACCTGTACCCACAGTCACGGCATTTCCTGCAGCTGTTTATAACCCAACATGCCTCATAGCACAAGAATGAAAGGTCAGTGCTTATTGTGGATTCATGATTTGAGCACTTTATTGATGGATACTGTACTTTTTCACCTAGATGTGCTTGAGAGAATAATCTCGAGTGATACAAATTGCCCAGAGCTTAGCCTTTAGAGTCATGTAAGGACCACATTAACATAATCAAAATGGGTCCAAAACCATTCCCCATCCTCCCCTAGATTTGTGCTTGTGTGGTCACATTTAGCACAGTTTGTAGAGGGTCAGTTTTGCTGAGAGTCAATCAGGTGGCCAGCTGTGTTTGCCTGCGTCCTGACAACTATGCAGGAAACCGTGCATCAAACCCACTTACACCCTAGTGCAAACACATGTAGTTCACCAAACACAAGCATGTGTCGCAGTAACAAAGTATGCAAATAACCTGGAAAATACAACAAATTCTACATAGTTCACATACAGTACATAGTCCTTTGTTTGGAAAGAATCACTGGCTCCTAGAGGAAAGGTTTGTGACTCAGAAGACTTAATGAATATCAATTTGGTGCTTGGGACACAAGCGAGTCAAAACTTGCCAGAGTAGTTGGGAGAATGTTTTGAGCTCATCGTATTGAATGCAACTTAACACATTATCTTATGAAATGCTGAAGAAGAAACGTGAGATTACTGGTGATCTTTAGGAGGCACATCTGAGAAGTGAGCTCTCCAGTCCTTTGTGACACCACTCAAAGACTAAGTCAAATGTCTGTTTGCTTAGCATTAGCAAGTGTGATCCTGGCAGGCAGGGCCATGGAGGATGGCACCTCCGTTGGACTCCCAGGCGGCTGCTTTGAAGTCAGCGTTTGGAAGTTTGCGGATGGGGTGGATCCGTTCTTCGACTGATGGGTGAAGCCAACCAGCTGTTAGATGCTTCACACTGGGATAATTTTGAAGTTCATCACCTTCCATTGTATGCTAAGCCATTGTTATAGCATCATATATTAACACTGACAGGTCATTTGTATTGTTTTTGGGGATATTATGTTAATTTCACACTTATAAGAAAAGAAAAACCAGTGATGAGATCTCAATATTGCAATTAATTCTGGACGGCAGTGAGATGCCCCAAATGCATCTCGTCTAGAGATTCAGATAAGATTTTAACAAATCCTCAAAGTGTTGAAATTTCCAAAATCAAGTCTGCAGTCAAAGCGTCATAAATTTCAATATAAACAATATTAATTTTTCATCAAATTCTCTCTCTATTTTTGGAGAAATATCTGAGACAAATTTGGAGCGTAAAAGATCTGCTGTCTCAGTGTTTGTTTGGGTTGAATACACTGGGTTTAAGTTGAAACATAACTGAGACCTCCATTAACTCTCATGAGCAACTTCTAAATAGTAGCATGTTCTTCTGGGAGATTTGTTCCCGCATTAATATTAGCAGCATTAAGAAAACAGCCATTGGTTTAGAAGGTGTGTGGTCCGTGAAAGGAAGTCTCATTCAAACATGCTCGCCATCTGGTAGTTGTTGAAGTTTGGCTTTTGATTGCACTCTGCTGGCTCTGGAAGCCACAGCAGACCCAGTGCAACATGGGATACATTTAGAAGGCACGCCACTTAGATGGGAGTGGAATGCACTCTTCCTCAGCGAAATTAACTCTCAGCTGACACAGAGGTGATTTTTCAAACTGATGCCTAAACAGACTTCGCTTTGTTAAGTGTGGCTTGTTCAAATGACGAATTCCAACGCAAGATGTACTATTGAATGAGTTTGGAAATTGGATGAGTTCGGATGGCTGGCGTGAAAAACTGTATAGTGGCTACCGAAGTTTGTAGCAAAAATACGTTGTTAAACTTTACTGTTTGTCACTAAGATAAATAAATGAGGTTGATTCTAGATGTATTTTGTTAAAAATTCTTGTAATTGTACTAACTGTGTTTTTCCATAGTTGCAACTTTATATCTCTCAGAGTTGTGACTTTTATTTCTCGTAATTGCTAATTGCAAGTTTTTCATCTCCGATGTGACTATTTCTTATAATCGTGGCTTTATTTTCCACAATTGCAACTTTTATTTCTCATATTTGCAACTTTTTCTCACAATATGACGGTTTCATATAACTGCAAATTTATTTCTCAAAATGTGTCTTTTTATTTCTCATAGGTTTTGATTGCAAATTTTTAATCCACAATTGTGATGTAATATTTTAAAAGTGCCACTTTATCTCACCATTGTTATTATTTCTCATAATGTGGCTTTTTTCTAACTGCAACATTTTAACCCACAACTTAATATCTTAATAATACCCATAATGTCTCTTCATTTCAGTCTTGGCCCTCTTGAAATGAAGTGAGGTGAATTCCTGACTGTAAACCAGGTACGTTCTGGAAACTACTGGAAACCCTAACAATCTGCCAAAAAAAGAGTGGGGGGTTGGATGGGACAGGATATAGATGCTGCATCCCACTGATGTGTCGTTAATTTGGGGTTTGCCTGTTAGCTAGGAAGTTGACAACTGGACCTTTTGTTGCAGGGCAGCATCTCAATGTTTTGTGTGGCGCTAATGAGGAACTAATTAGCACCTTCAATAACAGCTGAGGTAATCCACCCCAGTGGAAAGCTAAGGGCAGCCAAATTAACTTAGCACAATAAACTATCAAATGTGATTTCTAAATATTAAATCACTGAACCCACATCCCAGCCCATACAGAAGGGTTTTCCCAACTAGAAATATATAGCAGCTGTTCATATATATATATAAAAAAAAAAACTGTCAAACATAATTTATATTTTTAATTTTAATTATTTGCAAATAATTTAAAGATTTAGTGATGTGAAAATTATATGCCCCTTAAAATTACCAAGTAGTTTAACATGTTAACATGTTGGTATCGGTTACTAGTGAATTTAGAGTGGTTTTAACATGTTGCTATGCAGTTGCTGGGGTGTTTAGAGTAGTTTAGGCATGTTGCTATGTGGTTACCAGGGATTTAGAGTGCCCTTAATATGTTGCTATCGCGGTTACTAGTGCATTTAGAGTGGTTTAAAACTGTAGCACTGCGGCCTATGTGGTTATTAGGGGTGTTAGGGTAGTTAGCATGTTGCTTTATGATTACTAGTCGCTTTAGTGTGGTTTTAAAATGTTGCCATCGCGTTGCTAGGAGATTATAATGGTTTTAGAATGTTGCTATGCAGTGCCAGGGTGTTTAGTGTGGTTTTAGCATGCGGCTATGTGGTTACTATGGTGTTTAGGGTAATTTTATCATGTTGCTATGCAGATGCTAGGTGATTTTATCATGTTACTCTGCTAAATTGTACAAATGTGTAATCATTCAATATATTAATTAAATAATACATTGAATATTGACCAAAACTTTGTGCCAGAAAGCGCTGCATGACTGCAATCATTCTTCTCTGCATCATCCTCAAAACGATTGCGTTTCCACACATGGTGGCTATTATCCACAGGCCGTGTGTCCTTGTTGATGATGCAGTTGGAACAGAATTACTGGCCTTTGATAATGATAATCATTCATGAAATGACAACTAGTAATGATCTCAGCAGAGAAAACCTGACATCATCTGAGGACAATGAAAGACTTGGGAAACCGCATGGTGTTACGTCTCTCTGCTCTGTTTGATGGTTAAATACCATGGTCAGACCAGTTAAGGTTTATGACAAAACCTGAGCACTTCATGTCTGAACAGCATGTGCTGGTGTTTCTGAATCATTATGTGGGGTGGACTAGGAGTGAGCTTACAAAAGAATACATTTTCAATTTATTACCATGTATTTTATTAGTATTATTATTATTTTAAATAAGTCCCTATTCATATTATCAGCTAGCATTTTAAAATTGGACAAAAAAGCATAAAAGTTGCATTTGTATTGTTATATTTAACAAAAATTTTAAATATTAACTAGATTTCTAAAGAAAGAAAAAATAATTTCCGGTGCAAAATATTGTGGATAGATAGGCATTTCTATGTACAGGTGCATCTCAATAAGTTAGAATGTCGTGGAAAAGTTTCAGTAATTCAACTCAGGTTGTGAAACTTGTGTAATAAATAAATTCAATGCACACAGAATGAAGTAGTTTAAGTCCATGGTTATTTTAATTGTGATGATTTTGTCTCACATTTAAAGTCCCTGTAAAGGCAATTTAAAAAAAATGTTTAAACACATTATACATGTTAGAAATGTATTGCTAAAGCATATTACAAAGACTGTGAACTGTAAAACACTGAACTGTGGAGTTAGACCGTTAAACAGTTTCTCACCATTGCTGTGACCTGGATTTTTGGGGGGCTAAACGGGGATTGATGACGACTCGTCCCCCTGAGCTCCTGGCCGCTCTAACAATATAAATACAGCAGATTTGCATCAGTTCGCCGCTCAACCGCGAGTTACTGTCATACTGTTACTTACTCTGGAGGCTCAAACATATATGGTTTTGTACAACCAATTAATCTGTTAGAGCATCCATTCCGGCTAGCGGTGACAGTTGAGTGTGGCGACTGCAGCTTTCCCACGAGTGGTCGTGGTTTCAGCGCAGCCAGCGGACACGCTCAGCGCTTGAGAGCTGAGACTACTGCTCATTTTTTCGAGATTTTGATAGCTTATTTTATATACTTACCGGCTTTTTTATCATTCAAATTTTGCTGGGTGGGTAATAACACATTTTTCTTTGGTATGACAAACTCAGAACACATACTTAAATTTGACTTTACAGGGACTTTAACAAAACCCACTAATTCACTATTTCAGCAAATTAGAATATGGTGATCAGCTAATCAACTCAAAACACCTGCAAAGGTTTTCTGAGCCTTCAAAATGGTCGCTCAGTTTGGTTCACTAGGCTACACAATCATGGGAAGACTGCTGATCTGACAGTTGTCCAGAAGACAATCATTGACACCCTTCACAAGGAGGGTAAGCCACAAACATTCATTGCCAAAGAAGCTGGCTGTTCACAGAGTGCTGTATCCAAGCATGTTAACAGAAAGTTGAGTGGAAGGAAAAGTGTGGAAGAAAAGTTGCACAACCAATCCAGAGAAGAGCAGCCTTATGAGGATTGTCAAGCAAAATCGATTCAAGAATTTGAGTGAACATCACAAGAAATGGACTGAGGCTGGGCTCAAGGCATCAAGAGCCACCACACACAGACGTGTCAAGGAATTTGGCTACAGTTGTTGTATTCCTCTTGTTAAGCCACTCCTGAGGCGCTTACCTGGGCTAAGGAGAAGAAGAACTGGACTGTTGCCCAGTGGTCCAAAGTCCTCTTTTCAGATGAGAGCAAGTTTTGTATTTCATTTGGAAACCAAGGTCCTAGAGTCTGGAGGAAGGTGGAGAAGCTCATAGCCCAAGTTGCTTGAAGTCCAATGTTAAGTTTCCACAGTCTGTGATGATTTGGGGTGCAATGTCATCTGCTGGTGTTGGTCCATTGTGTTTTTGAAAACCAAAGTCACTGCACCCATTTACCAAGAAACTTTGGAGCACTTCATGCTCCCTTCTGCTGACCAGCTTTTGAAGATACTGATTTCATTTTCCAGCAGGATTTTGCACCTGTCCACACTGCCAAAAGCACCAAAAGTTGGTTAAATGACCATGATGTTGGGGTGCTTGACTGGCCAGCAAACTCACCAGACCTGAAACCCAGAGAGATCTATGGAGTATTGTCAAGAGGAAAATGAGAAACAAGAGACCAAAAAATGCAGATGAGCTGAAGGCCACTGTCAAAGAAACCTGGGCTTCCATACCACCTCAGCAGTGCCACAAACTGATCACCTCCATGCCCTGGAATTGAGGCAGTAATTAAAGCAAAGGAGCCCTACCAAGTATTGAGTACATGTACAGTAAATGAACATACTTTTCAGAATGCCAATAACTCACTAAAAATGTTTTTTTTTTTATTTTTTTATTGGTCTTATGAAGTATTCTAATTTGTTGGGTTTTGTTAAATGTGAGCCAAAATCATCACAATTAAAAGAACCAAAGACTTAAACTACCTCAGTCTGTGTGGATTAAATTTATTTAATCACGAGTTTCTAATTTGAGTTGAATTACTGAAATAAATGAACTTTTCCACAACATTCTGATTTATTGAGATGCACCTATAGTTGCTAGGGTATTCAGAGTGTTTTAAGCGTGGTTGCTAGGGTGTTTAGAGTGCTTTTATCATGTTGCTATGTGGTTACTAGGGTGTTTAGAGTGCTTTTAACATGTTGCTATGTGGTTACTAGGGTGTTTAGAGTGCTTTTAACATGTTGCTATGCAGTTACTAGGATGTTAGGGTCATTGTCAAGGGATGTCAAGGGTTACTAGGGTGGTTGTTTTTACATGTTGCTATGTGGTTACTAGGGTGTTTAGAGTGGTTTAAGCTTGTTGCTGTG
Source organism: allo-octoploid hybrid of Carassius auratus x Cyprinus carpio (assembly GCA_024542945.1). Classification (NCBI taxonomy): domain Eukaryota; kingdom Metazoa; phylum Chordata; class Actinopteri; order Cypriniformes; species allo-octoploid hybrid of Carassius auratus x Cyprinus carpio. The sequence continues at coordinate 2,192,930 of CM045072.1, forward strand.
TGGTTCCTAGGGTGTTTAAAAGTTTTGGCATGTTGCTATGTGGTTACTAAGGTATTAATATTCTTTTGACATGTTGCTATGCAGTTACTAAGGTGTTTACAGTGGTTTAAGCATGTTGCTATGCAGTTATCATGGTATTTAGGTGGTCTTGACATGATGCTATGTGGTTACTAGGGTGTTTAAAGTGGTTTCAGCTTGTTGCTGTGTGGTTACTAAGGTGTTAAGAGTCATTTTGGCATGTTGCTATGTGGTAACTAGGGTATATAAGCGTGGTTTTAACATGTTGCTATGTGTTACTAGGGTGTGTAGAGTGGTTTAAGTTTTTTGTTATGCAATTGCTAGGGTGTTTAGAGTGGTCTTAACATGTTGCCATGTGGTTGCTAGGATGTTTACAGTGGCTTTAACATGTTGCTATCGCGGTTACTAGAGTGTTTAAACTGATTTTAGCATGTTGTTATATGGTTACTAGGATATTTAGAGTAGCTTTAAGTTGTTGCTATGCAGTTGCTAGGGTGTTTAGAGTGTCTATAGCATGTTGCTATGTTTTGGATGACAGCATTTTCAGTGTTTCTGTGTGGTAAGTAGATCTCTGTTGCCTGTAAAAAATTTCAGTTTGAGCGTATAACAATGTACAACTTTAAAAAAAAACATTAAAGAAAGTTGTGAGAATGTTTCCGTTAGCTAGGTAGGCATTTACTAGAGTGCTTGGATGGCTATTAGGCAGTTGCTATAATGCCGGTTGCTAGGTTGCTCTGGCTAGTTGTTAGGCAGTTGCTAGAGTGTTTTGCTGGTTTCTGGGTGTTTCTATGGCGTGTTTAAGTATTTTTTTATTTATTTATTTTTTTACTGCTCATTTTGTCTTTTTTTATTAATTAATAATTTATTATTACATTAGATTGTTTTAGTATGGTTAAATGTTTGGGACATGAACTTCACCTCCCTGTCCCTGTTTCTCTTCAACACCTCCACAAGACATTTGGTTCCTCCGCATAGAGGATAAGACATGGAAATATTTGCTCTAAATGCTGGAAATGTGAGAGGTGGACCAGTCTGAAAGACCTTTTATTCAAGACAGACTGGGTCGTATCATTTTAGATTGTATCCAAATTAATTCCTTGTTGAATAAAAGGCAAAAATATTAAATTGATTTCTCCTCTTTGGTCTCTTTGTTTGTTTTATACAAACCAAATAAGTCTAACAATCAGAGACTTCACTTTGGCATGAAATTACAAATACAAACATGGCTCACCGCCTTAAAATTGTTTGTTTTTTGTGCTATACACCAACATCATAAACTAAATATCAAACAACAAGGGCTTTTCAAACCCTTTATCCCATGATTGCAACTGCCAACAAAGAACGTGACTTAACAAATGTGACATTGCACCCTCTGCTGACACTAAAGCAGAATTACTCTCTGGCTTTGTTCAAAAAGCATGCTACCATACTACTTATACTGTTTCTGCGTACTCTGTGCATTTACTGTGCAAAGTAAGCACATTTATTTATGAAACCGATAAAGCAAAGCATACTGAAATAATCAAATATCCGACAATGAAGTGAGATATAAGCAGCTAAAAATGATAAAGCTAGCAATACCCTAACAACCACCCAGAACATCCTAGCATCCAGCCAAAACACTAGACAAATAGAAAAAAAAAACCAAACAAACAACAACAACAACAAAAAAAAACAGAAACCAACTAGAACAATCTAGCAACTAGCCAAAACACTCTAGAACTGCCAAGAAACCAACCAGAGACATCCCACAAACCACCTAGAACAACCTAGCACGACCCAGGACACCCCAGAAACCATTTCAGACCCCTAGCAACCAGACAAAGACACTAGTAACCGTGGTTAAACACTCCAGAGACAGCCTAGAAACCAGACAAAAAACATAGAAACCACCTAGAACAACCTAGCAACCAGTCAAAACATTCAAGTGGCTCCCTAGAAACCAGCCAGAACACCCTAGAAACTATTTAGAACAACCTAGCATCCGGCCAGATCACCCTAGATACCATCTAGAACCATCTAGCAACCAGACAAAACATGTTAGAAACTGCCTAGTAACCAGCTAGAACAAAACACCCCAGAAACTTCCTAAAACCACCTAGCAACCAGACAAAATACTCTAGTGACTGCCTAACAACCAGACAAAACACACTAGCAACTACTGTAGTCAAACACTCTAGAGATGGCCTAGAAGCCAGACAAAATAATATATTAATAATGATAATAATAATGATAAGAAACAGAAACAACCTAGTAACCAGCCAGATTGCTGGGCAGTTGGTAGCGTGTTTTGTCTGGTTGATAGGTTGTTCTATAGGTGATTTCTTGACTTGTTCTATAGGTGTTGTGACTTGATGCTAGGCAGTTTTAGAGTGTTTTGAATTGGTCAGTTGCTAAGGTGATTTGTGAAGTTGTTCTAGGTGGTTTCTTGTTTGTTTGCCTGGTTGCAAGGCAGTCGCTAGAGTGTTTTAGTCTGTGTTTAGTCTGTTGCTAAGGAGCTCCTAAAGAGCTTTGGCTGGTTGCTATGTTCTAAGTAATTTCTTGGCTGTTTTGATTGGTTGCTAGGAAGTTGCTAGAGTGTTTTGCCTGGTTGCTAGGCACCTGCAAGAGTGTTTATGGCTGGTTTATTTAAATATAAATATATCAGAACAGCAGAGAGAACATGCAGTGATTGGCATTATGGCTGTCTATGGGTGTCTTCATGTACAACATTATAGCCGTCCTAAGCGTTGTAGCATACTTTGGCTTTTAGCCACTTATATTGCATTTAGATTAAATGCTCTGCGTCTGGAAAACACCCATGTTAAAAAGCCAAATAAAACACATGCAATGCATTTCCAGGACTGTCATTAGATTGAACATAGACAAGAAGAAATGACTCAGTGCAAATTGTGTTTTTGTGTGCCGTTCACAATATGCCAAACAAGCCAAGAGATAGTGAAGAACAATTAATAAACATAAGGGTTGTTTTCTTCCATTGGAAAACAAACAGTAGATTCATTGTAAGGAGCCAGAAAGACAGGACTGCGATACAACCCTCTCCTTGGCAGAGCTTCTAAACACCTGTCAGGCATTTTTCTTGGCAAAACAGATAACAGGAAAAGGGGAAAGTAATATGTGCCACTGAGACTTTTGATTTCAAAGTAATAAATGCATAATCCTGGTTGTGTATATCAAACGCATAGATAGATAGATAGATAGATAGATAGATAGATAGATAGATATTGTTGTATGTTAATCTAATGGTCAATAGGGGCGTCTATATTGAGGTTTGAGGAAAAGCACCTTACAAAATGTTTCCTGATGGAGAGAAAACGGAGGAGATGCTGCTGCTGAACGCTTCCGTTTCTCCGGTGTTTTCCTGGATTCTCGCGGCTCTGGGATAGTTTCACAAATGCAGGGCCGATTTTACTCTCGAAAGCACACGAAAGACTCGAAACCTGAGGCTGGTGTGGTGGATGCGAGCTGATGTCGACATCGCATTCCCTCGAATATTCGCTTGTGTTTGTTTTCATTTTGATTTTGAGCGCTCGTGATGCTGGATGCTGTTTATAGCGAAGAACGGGAATAAAACACGGAAAGACTCGCCCTGTGTCCTGCTTTAATCGACCGCTTCTCCATCACTTTAGCATGGACAGGTAATTAAATCCTAAAACAATCAATCGTGTATGTAATATTACTGTACAGTCGGTATACTCAATCATTTTGAGGTGGGCGTGTATGGACGGTGGTTTTTCGTTATGTTTTCCTTATAACGTAATGTATTTAACATTATTATGGTTCTTATTAAATTACAGTAATGATTTGTCTATTTCTGACGTCTTTTCTATATTAATTATCGAGCTGATTTTGTTGTACGGCTAATGTGTGGCATCTATCCATAATTTTATTGCGATTTACTCTGGTTTGTTGCCTGAAAACAATCGCTGTCACGTCAGGCCTGTTTAACCCTTTCGCTGGCCTAAATTCATGACATTTATGACAATATCGGTTTTGTTTAGTTTATTTAAACTCACCTGACAAGAGTTCTGTCTTCCTCACATCGCAAGAGCTCAAAATGTATATTTTAAAGCAGCAGTTAAGTCAAAATTGACAATTCTGTCTTAAGATGATTATTAAGTTTGAATTTAATATAGATATAATTAAAAAAACTTTTTACGACTAATATGTGTCGTCTGCGCGTAGTTTTATTGCCATTTAGCTTGATTTGTTGTAAATATTAGCCTGAAAACGGCGACCGTTAATCTTGAGGAGTCATGACGTCACGTACACCGTTCAAACCCGTAAGAAAACACGTTTCTGCTAATATTGTCTATTTTATGTTTTAAATATATTCACTTGCTGCATTTCTAACATAGGAAGTACTCAAATTTACAATACTTTTAGTCTGATTTTAGTTAGATTTTTCTGATCTGTTGTAAAACTGCGATCGGAGGCTTTTAACCCTTAATCACTGCTTAGAAAACACATTTCTTAAAATATTATTTTATTTATTATTATCATTATTTACTTTTTATTTTATTTTAACTCACCTGTCAGGCTGGGTCATTTTAAAGTAGTTAGCCCAAAAGCGGACAATTTATTGTTATTATTATGAGAGTTTGTTGTCCCATGCAGACCAGATTTAACTGTAGATGGTTTATCTGCTGTAATAAGATAGTAGCCTCCTCTGACTTTCTCCTTTGGTGTCTAGATTAGAGGAACTTGTGAACCAGTGGGTTTGGCGGCAGGATTTCTGGCTTCCTCCTGGCGTTACGTGGAAAGACATCGCTGAAGGGTCGGCGGACGGAAGTCATTATCCGACTCCAGCGACCTGCTCATCTCCCTGCCCTTGGCCTTGGGTTTCATCGCTTCGCGGTTTGTTTTCGAAAGGTACATATCAATATTACATCATTGGGTAACTAATGCGCGGTTTGGTTTTCTCTCCAGTGCGCTTAGAGCGCTTTCTAACTTTAACTAGGATGATTTATTCAACAGTTTGTCTTTGAAGGATTGAAATGAGGATATCAGGCTGGCGTTTAGTGTGAAAGTGGAGTATTGTTTTCTCATGGTTTAGTTGTCAGTATTTCCTTGTAACAAAACCACTGGTGCAGGCTGCTGTTTTTACACCGTTGCCATTATCTTTTTGCAGCGACTGGATATTCAGTGCACTCGTTTATTTTGTTCTACTAAAGAACTGTTTGTTTATTTTGTGTTTATTTTTCATGGGCAAATATTACTAAGAATTATTTGTTTAAAATAGAAATCAAAATCATTCATTTAATTTATATTTTCTCAAAATAACCCACAGTCTTTCTAAAAAATAAACAAAATAAATGCAATTTTGAACAATATTATATATATATATTATACAGTATTATATATATATATATATATATATATATATATATATATATATATTGTGTGTGTGTATCGATCATCATTATATATTATCGATATATAAATATATATAATAATATATAAGTACCTAACATATATGTAGTAATATATTGTATATTAAATGTGTTATAATGTATTATATCAAATAACATTTTAATTTAATTATACTTGTCAAGATATAATTAAAAATCATTGAATATATTAATCATAAAGCAAACTATCATTTAATGTATTTCATAGATAGTAATTTATTATTATATTATTCTTTAATAGTTCGTTTATATTATATAATGTATGTTATAATAAATCAAATAAAGCTTTTATATAATGTTATATTCTTTTTTTACTTAAATAGTAATGTGATAAAAATTTTAATGCAATCAAATTTGAACTGATTATTAACATCAAACAAATGAATACATTTAATATTTATTTCATTAAGATTGTGATTTTTATTATTATTATTTTATTCTTTTAATTGGCAGGGTTCCGTTTATTATATTATATTACTGTATGTTATAATAAAATAATATAAAAGATTTTATAGTATATTATTAATATTCATTTTTTTTGCATTAAAGTAATGTGATAAATTTTTAATGCAATAAACATGAAACTGCTGTGTAACATGAAACAATGACATAAAGATGTTTATTATTTAATGCACAGTTATGACAAGTGCTATTTTGAGCCAATGAAATTCACTGTGGGGGGCTCTTCAGCATTATGCGTATCAATACACCTCCTGTCATGTATCATATCGATCCCTTTCTTATTTCTGTTGGTTATGTGCTGAAATCTGACCTCTGGACAGATTATTCATGTTTATATTACAGAGTTGTGAAGTTGCTTTGCAGGTCCGGACGGCGAGTCGAGTGCAGACCTGCCGTATATATGACACAGAAGGTGCGATTGCCTCGGCTGCCACGCCAGCTGTTTCTCCGTGCTGCTGAAGCGAGACCCTGCCCTTTCTTGATGTTTGCTCATCAGATGCCGCCCACATCTCGCTCTGCAGCATGTCGCTTGATTGAAGATCTTGTGTTACAGGCGGCATCGGGTTTGGTCAGAAGTGCTTGTGTCAGCCCTCAGTGTCACAGTCATAACAAAAGCGTGTGTGTGTGTGTGTGTGCAGGGTTTGGCGCTGCCGCTCAGCTGGCGGTTGGGTGTCCGGGACAGGGTTGTCTGCGGGTCACACCGTCCCGAGCTGGAGCGTTTACCTGCAGAAGAAGCAGCAGCCGCTCCGGTCAGTGGACGTGTGACTTCATACTGTACATAAACTCATGTACAGCTGCTGAGCACTAAAATACTGGAGAAAATGGCACATGTATAATTAAACCGGACTGTTTTTATCTGCTCTTTTTTAGTATTAAACAAAAAATTAGACTCTCATTATCATCTTCAGGCTTTTTTTATTATTATTCGTTGCAATGAATTCTGGGATTCTGTTCTCTCTGAATTATACATGCAATGCTGATTTAGATTTTGCCCAAAATTAGGTATCTTAGAAGACAGCATAGCACATTATTATAGTTATTATTATATTCAATGTTTATAAAATAATAATAATCATTTATTATAGTTTTAAAATCATTTTAATTACTTTTTTATTATAAATTGTATTATTACTTTATGTAATTATTATTTTTATATATATAAAATATTATCGAGCTTTATTATACTTTTAAAAATATATTTTCATATTTTCTAAATATTTAATACTAATATTTTGTAATATTATCGAATATGTTTAATACACAAAAAATTAGTTGTCTTATTATGAACAAAAAAAATTACTTTTGTACTTCAAAAATTCAAATAATAATAATTTGGTAATATTAGATAATAATAATAATATAACTATTAATAGTCAGTGATCCTGTAATGAAAAAAGCATAGCACATCATCATCATCATCATTATTATTATAATCAACATATATAAAATAATAATAATCATTTTTATATTTGTAAAATAATATTTACTTTATGTAATTCTTAGTTTTATAAAATATTATGTAAGATGTATTATGTAATAATTAAAATAATTAATAATATTAGATAATTATTATATCTTATTATATCAAATACTACCAATGCATATTAATATTAATGTAATTTTTCAGTGTTTGTTTTGTAGAATTAGTTTATATTTATATTATTTTATATTATATTGAAAAATATATAATAAAAAATGTAAATATCTGTAATATGTGTGTGTTTTACATTATAAAACATGTATGAAGATGTATGAAGATATTATAGAGGGCCAAATTACTATAAAATACCATTACATATACTATTAAATAAATATATTAAACAAATTAATAAATGTCCATTGGATTTCATTTTAGCTTTAGTTTGCATTAACTTATCATATGTGTGTGTGTGTGTGTGTGTGTGTGTATTAGGCAACAATCATTGAACATTTCATTTTCAGGGTTATGGTTATTAATTAATTAATAAAATACAGTACACACACACACACACACATACACTTTTATTATAGTGATATGATAATATAGTGACAGATTTCCTGTCTGTCTATGTTTGTTTGTTCAGAATGATTTGCTGGTTCTGGAGAAGCACTGTGGACTCTCTCAGCACCAGATCCAGACCTGGCTCGTCACCGCTGAAACCAGGACCGACCCGCAACACTAGGAAGTTCTGTGAGGCCTCGTAAGCTGACACGTGTTCTGCCTCTGAAGTGTGCTAAAAATAAACCATCCGTTTGCTTTTAACATGGGCTTTTCTGTGTGGCTCCTCAGGTGGAGGTTTGTGTTTTATCTCGGGCCTTCTCAGCTGCTCTCGCCTCACTCATTCATGTGAGTATCTCCAGACGCTCTCATAGCGCTGCCATTTCCCAGTCCCTCTCCTCAGCATCAGGCTCACATTTAGAAGTAAATGTCATCAAAGACTGAGATGTTCTCAGAAATATGGTGCCGTTTGTGCCTGACAGTTTCAGAAAATGTTATATTAAAATTAATAAAATAGATTTTTATGCATTCTTAATAATATCTAAAACACTTAATACACTAAAATAAGCAGTCCTGTATTAAATAAAAATTGGTGCATGTTACTCCAAAATAAAAAAAAGTATTTGATAATTTTTTTTTGTTTGATTTAATATCTAATACACAGAATAAATAAAAATCTGTAATCATATAATGAAAAAAAAAATTGGTGCATGTTACTCCAAAGTAAAATATGTCATTATTGTTTTTCAGACTCGTGGTTTTGGGATCATCGGGAATGCTGGCTGGATACCCAAGACAGGTCCGTAACTAAACGGCTCTCCACACACATTGACTTCCTGATGAACAATCCCAGGAACTTGAGATTAGGCAGAAATCAGAGGAACTAGTGAGCCGCACCCCACGATCCGATCAAAACAGCCGAGACTCACCTCACAAGAGCCAGAAATATATCCAATCATCTGTGCAATATTACAATCAAAACTGTTCTGTTCTACAGATTTATACCTTTTACCTTTCACTTGGTTGAATATTAATGAGTTAATACATAAAATCCATAGTTGTGCTCTTGCAGATCTAGTTATTTGTGATTTCATCTGCAGGCGTAGCAGGAGCTCAGTACTGGTATTACATCGTGGAGTTGGCCTTCTACCTCTCGCTTCTGCTCTGCGTGTCGGTGGACATAAAGCATAAAGTAAGTTTCGTTCAACATAATATTTCCTTTGAAAGATCTTTTCATTCATAAACCGTGCTTGTATGTTTGTTTGGTTGTGTAGGACTTCAAAGAGCAAATCATTCACCACATGCCACCATTCTCCTCATGGCTTTCATTTCTGCTGAACTCGATGCGGCGTGGGGACCCTGGTGATGCTCGTCCCGACTCTGCTGACTTCCTGTTGGAGGTAAATCTCAGAATCTGATTGGCCACTCTGTGAGCTTCTATGATGACATCATGACCTCAGGATTCACACTGATGTAGGGCCCTATGAAATACTTACAATTCTGTTTATATATATATATATATATATATATATATATATATATATATATATATATATAAATAAATAAATTCCCCTTAAAAATTGAATGGAGTCTTTTTCTTTCTTTCTTTTTATTTTAATCTTTCTGGACTTTTTTACCAAATTTTGTGTTTTCCATTTAAAAATTTTGGATTCAATTTTAACGGTTTAATTATTATTATTTATTTTTCTGGTGAATGATGCCATAAAATATTAATTTCATTTGTCCTTTAATAAAATTACATTTAAACCTTTTTTTTGGCAAACAGAGTGCTGCACAGCAGAGGATTATTGTTAAAATTAAAACATGGAAGAAAAATGGTGATTATTAATTTAATAAATAAAGTTTTAATACTAATAAAACAACAATTTTATGGTCCTGTTTGCTATCTTTGTTTATTCAGAAAGTCCATGCAAGGCAGTCAGACTTTATTGCATACGTTTTTTAACACATAAATACTAAAATACCGATTCTGACAGATTCTTGTGGAATTTATTTATTTAATTTGTTTCATGTTGTTGTTGTTTTTTTTTTTTTTTGCTTCAGGGTTTAATAAATATCAGGAAATACATGTATATGCATATTGCAAGTTCCTTTTATTGAAAGAGAATAAAGCACATAAATGACTTTGACATATACAAGGCAATATATAAAGAAATACGTATTGTTGTGTTTTTGCTTGATTTGCAGTCTGCCAAGATGTTCAATTATGCTGGATGGAGAAAGACCTGCGATGCCTTGTTTGTCGTTTTAGCCTGTATTCCTGGTAACTTCCTCGTGGTTTTCCATACAGGTAATAACTTCATCAGACTTCATTTTTCATTTAATGCTGATTTAAAATGTTCTTTTCAAATCTAAGACATTCAAATGAAGATTTATGAACCGTATTTTGGTTGATTTCCAGAATCGTCTACACAGCTGTGGTGGATTGTTGGCGTCTTTCCTCCTACCCTGGTTATTATTTCTTAAATGGCCTGTTGCTGGTTCTGCAGGCCTTGCACATCTTCTGGGCTTGGTTGATTCTTGAATGGTTCACAATTTGTCTTTTTAGGCAAAGTGAGTATCTTAAGTTTATTAATAGGGTTATCCGCTATTTCCTAAGTTTTAAAACAAGCGTGTTTTTTAAGGTGGAGCGATGAAGCGGAGTGATGAAGAGAGTGAAGCTGATGAAGAAGGTGGAGAAGAAGAACACACCTGGGAGCAGAAAAAGGGTGCTCTTAACTCAAAATTGGCATTGTTGGCCAATAACTGTGTTCTGAACAATTTAACGAATCAGAGGCGAAAAATGAATAGTAGAACTCCGAAAGCCAGATAGTAATACTACTTTAAGTATTTAAGCGTGTTAAATCATCTCCAACTTTCTTGGCTTACCTTGTTTGTCAAGGTCCTACTGTTATTTCAGACCGCTGATGCTGAAAACATAATCGTAGTCAGTAGATTGCGTAAAACAAAAAATACTGTATTATTTGTATTATTACATTACCATTGGAGTATATCTTAAATAAGTTAAACTTTAATTTGTTTAAAGTTAGTCTAATTAATTATAGTGCATTGGTTGAGTAGCACTTTAACTCTAAATAAATTAAGCTTACATAAAAATTGTTCATAAAGCGGACATTTTAAGTATTAATTGTTGAAGTGTTGTTTAAGTTAGTTTACTAATTTGCTGCAAATGTTCATTATATATATTCATTACACAGTGGTGTGTTAACATAATATGTCAGCAATCCTGAATAGAGAGACCCACATCATTTACATGCATTCTTTCTAAATCTTATGTAGAAAAAAAAGAATAGATAGTTGTGTGGAATTTATGAATTTTCTGCAGTGGCTATTGGTTTCAAAATGGGCATTGGTGGACCTTAGGAAAAACTTACGGCCATCTAGTGGTGAAATGTCCACTTGTCTTTGTGATTCTGCTAATGAAAGATTTTGTTGTAAGGAAATACTGGAGCTTATTGTGTTTTATAAGATTTTTGTTGCGATTGCCTTACCAAATGAGGAATCAGATGATTTCTTATCGAGCATGTGCCTCAAATCTTTAAAGTCAAAGGGGTAGTTGAGTTTGAGGGTGCCTGTGTAGGCCCTTGATTTCTTGAATATTAAATCTGCTTCAAGGGCTGAAGGCAGAGTTTTTTGTTGTTATAGATGAAGCTGGAAAGTTAATTTGCACAGTAGCCATAACTGACCTTTCATTTAAAAGTTGTGTGTCTGTCTTACATTGTTTAACTTGTGAAAGACCTGTGATTGTTTTGTATGGATTTTCCTCTTTTATTGGGATTTACCATGATCTGAGTTTATTAATGCAACATTTTGTAGTTGTTATATATCTTGTAACAATGACAGAAGAGGAATATATTCTTGTAATCTTCAATACTGGTAATGTTGCATACATGCTTCTCGCTGCTATTTTTCTCTGTGACCTTTTGAATAACAATAAAAATGTTTTAGAATATGATTATCCTCAACTTTGCTCAACAAAATGTTTTTGCATTGGTTTAATACTTTCCATGAAAGACTAGTGTTGACATTATGGCTTTAGAAAGGACTGATATGCATTGTGACACAACCTCTAATGGGAACAGGACAGGGTATTTTATCATCAATTTCCAAGCAAGTATCAGTGTAAGGGTCTAGTAAAATCATGTTTGGGTAGCGTTTGTTTATCTTCCTTTCACTCAGTATGTAAATCTGCTCGCTCACTGTGGCACAGCCTGTGAAGAATTTGTTGTCCAGACAGTCCTCTTGAAGAACGGTCCACTGCCTGTGTCGATGTCTAAACGTAGAGCCTGTCCTCCCAGCAGATAGAGGGCACCATTGAGCTCAGTTGCAAGAAGGTCGTAACTGGAAAAGAAGTACACAGTATCCAACAAGATGTTACTTGGGTTTACCAAAGTGTGCAAAACTGATACAAGACTATTTGTGGAGGCATCTGTGCAGAGAATTGCCTTGTAAAGGAGGGCAACTCTATAGGGTTGGAGCTAAACTCAAGAGCCAATCACACCTGCCTACAATCTATGCTTAGACTTTTATGTATTTGATTGAGGTTGGAGCTAAAATCTGCAAGGCAGTGAACCTTGAGGGCCAGAGTTGATCAAGTTTGGCTCATAACAAATCAGTAGCCCCTCACTGCAGAACACAAGATCTAGGGGCGTGGTTGGATACACATCTAGGGAGTGGAGATTGGTAGGTTTAGAGGTGGAGATGGGTGGGTTTAGGATCGGGGTGGTGTTGGGTAGGTTTAGGTACATGTAAGGTGGGGGAAGTTGGTTCTGGATCCAACCATGCCCCTGGATCTGCAGTGAGGACCATCTCTAACAAGTTGGACACAATTTAGTTTACTCACCGTGGAAACGGAGAATAGGATACCACGCCCATTGATCAACCTCTGGCTTGTACCTCTGAATCCCACTGTAAACATCCCCATTCTCATCTAGACCACAGGCCACATAAATACTAGTCCCCAAAGTGACAGTGGCTGCCCTTTCCACAGCCCAGCACCATGGGGCTGACAGTGTCCCATTCCTTGGCTCCCAAAACCAGCCTCTCCACGCCAGCCACAGGTCCTCATCCATGCTACCGCAAACACAAACACCTGGAACTCCAGAGCTGCTGAGCAATGGCTGTGCCTGGACTTCTGCATCCCCGGCCATCCACCCATCGCTTGTCGCCATGCTCGTAAATGCTCACCCAGTCCACACTATACCATAACACATCCCGGAAGTAGCCTCCAGTCACTACTATGTTTTCCCCTTAGAGCAAGAAATAATATTTTAGATGGTGTGGAAAGTAAGACAATGAAATCGAAATGCCCAATTCTGATTCTTGAGATCTACTTTCATGCAAAGTTCAACTCAATCCTTATCAAACACACCTGAACAAGCTCATTAAAATCTTCAGAAAACATGTGATAGTTACAAAACAGATATATTGAGCACTGAATGTAGAGCTCCAGAAACAGGATTCGCACTCCTGACTTAAAAGTTTAATTTTGGAAAGAGCATGCAACACCTGAACAAGCATGATCCAGGTAGATTATTATGCTAGACGACTTGTGGCAGGTTAAAATGTATAGGATCAGCTGAGGTAGGTTACCTACTGCAACCACAGAGTACTCTGTGAGACACTTCTTTGCAAGGGTGGATGGGATTGCCACCTTCCACTGTAGGGGTGAAACTGATACAGCAACTGTGTTTCTTGCTCATGCGGTCCACGAGAACAAACAGAGTTTCTCTTGGCGGGCTCTAGGGATGGACCTGCCCATAGACCAACTGTTGGGCAAGTTATTATTCAGTCTACAAATGAGCTTGGCACGTGGGTCTGAACTGTTTATCTTGGACAGAAGATCAGTAATGTAGGGAAGACTTAAGCACTCAGGTCTAACCAGACCCACCAGTTCCATGAAGTCCTCTTCCCGACTTGGGTCAAACGCTGCCCAGCGAAGGGCCCGTCAAGAGCCAGGTCTTCCTTGGGAATGCTTAAGTTGTCACTAGCAAGGAGGTCAGCAATGCTTTCCTTCGGAAGGAACATAAAGTCTTGCTCGGAGGCTAAGGCAGGTAGGTGGGTCAAGGCGACATCCCTTGCTGCTGCATAGAGGTCCAGACAGCCAGCTGCCAAGCATAGGCCATCATTCCCAAGCAGTTACTAAGATGCAATTGCCTTTCCAAGAACTTACAGCAGAGTAACCGAGCCCTGTCCAACTGGAGGAAGTCAGCAGCCCAGAATTTCAAGGACATTCTTGCAGTCTAATTTCAGCTTCAAGTTCTTTGTGAACTCCATTAGAGTCTGAAACTGCTGCAGTCCAACTCCTTTAATCTCAATGTGCTTCTTGGTGCTCTCACGACCACGCAAAAAACAAGGCTCGGAAGTAGGGACTCAGCTGGGCCAAATGCTCAGGGTTCACAAAGAACATCTCCCCTCCACCTGGAGCACTGTGTCAGGAGCAACACTGACAGTATCCTGATCCTCCCTCAGCTAAGTTTTTCTCAGCTCCTAAGCTCTGGTCATAGGTAACTATGTCTTGCTTTGCACAAGCCATGATTGTGCACTCCCCTCCCAACACTCACTTCTCTGCTGAAGTGCGTCATGTGACAATTATATCCCTTGCTCTAGCCTGTCACTCACTCTCCATGGGAATGGGGTCGGCAAGCATATAGCTAAAAAATATCTCAGTTAAAGTGCTAGAGAGACCCAATTTCAAAAAGCACACAAAAGGCTTCTGTAAATATTTCTTTCTAGGATTGTTGAGTTATATACTTAAAGGCTGACATCTATCAAAACATCAAGGCTTGTAATGTGTATCTACGTAAGATTTGTCAAGTCAGTACCACAAGTGGTAGATGTTGAACAGCTGAATATCTTTACCCATGTGAAGAGTATATTATCTTGGGAAATGCTAATGAACTTTTTGTGGCAAACATCTATATAGCTTAAGAGATGAAATACTTTAAAGAATCCACTGTGTATTTTAGTGTTTTTATTTCATTTACTTGCATTATTTTATCTTGCTCAGATTTGTAAACACTATGTTAATAACTGTTACTATTAAACTCTGTATATAATTATTTCATTTAACCACAACTTTAGATTGTATCAGTTGTTTTTATTGTTGTTGTTGTTGAATCTACAAATGTAAATATTTTCATTTCAATTTGTTCATTAAAATACCAAAAGTATTGTCCTTGTTTACATTATATTTTAGTGTGTTTTATTGACTTGCATTGCTATTTTTCCTTGCTCAGATTTGAAAACACTAAATGTTAATAACTGTCAACTATTGAACATACATAATTGTACATAATTATTTAATTTAAAACACAAATTATCCACTATACTAACGAGGAGTGAGCAGAAGATGTGAATTTACACTTAGCTCTCACAACATTAACAGGAATTACAAGCAACATTTTTAAAAATTGTGTTTTCATGGTTTTATGGTAATTGAAATTCAAGCACAATGTAAATACTGTGAAATATATATGGAATCTCTTAATACCATGATATTTTTTTAAAGCACACTTTTGGAGTTGTAGAAGCATATGGGTCGTCAGATTACGGATCCACACTAATGAATAAAACCAGATCCAGTATTGAGACTTCATTGAAGCTTTTAAAAGCAATTTATTTCACACACCACTGAAACAATACATTCATAAACCACTCAGCAAACCCTTTTGTGCTGATGCATTTAAGACCAAACTCTTCCATGTTTACTTTCTCCACACATCAAATCCCCAAGACTAAAAAAACAATATAAAATACTGAAATGAAAATCCCAAACTGCATCAACTAGTGTAAACAGGGCTTAGTCTTGCCTGTACCTGTCAGAACACCTATAGATTTTTCAATGTACTCGATAAAAGTATTTTAACTCAAAACTATAGAAGCAGGACACATCATTTATATAAAATATATGCATTCTGCATCCACTTCAAGCATTGCAGCTCACTCTGTAATTTCATCTATTTCCAGTTTCTAATTATGTTTGGCACTGTCTTAAGTGTGCAACAGAGACCAAGCCAACACGGTTTTCTCCTTCACTTCGAATATGTACAAATATTCAAATTACAATGCATATTTTATGATGTTTTCGAGCCCGCTGAGACACTCGACCACATTCAGTTGCTTTCACCACATTAAATACCTACGATTGTTGCAGCATTTGGCTCCATTCAAAACCAATACTCATTCGGTTTCTACTGCATACTGAACTGGTTCTAGTGGAACTTGAAAGTTAAAGTGATAGTTCACCAAAAATGAAATTAAGAATGTTGGTAACAAACAGTTGATGGTACCCATTGACTTTAATAGTATTTTTCCCTACTATGGAAGTCAATGGCTACCATCAACTGTTTGTTACCAACATTCTTCAAAATATCTCCTTTGTGTTCAACACAAGAAAGACGTGAGGGTGAGTAAATGATGACAGAATTTTGGGGTGAAATTACCATATTTCATAACAGAAATAAACTTGGAAATAAAATATAGTCGGGCAGCCAACTGTCAATGCTGTTTTGTACCAAGAACTCATAATTGTAGACTTTATCGACAGTTCTTATTTTAAACATTGGTTTAAAGATACCAACATACCATGCAGGGCAGGTTTATTTATAATATTAAAGGTTTAACGTAGGGGAACAGATGAGATAAAAGTAGTAGTTTGTTACGCTCCACTGCATAAACGCTTGTGTTTAACACAGTAGAGGCTCGCATGGAAAGAAAGGTAAACACTAAAAATTATGTAACATGGTAGAAGTAGATGCCATATTTAATTTGACGTGATTTGACAGCAACAAAAATGGTACGACGTGTTGAAAATACATACGTCCATCCATCAAAGGCTTTGTTTTCATTGGCGACAAATTAAATTTGGCATCCATCTTGACTGAAACGCCTCATTATTAATACTGAAAAACAATGGCAGAAATGAACGATGACCTTGAGAGTGTTTTGGCAGGTTTTAACCGTGATAAATAAAACTTCACTCGACGCACAGCAGAGATAGCAGCAGAAACCAGACAGACACCTCGCGAGGAGGATCGCTATTTATATATATATCGAAAAAAATCACATCATGGTCTTCAGTTTAAACTCCATGAAAATCATCATGGAAGACCAGTCGACGCCCCTATTGCTGTAACACACATTCACACACACACGCAACATGTGGCCTAGGCTTGCATTCTCTCCGTCGCCGCCTCCGAAAGTGTCGCGCTCCTAAACGGTTAACGCTCACTCATCATCAAAGTTCTGCTGGAGCAGGAAGTTCAGGCGAGGTTCTCGCTTTTCTGCAGGCTAAGTAGGCTTGATGACGAGTCCCTCTGGAAACCCAGAGCTTTCAACTAGAAAACACAACACAATTTTATAAAATGTTAAAACATGTTGTGTGAAATGACTGTTTAATCATTTTAAATTGAATAAAATATCAAAACGCTTGCCTCAGTAGCTAGCTGAAAATAATATTGTATTTTATTTTAGTTCAAGTTTATTTAATTTCAAGTAACAACATTTTGTTAACCCTGAAATTTTGTATTTGTTATAATTATCATTCCTAGTGTTATTTATGCTATATAAGCATTAAATTAAAATAGCATATGTAGTTACTTTAATTATAATAAATTTCATATAATTTATAAACACTAAATTATAATTAATAAATTGTTGTCAATTCACCAATTACTACATAACCATTACAATGCAACAATAAAAAAAATATGAATTATACATATTTTAGTTTAAATACTAATAATCTAATAATGTTTATTTAAATATTTATTTAAATAATCTTAATGTTTTTTTTAAATAATTATATTAACATTTTAATATATATATATATATATATATATATATATATATATAATTATTAATACTTCTAGCAGTGTTATTTTATTTGATCATTTTATCATAGATATACTATTATAATTTTTGTTAATATTTTGAATGTGTTTTATAGTTATAGTTATATAGTTTTATAGTTTTAAAAATGTTTTTTGTTGATGTTGATATTTTCACTTTCTGTTAAAGTTTTAGTAATGCTTTTTCATTTTAAAATATGTCTATATAGTTTTATTACTTTTTATTGATTAGGTTTAGTTTATTCAGTTTTTATTATTTTACTATTTCAAGTAAAACTAAAAAAAAATTGAAATGTTAATTGAAATAATTAAATCTTTTTTATATTTTATCATTTCATTTTATTTATATAAAATAATTGACTTATTGCTTACACTGTTTTACTTTGAATTATTATGTCAAATTGTCAAATAAAATAGATTGCAAATGTCATTTCATGCTAACTTAAGTAAAAGTAGATAGGTTTATTAGTATTTTATTTTAATTTAACAAATTTGAAGCTTTAAAATTGGTAAAACATTAACTGAAATAAAAATAAAAAAAACGATTACATTTTTTCACATTTTTTGTGTAGTTTCTGTGATGCTATCATGAACAAATGGATAACTAGTATAACCTAAATTTGACATTAGAAACAGCATTGTTAGCTGCATCTCTCGATGGCCTCCTTCTCCCGCGGTGTGACCTGGATGTAGTTGGTCGTGTGCGCTGGGAGCTTCAGCGTCGCCTCGCCTCCGTGTGGCTCGCTCAACATCTGCACGAACCGCCTCCTGATGCTGCGCGATTTGCTGCACAGAATAATAAAGGCATGTTCAGCGGCCAGTCCGACCGCAGCGCTCAGTGCTGAGCTCCACCCACCTGCAGGAGCTGTGGGTTGTCGCGCCCAGCTGCTGCAGGAGCCGGCAGGAGCGCTGGGTTCTGCTGGATGATCTGACGCATCTGCTGGAACTGCGGCTGGCTCCTCAGGAACTCCAGCGGTTCGCCGAGGTCTGCGCCGCCCCGACTCCACACCTGTTCACAGGACAGAAAGAGCTGTAGACAGCTAGACCGCATCGAGGGAAAGTGAAAAGAAAACCATTTTCTGTGCCTCCAAATGAGAAAGAAAAATAATGTCAACGCTTTCAAAGTGTTTACTTTCTGTTTATGATGTTTGTGTTGACTCTCACGAAATTTAGCCAAAATCAACATTTTAAATATATTAATTATGCATATAGTATTAATGTAAACAATTTAATATTAATTTAAATATTAATTTAAATAGTCCTGAATAATTACAAATTTTAAACCATATGAATAATATAATATTTTTTATATTTTATATATATATATTATAATATATTTTGAGTAGTTATTTAATCGCTGATAAACTACCAATCTATGGTAGTTTATCACTGATGTTAAAACAACACTGCCAAAGAGTCAAACACAAAGAGTCATGTTAACTCATATAACCTCTACTAAGTTATTAGTCTTAACTAAAACTAAAACCATAAAAAAAAAAAAAAAACATTTTTCATACTAGAAATAAAATAAACATTAACTTTTCACACATTTCACGCTGTACAGCACTTTGGTAAACACTTGTTTAAAGAAAAAGGGGCTTTATAAATAAACTTTGACTCTAACTTTAACTGAAATAAAATAAACTCTAAAAAAAAAAACTATTTCAGCTAGTTGCAAAAGCAATATTTATCATTTTCGCTTAGTTTAAACTGGGTGCTGGAGTTCAGCTAAACTAAATGAAATAAAACTTGATAAAACCTTTAGAGACAGTAATTTTGTTTTGTTTAGTTTTTTTATTAAAACTTTACAATTAAAATATGAAATATAAAAGCAAAACAAAACTAACTCAAAATATATAAAAGAACTATAATCATATATTATACAAAAAAAAAAAAAATCACTGTAGCTTGCCAGAGAGTGACTTTTTTTTTTTTTGTCAATTTATAACTACTTGTGTAAAGGTGCAATTGACTAAGCATAAATACACCCAGCATAAATAGCATCTAACATTATTTGTAATGTAGTGTAAATGTGTTATTTTAGTTTAATTTGAATTGAATTGAAATACTATTAAAGTTTGTATTAATATTTTGAATTCTTTTTTCTTTTATATTTTTGTTATTTAAATTGCAGTCTTAGTTTTAGTAATTTTGTTGTGTTTTGTCTATTTTTTATTATTATTATTATTCTCAAACTCTTCTGTGGGTAAAACTTTCTTTTAGTTCTAGCAACCGACTAATAAATATAAAAAAATAAACATCACTTCACAGACTTTTGACTTTGAAATCCATAATAAAGAAAGTCTTTACTTTGAGTAAACTTATAGTATATAAGTATCTTATATTTTAGTCTTTGACAAGCTACAATAAAGGTTTCTGTTTTTCACCTGACTTTCCAAAACACATCTATGTGTTGAGACTTTGCACACACATTCATGACACAAAATGAGAAAAAGCCACCAAATGTCAAGAAGTAATAAATAGTTTAACCAGTGTTCGAACCGTTTAAAAATCAAACACAGTATGAAAGTTAAGTTTAAAAATGTTGTCAAATTTACAGCGATCACCTTTAAGTCCAAAGTTTAAATTCACAACTCATTAATGCTAATTTGGGGCATGCTTTATAGAGATATTGACCTTTATGATTCCCCGCTGGTGTAATGTACAGAACGCCAGCGCGCTAAATAGCGTAAATAGTCAAGACTCCTCCATCAGCTGTGCTACCGAAATAACATTTCAGCGGATTAGCAAGAAGGTGGCAGCTGCAGGGCAAATGGGCTGCTATTTCCACACGCTCGTGAACACATGGTCACTCACCGGTGGTGGCGGCGTGGCTGAGGTCGCTGTGGTGCTGGAGGGTGGGGTTCGACGCTGGTGGGGGCTGCACTACTCCTGTGGAGGCTGCTCGGATTCTGTGGGAATGCCCTGAGGAACACATTAACAGATTGATCATTTGTGTGGTTTAAACCAGGTATATTCCAGGTCCTTTCTTCTTTATTAATACATTAATTATGAATGCAACTAATTGGTGCAACATATTTTATAAAAAAAAATTAAAATATATATATTTGTTTTAATAAAAGCGTTATAAATTTCCGTTAATAAAATTCAAATTACTATAAATTTTAATTGAATTAATAATTATAGTTAGAATAATAAATAAATTATTTTTTTTGAAAAGCAATTATACATGACTATTAGACTGCAACAATAGAAAACGTATGATTTATGCATATTGCATCAGTAATTTTAATATGGATTTTAAATAATTTATTTATTATTAAATTAAATTTTACTATTCATATTTATCATTAAAATTATCATTGCTATTGTTGTTGCTGTTTATGCTATTTTATATCTATATATTTATATACACACACAACATTGGTGTTCTAAATGGTTGCAAAACATATTTATTTATTTTGTATATTAATTATTTACTATGTACTTAAATTAAAAAAAAAAAAATTATATATATTATATATAATTTTAGTTTTAGTATAAATATCAATAATATAATTATTATATTACTATTATTGTTATTTATACCATTGGAGAAAAATAAACACACACACAAATTATTTGCATATGTTTATGTAAAATTGTTTGGTGATTTAAATGGTTGCAATTATAATAAGCTATTTTACCAAACAAATGGACACAACATTTAAGTGCAAACATCAATAAAAGTCCCTAAACCTATGATACCTCAGAAATGTGTCACATTACTTAAGCAAAATGGGTTGAAATGTCATTTCATGCTGATTTCGAAAGCAAGACTAGTTATATTAGTTCTCCCACTATTATCTGGGAATAAAACATCTGCAGCTTTACTGTAGTAAGTACATTAGTAACTCTCACCATAAGCAGGTACTCCACGGCTCTGTCCGATTGTTGAAACTTTCGCAAGGCGATCACCTGTTCTCTCTCATAACCCATCGACATGATTTCCGCCACCAAATTCTCTACACGCTTGACCTGTAACTAAAAAGGCAAGGCTACAGATGTTAGCGCAAGTTCTTCTCTCCCTGGTTTATAACAAAACCAAAACCAAACGATCTAGTATGGACGCAGCTGCTTCTAAAAGACCCAATTCATCTGTAATGCTGAACAAAGCACACAACAAATTGAGGATTTTTATTCTTTTAAGCAATTAAAAGTTTTTGTTTTGGCTGGCGTACCCTGGCCTCTGATTGGCTGATGGCCTGCTCCTCTTGGGCTGCCTGGTTCTCCTCTTCTGAAACCGGTGGGAGTGGCTAACAGGCTCAGGCTTTTCTGCAGCAGCCTCAGGCAGCAGGGCTGTGGCAGGCGTCACGCGGCTCTGCTGAAGCTGCTGATTCTACAGGAGCGGAGGAGGGGTCGATGCAGGCACTATTGGAGCAGCAGGAGGTGCAGCAGGAGTTGAGGGTGGATGTGCAGGGGTTTGCGACAGTCACGCTAACCAGTGGCGGCTGCCGGTGCAGGAGCAGGAGCTTGATGGCGGTGCTGCAGATTTGGGCTGCAGAAGAGAAACACAACTGCACAGAGAACTATAGAAACCTGCCAATGAACTTTAACACTGTTTCTATCCAAAGTTGTGAATTCAACTTGTGCAATAGTGAAATTTTGCTAAAAAATCAATGCATCGCGAATAGAAAATGATTCTGGATCGATTCTGAGATTATCGGAATGCATCACGATTCTCTCTTGAATCGATTCTGAGCGTAGTTTTACAGCAGACTGCATGCTTTAGATGTAACCACTTACATTGCTCAGCGAATGCACGAGCCCTCTTCGTGAGCATTTTTGAGTGTCGGGTTAAAACTAGCTTAGAGCCATCTGCTGTTAAAACTAAGCTCAGAATCACGATGCATTCCGATAATCTTACAATCGATCCACGAAGCCATTGTTTTATTGTCCCAGCCCTAACATATGCGAATAAAGAAACGTGTTCGAGAGAACAAAAGCGTCACTTCCTGGGAAACTGGCAAAGTATAAATAGAAATGGAAGTTGCGCAACTGGCTGAAAGTACTTCGAAAGGCTCTTTTTCCTACAAAATAAACTTGTGTGCAGATGGAACGCAATTACAATCGCGAGTCATGTTATCTTTGCGTCAGATGTCTGATGTTTGTGAAGCATAACTGTTTTGGGAAGTAATTATACCAAATAAATTTTTTGTTGCACATCGTGGAATTTATTCAGTAAGGATATGTTTACACAACAACGACTGTACAAAAAAACCGGAAAAATTTGTCCTTTGTGTTTTGACAAGTTTTGTGTACAGCGACAATGTTGTCAAACGATCCTCGTTCACATAGATCCACGGAACGACTTAATAAATCAATAAGCCCGTGAAGCCGTGGTTTACAGTGAATTTATAACAGCTAAGGGCGTTGTTAGGCACGACGTGACGCTGTTATAAATTCATTGTAAACCACGGCTTCACAGGGCTTACTGCTTTAGAAAGCGGTTATTCCATATACGCATTAAGGTTTCACAGAATAAAACAGAACAAATAAAGTGTAATTATATTAATAAAAGTATTCTAAACAGTATTCTTCCACCAAACAATGTAGTTCCTTCGAACAAGCGGTTCCAACAAAGTGGTTGCCGAGCAACACACAGAAGTAAACAAAGGTGTATGTTTGTAGTGTAATTTGAAACAGCTTTGAACGTGGCTCAACCAATCAGAATCAAGGACCGAACTATCTGTTTTATAATTCACAATATAATGCATGCCAGGCCGATAGTTGGCGATGTCACTTAGTAAAGAAAGACTACACACCTGCGACATATGCATGCCTATACACACTGAACATGTAATTCAAATGCACACATCACCGTTTTCACAAATTTGCATTTTGTAGTTTACACAGAGATGATAATCGATTATTGTTCAGGCCACCAAAAGGCCGTTGTGAAGTAATTGAATGTCCAAAAGCATGAAAAAGTTTTCAATTTTAGTGTATACACCAATTAACTTTGATTCCAAAGCAGTTTATGCAAACATTTTCTTGTCAGATAAAAAATAAATAAAAATTCTGCCTCAAAGTAAATTTTTTATTGTTTTATGTGCATTTTAAGATTTTATGCACATCTTGGCATTCTCATCCAGCAATTTTAATGTGACATACCAAAATTTGAAAGAAAATGTATGGAAGGAAAATATTAGTGTGATTGAAACTTGCATAAATGAGCTTCTGAAGAAGGCAATGAGAGAATTACCTTTGTAACCATCACCACGACAAAGTTCTTCTCATCTATCTTGTATTCTTTTAGAGGTATATCGTCATTCAAAATTTTGCCTGTGTTATATGGAGAAAAACAAAAGCAATTTTATAAATCAAAAAGCATCTTATTAAATCCAAAGAAGAATATGGTGCATGCAAAAAGTAAAATTTGACAGTAATTAGTGCAAAAACTCACTACCATTTTGAGATCAGATTATAAAAAGAAAAATCATGTATTATCCTACTTGATGTTTTAACCAACTGATGTGTTTGTTACTGCATACCTCCTGTAATTTCAAGTCAATCAGACCATTGCATGTTGAGATATGAGTCTCCATGTGTTCACACTGTCTGGCAGACATTTTTAAAGCTGTCTGAAAAATTTCACCAGAAGACGAGCCCCTTAAATGTGCTTTTTTTTTTTAGATGTTCAAGCCTTTATTTTGGGTAAATTTACACTTACTGCAAAATTAAGAGATTAATGTTTAGACTTTTGCATGTTATAACCTGGAACTTGTATGTGGGATATAATTACAGTTAGATCCAAAAGATAGTTTTAGCAACATAGCACAGATGCTACAGAACACAGTTATTGGACTAGCTGTGTAAGATTGTGTCTACGCTAATATATTACTTCACAGGCATTACTGGCTTGTACTTTTAAATGCATAATACTATAAATTTACAGTTTATTGCTGGTCTGTGGTTTTACACTGCTGTAATATTTAAAGACTTCATATTATCGGTGCACTACTATGAAAATCACACAGCTTCAGTGTGGCATCAATAAGAAAAACTATAATTTCATTGATATTGTCAGTAATAGTTGTTCATATAAACTTTACTTAATACATGACCAAAAATCTTGTCCTTTAGATTTAATGTAATATTTATTAATTAAAAATTGTTGCTGCTCCAATTAAGCTCAAGTGTGCTCCCTTTAATCTCTTCCACATTGAACTTCTATGTAAATACATCATAAGCAGACTTTAAATATTAACTGATGGTTGTGACTTATAAAATGATTAATAACTTATTTTCAAGCTGTAAGATGACATAATCTAGACGTAACTATAGTTTATGCCCAAAGATGAAAGAGGCATGTTGACATTCATTTAATGAGGCTAGTTTCTGTGTTCATCCCCATGAATAAAATGTTTTATTGGTTTGTTTTGTTATTTGATTTTTGAATATGTGTTAACTTAGCGAATGTGTACAAGTCTAAATGTTGCAATGTGTTTGAATGACACTTAATCAAAATTGACGACTTTGTTTTTTTTGTGATTGACTCTGTATCTTCAAATAAAAAATAAAAAATAAATTATTCTTTAAAAGGTTGTTTAAAATAAAGAAGAATGTTTTAATAAAACATGGTGTGAACTTATTGGGAACAGGAGTGTGCTGAAAGGGTACAAAAAGTAAATATTATTGTGTTTAATTTTTTTTTAATTTTAATATAACTTCTTGCACTGAAACCGATATCTTGTGCCCTAAAAATGTCTCGATGTAGATTTTGGTTAGCTTTATAGGTATGTTTATCCTTAAGCTTTGCTATGGCAGAAATAAAAAATGTCCAAGAAACAGACCTGAATAGATTAGTTTTTGACCGACAGCTGGAAAAGCATCTTGCCCTTTTCTTCCTCTATCTTCTCTTTAAGAGCTTTTACCTGTATTTACAAGGACAGAATTTAATCAGAAACATCTTCATAATTCAAATTTACGTTGAGGACAAAATAAGAACTGTATGATTATGAAAGCAGGCAAATAATGCTCATGTGCTTCCCAAACTATCTTCAAGAGCAATAGATGGATTCATATGGGCACATAATGAATTATGAAGTAATTTCATCGTATTGCTTTGCTCAGAAACATTCAGAATGATATTGCATTATCTGGACACAACTTTTTTTTAACAAACCCTAAATTAATTCAAATACTCGTACAAAATAACACATTTATAAACACTATCCATTTAAATAAACGAGACACATGAATATGACTGCACAAAAGTTTTAAATAATAACAGTTCTTAACATTGATACAATTTATATCAGTAATGCATTGTCATTCTAGGAAAAAAAGAAACATGGCAAGCTGTTTTAATATTCATTCATAAAACAAACTAGCATATACACCACATATTCCAATTGTCAGTAGCATTTTTAACTAGTAAGATTTACTGAACTACAAAAGTACCCATTCTTACTAGTCATTACTTTAAAAAGAGGGAAATAAGGCCTCTGAGAAAATAAATTCTACTAGTTACAGTTGGCATACATACTAATGTTTCATTTATTAATACTAGTATCTATTGAATAAAAATTAGTAAAGCTGGACTACATACTAGTAGCTACTCGTATAACATACATATTTGGTTTTAATAAATAGTAAAAATAGAAGATGTACAAGCAATAACTAGTTGGTAGTGTATAGTTAACAAACCCCAAATTGGCCATTTTAACCAGTAACAATGCAATACTAGTCAATGGTGGAATAGTGACAAGTACTAGTGTCCAATGAATAAGCATGTGACTAACTATAGCGTTCTAGTATATAATCAATAGTCAACATCAGTGAAATAGACAATATGTACTAAACACTATTGGACTATACTTGCTGGTAATTGAGATAAGTAATAAGTAACATTAAAGAGAGTAGTTAGTTTAAACGAATATGTGTTAAAACGGCTTGCCACAAGACGAGAGCGTAAACAGACCGTTATTGTAAATCACACGACCGTTATTTTCAAATTAGCGGCCGCTGGAATGTGCGGCTCTGTGACGTCACCCGTTATAATGCAATATTATACAATGACAGCAACTGTCCTCGCGCGCGTTCCACACGGCGGAGGCCGCGGCGTTTCCCAGCGCGTCATGCCCGCGCCCTGCCATGTTTACACGGGCACAGACACGCACACTCACCGTCAACTCCTCGTCTATCTGCACTTTGAACGTCTGCTGCTGGAGGGTCTTCAGAGTGATCGTCAGCATTGTGTTTGAGCGCGAAACACAGCCTTGCAAGTGTCCTCAGTGAGCGAGCGTGGAGATGTGACTCAGCTATCTTCAGGAGGGATGAGGCGCCTGTGTTAAGGGAAGACGCCATCTACTTGCTGAATTGGACAAGACACATGGACGTACAGTGACCCTAAGAGTCGTACGAATATCTGACTGGCATTAAATGAGATAAAAATACCAAAGCAACACACGTTTCTAGAGCTTTCCTCAAGACTACCTTCACTGGCTCCGTCAGCGACAAACTGTTGGAGACCCACGAAAAAGGCAAATCTATATTTCTATATATCATTTTATATAGTTTTACATGTTTGTTTTCAAAAACATTTACATCATTTTTTTAACAAAAGTATTAATTTAATTGACTCTAGTAGTGAGGACAATTAATTGATTGTCGTAAATCAAGAGAAGAACGTGTTTTGTGTGTGTGTTCGATTCCAAAAGAATCGATTCCGAGGCTTTGAATCGAGAGTCGATTCCAACCCCATTAAGGGAATCGACTCCTCAGAGACTTTTTCAGTTCAACAAAGCTTATCAAACGGAAAGCTGCACAAATTTAAATTCACGAAAAATAAACTGAACGAAAACGAGTCGGAACTGAGATCATCTGAATTTTAGGAAGCAGCCTTCAGTTTGAAAAGCACCATTCTTATGCTTACTGAAACCTGTTATTAAGAGAGTTGTGAGATAAAAAAAAAAATCTTTACATTTTTATATTTTTATTACCATTCGCCTCCCTCATGCTCGCTAAAAGTGATTAGAAGTCCGATTAGTTTTCTGATTCGAATAGTTTAGTTTTAATGAACCGTATATTTACGGTATATTAAATTTATTTTATTTATGTTGTCCACAATTTTGAGCTCTGCACGACAGAATAGATCATGGCGAGATCGAGGGTCTTGATCTTATTTCCATCTAAATACTATTTTTAAAAACATTTCTATCAGCCAATGATAATTCTAAAAGAAAACGTCACATGCATAGATCAGTGGCCGAGAGCGCATCTGATTAATCAGTTCATCTTTTGGTTATTTTGTTTCATTGTACAGTTTGTTAATTTTGTGCAAAGCATACAGTCAAAGTAAACCATCATTCAGCTGAACTGTGCACATTTATTTTAGACACTTCATGTCTTGTTCAATTCATGAGATAGCTAAATGCATAGGCTATCCTGCTGAGCTGTGGACTAATTTCACTGGACAAAGCAAACAAAATAACAATTTATGTATATTCATTTTTTTTTTTTTAAATGAAGCTTCATATTATGAGAAGGATACTTTCTAAGACCTTTATCTTGCAGTCATGGTGAGGTTAGGTTCCTTCAATCTAAAAAAAAACAAGAATCGAAAAAGAATCGAAAACATCAGTGAGGAATCGATTCTTGAATCAATTACAGGAATCGGACTCGATTCCAAATGTTCTTTATGACTTTTTTTTACATTATGTTGTGTATTTTAATGATGTAGTCTATTATATTTTAAATTATATATATTTAATTTTAGAAAGGTTAGAATTTTTTAAATGGGACTTTTTCTGTCATTATGTTATCAAATAAATTAAATTCATATATATATATATATATATATATATATTATATATATTATATATTTATATATATATATATATATATATATATATATATATATATATATATATATATATATATATTTTATGGTGCTACACCTCCTACCTTATTTAATTTATTCTCAGGTTAGGTAAAGCAAGTCAAATCGGTCTTATTTCATAAGTATTTGAATTTCCATACTTACAGAATAGATCACAGAAGACTCGTTGTCTGTTCTGCTTAAGTCTAGAATCAGAGTCTTTGGCAGACGAGCTTCTGAGTTATTATTTGTATATTTTTATTGTATATAGGTTAAATATGTTACAAACAAAACACTAATATAAAACAAAGCATATAATTTGCAAGCTCTGTTGTTTAGAGGCATCAATGGCAAGGCAGCGCTCTGGAGAAGCTGTTCCACAGAACCAGCATCTGCTTTCCTCACTGCACTTCAGTCACTTATAGACAGCAGGTGGATTCCAGTGTCTTGTGACATCATGAGGTCTGAAATTCCCTAAGAAGCTCCCAATAATACTTCCATTTTCACATATTTCTCCTTGGGACTTTCTCTTTGATGCCTCCTTCACTCGCTCAACACAGCATTCTACAAAACATCCTTCTTTCTTTAAAGCTCAGTACTAATACATGTTTCATTCCTAGCCATACTGTTATTACTATATGCCATAAATGTTTTCTTAATAGATGCTTAAAACAATAACCTGTGTGGTGTCTTTCTTAATGAATTAAAAATAAAAACATGTGTGGCATCTTTCTTAATAAATCAAATACAATATTATGTGTGGTGTCTTTCTTAATAAATCAAATACAGTATTATGTGTGGTGTCTTTCTTAATAAATCAAATAAAGTATTATGTGTGGTGTCTTTCTTAATAAACCACTTTATTAATAAATCAAATACAATTATGTGTGGTTACAATACAAAGGTATTTCAGACCAAGAAAAGGCAAACTTGCAATAGGACAATTGCATATTTTCCTATATATATATATATATATATATATATATATATATATATATATCAAAAACATGGTTATTATAGTTAAAAGTTAAAACTAAAACATTTATGTTAACTGAAATAAAATAAAACAAATTTAAAGCTTTAACAAATTAAGATGAAACCAGAAAATATAATATATAAATACATAATATATGAAATATAAATCCAATTTAAATTATTAATAAAAAAAAAATGAATAAGTAAACATTTATTTTCCACCAAAAATGAGGACAATTTAACATCCATGAAAAACGAGCGGACGAGCATTTAAAAATAAATCATTTATTTAAAAAGTGCAAATCCAACAAATGATACATCAGAATTTTCCCTTGCTGACTCCAGACAGAACAGAAAACCCAAACATTAATTAATCTATAGTTTATCGGCCATACTATGAATATTTTTGGGGCATCTAGCAGCAAAAGAGCGAAAGAAATCAGAGTTAAGGGATGCGACATGTGACTAGAAAGGGCGGGCCAAAAATTCACACCACATAAAGAAAAGACGCCTGAAACGCGATCAGATCTGCTCATTCAGGAGGGAACTCCTCTTCACAACTCATCTTTAGGGATCGGATCGCCCTCACCCTCCTCTTCCTCCTCAGAAGGTTCTTCTGTGTGCTCTTCCTCCTCTGGCTCATCCTCATCTTCCTCCTCTTCATCTTCCTCATTATCGCCATCCTTCTTGCTCTTTTCCTCCTCTTCACGCTTCTTCCGTTCTTCCTCTTCCTGCTGGTCCTTCATTTTCTTTTCTGGTCCCTGACACAGAACAACAACATTATGGCATCAGCATTTATGGTTAAATAATAACGCTTGTGGAAACAAATGTAAGAACTGATCACAGATATCATATAAATGTAAATCATTAATACTAATATGTTGTCAACAGTGACCCTGCAGACATTTTACCTTTGTTGCCATGTTTCTGTACCAAATTTTTCTGCCTCCTCAACATCATCAGTGATGAGGAAGTTATCAAAGATCGCTCCAGATTTCACCTGTAAGAAAGGTCAACAGATCGCTTAACACAATGTAAAATCAACAAAATTGTGCAATCACCATAAAAAAACCTACAAATGACCTTTAATTACAATGTTGATTTAACGGTATCGCCAATCTAAACCATACCTGCCAAAGATCCAGTCCCAGAATGCCAACGCTTGTCAAATTTGTAAATGGTGTCGCCTGGAGTGTATTCAGGGTTGTCGATTTCGGGTGAATCCAGGTGCCTTTGTAGTTGGGGTTGTCAATCTGTTTTGGTTTCCACTCGCCTACATAAACAGAACTTTGTTAGCGGTTGATAAAACTGGTTCCTCGTTATGAACAATCACTCTGATTGAAAAGATCAGTTAGTTTTGAAAACACAGTAGAACGCCCATGTGAAACAACCTTGAATATTAATCTCTCTCAACAACTCCTAAAAGGTCCAAACCTATTTGTGAATGAAACCAGTCTGTAATGGTTTTAGCTAGTCTCCCAAGGTCCAAAACTAGACCAATCAGACCAGTCTGAAGCACTTTACTGGCTTTATGTTTGGTAGATCTTAATGTATTTGGATCTTCTACTTGAGAACATCTCTGATAATGAGATGATAACATCACTAGCTTTCAAAACACCTGGAAAGTCGAAACCACTTGGTATTGAACCCTAAACCTTCTTCTGGCAGTCTACCATGCACAAGTCTAAAGTGGTTTTAGATGGTCTCCCAAGTGCCCAAAACTGGTCTAAAACCATCAAACTAGACCAATCTGACTACTCTGAAGCACTTTATGGCTTTATGTTTGGTAGATCTTAATGCATTTGGATCTTCTACTTGAGAACATCTCTGATAATGAAGTTATAGCATTAATCACTCTCAAAAACTCCTTGAAAGTCCAAACTTACTTGGTATTGATCCATAAACTTTCTGGCAGCTTACCCTGCATAAAAGACAACTCTAAAGTGGTTTTAGATGGTCTCCCAAGTGCCCAAAACTGACCTAAAACCATCAAACTAGACCAATCCAAGCAATTTGAAGCACTTTAGGCTTTATGTTTGGTAGATCTTAATGTATTTGGATCTTCTACTTGAGAACATCTCTGATAATGAGAGGATTACATTACTCGCTCAAAAAACACTTGAAAGTCCAAACCTACCTGTTATTGGACCCTAAACCTTCTTTTGGCAGCCTATCCTGCAGAAAGGACCAGTCTAAAGTGGTCTAAAGTCTAAAACCATCAAACTAGACCAATCAGATCAGTTTGAAGCACTTTACTGCTTTATGTTTGGTAGATCTTAATGTATTTGGATCTTCTACTTGAGAACATCTCTGATAATGAGATGATAACATTACTAGCTTTCAAAACACCTGGAAAGTTGAAACCTACTTGGTCTTGAACCCTAAACCTTCTTCTGGCAGTCTACCATGCACAAGTCTAAAGTGGTTTAAGATGGTCTCCCAAGTGCCCAAAACTGAACTAAAACAATCAAACTAGACCAATCCAAGCAATTTGTAGCACTTTACGGCTTTTATGTTTGGTAGATCTTAATATTAGTATCTTCTACTTGAGAACATCTCTGATAATGAGATAATAACATTACTTGCTTTCAAAAACACTTGAAAGTCCAAACCTACATGGTATTGGACCCTAAACCTTCTTTTGGCAGCCTATCCTGCAGAAAAGACCAGTCTAAAGTGGTCTAAAGTCTAAAACAGACCAATCTGACTACTTTGAAGCACTTTATGGCTTTGGCTATGTTTGGTAGATCTTAATGTTTTTGGATCTTCTACTTGAGGACATCTCTGATAATGAGATGATAACATTACGCTTTCAAAAACTCCTGGAAAGTCCAAACCTACTTGTTATAGAAACCTTATTCTGGCAGCCTATCCTGCAGAAAGACCAGTCTAAAGTGGTCTTAAGTCTAAAACTATCAAACTAGACCACTTAAACAATCCGACCACTTTGAAGCACTCAGTGGCTTCATGTTTGGTAGATCTTAGGATCTTCTTCATGAGGACTGATGTTTTGTACCTTGTACTCAGGGTTCGGGATCATGGCAGGTTCCCATTCTCCGCCATGTCTTCATCCCAATCGCCTGGTTTCTTGGCATCAGGGTCGGGAATGTTCTCAGGTTTGTCCCAGTCCTAAACATAAAGCACCATTGGATACATGTCTAAGAGTAACTTTTTTTAAATATCAAAGATTTCTGCACACTACAGTTTTGTCGACTGAAAATGTACCTCAGGTTTCGTGTCATCAGGATCGCCGATTTTCCGGTCGTCCCAATCCTCTGGTTTCTTGGCCTCTGGATCCTTAATCTTTTTGGAGGAAGGAAATCCCAATCTTCTTCCAGAGAACCTGACTCCACCTTCTCGTTGTCGATTTTCACTCGTAGGTCTGGTCTGGCCGCAGGATCAGCGTGATACACGCGCGTGAGTTCATCGTCCTGATGAGCACAAGCGAAGAACTGAGTTGCAACAGCTGCGATTAAATCTTGAGCTATTTTAGTTGCATTAATAAAACATACTTTGCATTTGATGTCCTTCTTGATTAGGTGGTTCTGGCCTTTGTAGTTGAAAATGAGCGCACTTTCTTGGTGCTGTAGCCACAGATGTCGGTCCTACAAGGAAGATCAAAATGAAAATGACACAAAGATAGTGAAAGACAGTTTGATTTCACGTTGACCTCGCAATGCTGTTGAGGTTTTACTGGTTTTCTTGGTGGAAGAAAGTGACTTTGTGCACATTTTAAAGCCACCAACAGTAACTTACCGAACATGATGTAGTACTGCAATCGCCGCATATCGGTCTGGTCCAAGTCGGCGGGAAGATTTTCACGCACTCCACCGCCGCAGTCGATCTTCTGCTCGTGTTTCACAGTGAACTGGATGACGAGTGTTTTACCCTCATTACTAAACGAGTCAAGCGACTGGATACAGCATAAAACCGGCGCCTTGACTTGTCTGCAAACCTTTAAGGAGAAAAAAACATTGCATTTTCATTGCAAGTCATCTCACGCTCGACTTGTACTTATTTGCATTTGCTCTTCAGATGAAGACATTTGCATAAGACATCGAAAGTGCTGGTGAAAGAAGCCGGACCTCTGACCTTTATCAAGCTCGGCATCGCCATAGAATTTCCCTGAGGTCAGTTTCCACTGGTCGAGTCGGATTTGTGTTTGGATTCGACCCATCGGCTTTTCCAACCATCTGGAGAGACAAAGTTTAGCTGTTAGAAACTCAATTATCAACTTTGGATTTTAGAATATTTAATTGTGGCTGCTTATTCGCTCCTAATTATAAATGACCTTTTTTTTTTTTGTCATTTAGTAATTATTTAATATTACACTAAACATTGCACTATTTTTAAGATATCTCTACTTTTATTAGTAGACTTTTCATTAACATTATTTTTATCCACATTTCCAATAAGAAATTTACATTTGTTTATAATTATATGTAGTATATCGATTTTTTTACATTGGTTATATATTGTTTATCAGCCACTCGAAAGTATTTCCAAGCTGGAATATTAATATTGGTCCATTTAAATTATGCAAATAATTGTAAGTTAAAAACAAAAGATATGAAACTCTATAGTGTGTTAATTTTGCTTTTACACGACAACAACAGTTTAATAGTCTAAAAAGTGAACTGAAACCAAAACCTAACACTTTGATTCATCGATATTTCCCGTTTGCCATAATCCATGAGTAAATACGCATTTAGACAAAATTCTGAATCATTCTCACAAATCTTGTAATCTAGCATGACTTATAAGTATTACACAGTTTAGTATGCAAATACAGTAAATATTAAAGTGACATACAACAGGCTCTGATCAAAGAAATGCATGAAAGTAAACTTGCTCAATACATGTTTAAAAGACATTAAAGATATTATTTCGACATTTTTCAAGAAACACTTTCATGTCAGTTTAACAGTGACAATGTATCTGATGTCATGCTCGACCGAAGAGAGTGAAATTACCTCCGTCCAGAAATTGTTCTTTAAAATACACATCTGCATGTGCAATGAAAGCCATTGCAGATATGAAACACACTACCGCAGCGATCCGCATCTCTGCACTGTTAAAGGACCTTTATTAGATGAAGATCCTGATACTATAATGAATCGCGCTCGAGGTGAAGGGTCCGTGAAATATGGCTCGCTTGTGTTCCTGCACAGATGGCTGAGGACCATTGGCTGGACGCGCAGCCAATCAGAGGAGACCACGAGTGAGGAGTCAGCGCCGTGGGCGGGCTTCTGCGAAGCAGGTGACGTGAACGCGAAGGAAGTGTGTCGAAATAAAAACAAGTATAGTGAGATGTGTAATGATGTTAATGTGTATTTTTGCGTACATATATTTTATGTTGCTTACTACCACTCATATAATTTAATAATTCAATAATTGTACAAATAGTAATGAAGATGTACATGTGGTTTCTTCCAAAAAAAAAAAAACCTTGTA
Source organism: allo-octoploid hybrid of Carassius auratus x Cyprinus carpio (assembly GCA_024542945.1). Classification (NCBI taxonomy): domain Eukaryota; kingdom Metazoa; phylum Chordata; class Actinopteri; order Cypriniformes; species allo-octoploid hybrid of Carassius auratus x Cyprinus carpio. Next base: position 2,227,925 of record CM045072.1, read on the forward strand.
GTAGTACAGAAAAAATAGTAATTATTTTAAAACAAAAACAATGTTTTATCAGTATAAAAATATGATGGTCTTAAATGTACATTTACAATTATGTTTTAATATTGTAAATGTGCGCATTGCTGAACTCAAAGATCAGTCTCTACAAAATAAATGTAATAAAACAGGGTGAGACTCTGAGAGTTAGAGACTTTTATTGATAATGGTGCAGATGCAAAACTAATGAATAGCAGTAGTGGTGGTGAGTGGAAATATCAGCAATATCAAATATCTGAGGAAAATAATATCAAGTCTTTCAAATAAGGTGGATACAACAGGTATTTTTAAAATCCTTTAAAGCCTCGGTCAAATATGAATATAATTAAGAAAAAAATAGACTAATAATGATTAGAAGAAAACAAACAAACAACAAAAAAAGCATTGTTATACTAAATCTAACACAAGCAAAGCGATTTCTGCTAATCATCAGTATTTATCTTTATCTATATTTTTATATAAAGCAATAAATTAAGATTAATATTTTTTTACATTTATTTATTTTTTAATTATATGAGAAATGACATTGCTTCTAATGTGGGAAATTGTGCTTGATCTTGTTCAGTCAATCAAAAGTAGTCTATGAAGAAGATATGTTGTGTTTATTTCACTGTTCTTAAAGTATATTATAATGTCTCACCGATCAGTATTTTTCAGGTTAAAGGGAGCTATGGGAAGTTGTTTGTTTATTATTGTGGATAGAAAAACTTAAAGAAAACTAATGAACTTAACAAAATGTAAACTTTTACAAATAATGTTTTAATAATGTAAAACTTTATATGTGGCACACTGCTGAAATTGTTCAAATATACATATAGTTTGTTTTCCTCCAGGAGGTGTGCAACATAATAACTGTAATAAAACATGCAGAGACTCTTGTAGCTCAGAGGGAATAAAAACTTTATTGATAAAGACAGATGACAGCAGTAGTAAGAGAGAGATCTGTGTGTCTCTTTACTCATTTGTTTTATGTATCTGAGAGAAATATAAACAATAAAACCTTTCAATCTGAATTTAAAATAATCTGAGCTTGAAAGAGAGCCCATGTTCAAAACAAGATCAGTATTGAATACAGTATGAAAAACAAGAGCAAAAACACACTTGAAGAACCTGTAAATTTCAGCCTTCTGCTTTAGATTTCAATATTTCCTAAAAGAACATAAATGCATAAATTAATAAATATCAGAAATATTAATATATGCAGTATTTTGTGAGAAATTACGTCATCAATCATGCACCTGTTGTGTGAATCTGTGCTTGATCTTGTTCAGCTCTTCTGGATCTGATGTCATAAACCAGAAGAATGACAGTAGCCAGCCACCAGAGCAGAGAGGACCAATGGATCACAGCTTCAGTAGAACCACAGCAGTGGACAGAGTCTGAGGAATAAAAACACAAACTGAGATCAGCTCAGTCAATAAACATTAATATCAGGCCGACATCAACTGATATCAGCTCTGCTGTACCTGAACATGTGTGACAGAGTGCAGTCTTGAGATGTGTAGTCCGGTTGGTGAATGAATGAGCCACAACACAGCTGTAGGAATCATCCAGACACTCAACCTCCAGAGGTAGAGAGAGACTGATGCTGAGATCAGACACACTGATGCTGGACAATAAACTGTTTCCTTTGTACCAGGAGAGAGTCACATGACCCACATTCACCACTGAACACAGCAATGAACAATATGATGATGATGATGATGAAGAGCATTGGGAAGAGTTACTGCTGATGACAGGAACAGGCAGACAAGCTGGAAAACAATAGAGAAAAAAGATAAATAAGAACAAATCTAATCAACAATCTTATTTTCTTTTCAATCAGTGTGTTGAATGTGTGTTAATATGATGTATCATCTCAAACAATAAAATGATTGAATAATTAAAAATATGTAAACCGTTGGTAAAACAAGAATTTTGAAGGACAGGACAAATGATCTGTACTCACCATAGACAGAAACACTGAAAGCTTTTAATGACCGTTTTACTCAATTATCAGTTGTCATAATCTCCAGCATGTTCAGTTGTGATGTTAGGTGATGGTCAGAGATCCAGTTTGATTGTTCAGCTTCAGTCTGTCGTTGAATCTCTCGTCAAGAACATCATCATATACAGTGCTGAATTTGTCCCTACATCTATACGTGCAATTAAAGTGCTTTCATTTCCAAACCTCCACTGAATCTGATCATCATCCATTATTTCAGTATGATTAGAGTTTAGAGTGACTGAATTTCCCTCCATCACTGATATTTCATCTGTATCACCAACACACACACAGAACAAATGTACACAGGGTTTGTCACAGAGTAATGTTGTTAAATAACTTTGTTTATGAAAGAAAAGTTTAAAACTAAACTAAAACTAAAATTTGAAATGAATAATATAAAACAAAGACATACACAAAGAAGCAAAATAGTGTGTGGATTATATCTAGTGATTAAAGAATAAAACAGTCCAAACAAATATTTAACTCACCATAGACACAAGAATGAAAATGATATTCATATATTTGCTCTCTAGTTTATAAAATCCATCATGTTCAGTTGTGAGGTTTGTGATGGTCAGAGATCCAGTTTGATTGTCCAGCTTCAGTCTGTCTCTGAATCTCCGTCAAGAACATCATCAAATACAATGATGCTGTCGCTCATTACATTGATTTCAGCTATTAATGTTTTTCAATCCAATACTTCCACTGAATCACATCATTACCATTTATTTCAGTAAGACCAGAGTTTAGAGTGACTGAATCTCCCTCCATCACTATTACTGACTTCAGCCCTGTAGCTCCAAACACACCTGAGAACAGAGTTATTCACAGATTAAAGCTTTAAAATTAATTGATGTCGGTTTGATGAAGCTTCACTAAAACACTTAAATAAACAAATAAATAAATACTTAAATATTCTAAATAATATTATGAAATAATAATAATAAATAATATTCTGCAGCAGTACAAAGACAAATAATATTGAGTAAAAGAGAAACAGATTTATATATGGAACAAAATCTCGAGTTTGTCAGACCTGTGTTCCTGTGTCTTGTGTTTTGCTCCTCATGTGCTCCCCATTACCCAGTTTCTCCCTTGTTGATTAGGTCATTGATGTCAGGTGTTCCTCGTTAAGTTAGTTCCTGGTATTTAAGCCCTGTGTTTTCTTGTATCCTGCTACCAGTGTTATGCATCAAACTTCTGTACTACGTGTGTGCTCCTGTTGTTAGTCTTAATTTGGATGAATAAAGATTGTTCCTTGTGTTATTATCTGTCGTCTCCACGCTACTCGTTCCTCACAGTAGGCAGACCATGACAGAACACTGAACCGAACAGTAAGCGCCCTTCTCCTTGTTTTTGTTTCCTTTTTTGAAAGATTTGTTTTCTGTTTTCCCCAGCATCATGGAAACCGCTGCAAGATTCTCCAGCCAGCTGGCGCTCAGAGTCAAGCCCACAGGCCATTCCCAAGTCAAGCCCTGCCGCCCCATTTTCAAGTCCATCTGCCTCTCCATGCTCAAAGCCTGCTGGCCAATTCACTCCCAAGCCCTCAGCTGACAGCAGGTGTCTCCCTCACCTCAAAACAAGGAGGACTCTGAGGAGGAAAAGACTGTTAACTGTTAGCAGTGTTGGATCCAGCCCCTGAGTCCACTCCAGTGTTGGCTCCAGCCCCTGAGTCTGCTCCAGTGTAGCTCCAGCCCGAGTCCGCTCAGTGTCAGCTCCAGCCCATGTGTCCACTCCAGAAGGGCTCCAGTTCCACGTCCAGCCCAAAGGGGCTCCAGTCCCCAAATCAAGCCCAGAGAAGGCTCCTGTTCCTACGTCCAGCCCAGAGGGGCTCCTGTTCCCAATTTAAACCCAGGAGGACTCATTTTCCCTACTTAAGCCCAAGAGGACTCCAGTCCCATGTTCGCACAACCCCAGGGGTTAGGGGCTATAGGGCTCCGACCATGAGGCCAGGCCAAGTGCAGAGGCCAAGGCCACAGAGGCCGTGGCTCTCTGGACTGCCTGCTCTGCCATGGCCCTCTGAGTTCCCTGCTCGCCATTGCCTCCTGAGTTCCCTGCTCGCCATGGCTCCCTAGTCTGCCTGCTCGCCATGGCTCCCTAGTCTGCCTGCTCGCCATGGCTCCCTGGACTGCCTGATCCGCCTGTCAGACTGGACTTTATTCAGCTTGCATGCCTTTCTAACCATCCAGACTGCTCGCTCTGTGTTTCTATTACACCAGCCTGAGCAAGTGGTCAAAGGCATCTGTCCAGTGGGCAGTCCTAAAGAGGATTTTGCTGCCTTTGTGCCGCCTGCTCCAGCCACCAACCTCTGTGCCCCTGCTCCACCTCGCTCGACAATTAGCTTCACCTTTGCTCCTCCCTCCCTCGACTATACCAGAAACCATGGCCTACAGCTTCTCCGGCTCCCTCATCCCTCTGAGTCCTTGGTCAGTCGTTGACCTGCCTGCACCTGTGGCTTGGCTGGCTCCTCCTACCCTCGGCTCCGCCATCCTCGGTCCCACTGACTCAGCCTCTGCCCTCAGGATTTCCAGTTCCTCCTCGGACACTCGTCATCGGAGAAAAGAGGAAAAGCGAGGAAAAGAGGAAAAGCGAGGAAAAGAGGAAAACTCCGACAAAATAATTCAGGATGATTCAAACTGCAAATAGACCCATTTAGTTAGGTCTGATCTTCTGTCTCCATCAGTTGATAATGATTAGAAATCTAGGCTGCGTTTCCGAAACCATACGCTACATCGTTTTTAAGTTATACCTTAAGCAGCGTGTTTCCTGAAATGTTCTTAGAAGTATATCTTTTGTAAGTCATACTTTTGTAAGGTTGGTGGGACCACTCTTAGCTATACCTTATCAATGTTGACAGTTCACAGTTCTTTATATCTCAGTCTATATAATTCTTATGTTGTAATACACCCAGTGTTCAATTAGGCTAACTGAAGTGTTTTAATGCAAAGAAAAAATTGTCATTAGACTGATGGTTGTTTGCTTTTTTATATTATCCAAAGGTACATCAGCTGGCAAACCATTAGGCAGTAAAGTCTTAGGAGTCTATTTAAAGGGAATGATTGTGGTGTGGAGTTAGGTCAAACTATGGCAGCGATACAGGGAATGGTGCTAAATCAAAGACGCCGCTGTCTGCGAGCCATGTAGTGCATGTGTGTTAAAACTTTAGTCTCCTGGCTACCATGTCAGAAACTGCAATTCTTATTATATAAAAAAAGAAAGAAAGAAAGAAAAGAAAATCTTGTTGGTCCGACTTTGTGAGATTAACTCAATGGAGCTACTCTATCCTCTCAGCCCCAAAATTCAGCTGCTGGTGGCTCTCCTCTTTCTCTCTTTTCTCCTGCCATAGCTGTTGATTATATGTTTTGTGTGTATGCCTTTGTTGAGTAAGTTATTCAATAACGGAAATTGGTGATTTGTACCAATAATGTGATGCGCTGCTGATTGTGGAGTATGGAAAATATATTATGATAAAATCAATGACCCTTTTAAAAGCCAGTGAAGGCATGATATGTTTGGGCATGAGATTCGGGTTTGTGCACTCATCTGGAAATTATATAAAATATCCAGTGTTAGATTTAGTTTGCAATTTGGATTATTTTTATTAGATGAGTCCTGATAAATACAATTTCAACTGAAGTGCTTCTTGTGGTAAGCATGTCACTAGGTGAAAAAAGTGCAGTAAAATATACTTTATTTAAATGCACTTAGTAGTCACACTTCCATAAAAATGGCTCTATTTTTGCACTAATTTTGTACTTAATATACAAAAATTATTCTGATTCAGGCCATCTTGGCCTGAGTCCCGCCAAGATGGTGCCACGCCATGGGTCCCCTAGGCCTGCACCGCCATGGGTCCCCGCTAGGCCTGCACCGCCATGGCTCCCAGCTAGGACTGCTCTGCCATGGCTCCCCACTGGACTGTCCCCATGGCTCCATTGTCTGTCACTGCTCACACCCGGTCCAGGTCCCCTCTGCTCCATTGTCTCGTCACTGCTCCACGCCAGGTCCCCTCTGCTCCATTGTCAGTCCTGCTCCCGCGGTCCCCTCTGTCCATTGTCAGTCACTGCTCACTGCAGGTCCCCTCTGCTCCATTGTCTGTCAGTTGCTCCACGCCCAGGTCCCCCTCTATTCCATGGTCTGTCCTGCTCCAAGGCCCAGGTCCCCTCTATTCCATTGTCTGTCACTGCTCCATGCGGTCCCCTCTGCTCCATTGTCTGTCACTGCTCCACTGCCCAGGTCCCCTCTATTCCATGGTCTGTCACTGCTCCAAGGCCCAGGTCCCCTCTATTCCATTGTCTGTCACTGCTCCATGGCCCAGGTCCCCTGCTCCATTGTCTGTCACTGAAAGTGGCGTGACATACAGCCAAGTATGGTAACCTATACTCGAATTGTCTCTGCTTTTAACCCATCCAAAGTGCACACATTGTCTGTCTATGGAGCATGATGCAAAGTGCATACTGCTCCATTGTCTGTCACTGCTCCACTCCACCACCCTCCTGAACTTTTTGGGTTTTGTTTGTTTTGCATCTGGAGCCCCTTGGGGTATGCAATGTCTGTTTTGGGGTTTTGTTTCATGTTCATATTTTCATGTCTTTTATTTTGTTGTTGTTTGATTTGCTGTTTGTGTCATGCTTCCCTTGCCCTCATGTATCTCTGCCTTGTGTATGTGTCATGTTCTGATTGGTTTGTTGTTTTGTCATGTGATTATCAGTTCTGTTTACTCATTGGTTGTTTTAGTCATGTGCCTTGTTCCCTATTGGTTTGTTCATGTCATGTGTCCATCATTGTCTGTTATAAGTAGTCATGTTTTTGCCATTAGCCCTTGTCATGTATTACGTATGTACCTGCTGTTGGTGAGTCAAGTCTGTTCAAGTCAAGTCAGTTCAAGTCAAGTCAGTTCAAGTCAAGTCAGTTCATGTTTGTTCAAGTCGGTTCATACCTCATCAAGTCAAGACTTTGTTTATTGTTTGGATTATGTTTGGATTTTGGATAGCACTTTGTAAATAAACTGCACTTGGGTTCATCTAGCCCTTCAGTGGACTACTCATTACATAGTTCTTCTTAAGATAATCTTAAAACATCTGTACTCAACAAATGTACTTCAACCGTGCTATTTTGGGACACCATTAATATGAATTAAAATATGCTTTTAACATACTTTCTCTGCATTAAAAAAACATTGTATTTTGTTACCACTTGTACAATTGAAACCATATTTTATGCACTTTTAAATATACTTATCATACATAGAAAATGCACTTATTAATTTAATATTTAATATTTAATATTTAAATATAAGAATAATATACTATGGTATATTATTCTGGGTCCCAAAACATTGTTTTATGTCTGTTAGTCTCATTTCCTCGTCTTGAACAGTCTCACCTTATCACAAAATCATCAGATGAACACTCGGAAACACATCTATGATCGACAGAGCCTTCTGGAAATTGGCAGTGTGTACAAACATCAGCTTTAGCTGGTGACCACTGAGAAGCTATGAGGGCCTCTGTCTGCTGCTGAAGCTGAACCCGAGACTGCGCCTTGCCCTACTGATGCTACCGCACAAAACAGTGATGCTGGCGTGTGAGAGAGGACAGAAGCGGGACAAAGCGTGGAGCACACGAGCTAGGCTAAGGGCTAACCCCACTAGACCAGCGATTCCATCACTCATGCTTTTAAAGCGTTCACTCTCTAGAAAACAAATTGGACTTAATTCAACTCAGTAGATCTACACAGCATGAGACAAGGGATAGTTGTGTGTTTGTTTTCACTGAAACATGGCTAAAGCGACAATATCCTAGACTAGCTATTTAGCTGCATGGACTTGCCTGCTACCGAGCTGCCAGAGATTCATCACTGCCTGGTAAGGCTCACTGGGGTGGCTTGTGTGTATGTCAACAAAGAGTGGTGTAACAATGTTGTGGTAATGACAAAACACTGTTCATCGCTGGTGGAGTTTATGTTTGTGAAATGTCGACCGTCTCTATCTTCCAGGGGAGTTCACGACCATTGTTATTGTCAGCAGTTTACATTCCCAGGATGTGCTTTTGGAGCTGTACAGCCATCAGTGAACAACAAACAAATAACCCCAATGGCTTTTTATAATAGCCGGTGACTTCAACCACGCAAACTTAAAGACAGTTTTGCCAAAGTTCTACCAACATGTGAACTTTGCAACAAGGAAAAACACACTGGACTTTGTTTACACAACAGAAAAGGATATGTACAAGGCTGTACCCTGCCCACCTAGGGTACTCTGATCACATCTCTGTTATGCCAATTCCAGCATACAGACCACTTTTGAAACTCAACTTCAAAACTCATCACAATGATGCTACCTCAATACTACAGGACTGTTTTCACTGCATAGCGGCAACATTCTTAAAGAGGCAGCCACCTACAACAGCCACACAGACCAGGAGGAGTAAACTGAAACTGTGAGTGCTTATATTAAAAGTGCATTGATGATGTGACAGTCACCAAGACCATCACCACAGGTGCAAACCAGAAGCCGTGGAAGACAGCAGAGGTTGTGGGCTGCTAAAGTCCAGAGTTGAAGCATTCAGATCAGGAGATAAAGCAGCCCTCAAAACAGCAAGAGCCAATCTGTCCTGTGGCATCAAAATGCAAAACAGTCATATGCTCAAAAATCAACAGTCATTTCACAGACAACAGAGACAAACATAGCCTGTGGCAAGCCATTCAGAACATCACTGACTACAAGCCCCTGCCACAGGCCTGTGATGACAACACATCCCTCCGGATGCACTCAACCACTTTTATTCACTGTTTGAAATGCAGAATGACACACCTGCAAAACTGGCCATACCTCCAAACGACCAGGGCTCTGTCCGTCTCCAGCCCGTGAAGGAAGACCCTATCTAGGATTAACCCACTGAACGCTGTGGGTCCTGACAACATACCTGGCGTGCTGCACAACTGACAGATGTCCTAACAGATATCAACACCTCGATGAGCCAGGCATTCGCTCTCCACATGTCTCAAATCTACAACAATCATACCGGTACCAAAGAAATCACCTGTGTCCTGTCTAAATGACTACCGTCCCATAGCGCTGACTCCAATCATGATGAAGTGCTTTGAGAGGTTAGTCATGCACAACATCAAAACCAGCCTCCCCAACACACTCGATCCGCTCCAGTTTGCATACCGTCCAAACCACTCTACAGCGATGCAATTTCTCCACCCTCCACCTGGCTCTTACCAACCTAGAAAATAAAGACTCCTATGTAAGAATGCTTTTCATCAACTTCAGCGAGCATTCACACAATAATCCCACAACAGCTCATTAATAAACTAAACCTGCTGGCCTTAACAGTTCCCTCTGTAATTGGATCCTGGACTTTTAACTGGAAGACCTCAGTCAGTCTGTGTCGGCCATAACACCTCGAGCACTACCACACTGAGCACAGGTGCCCCACAAGGCTGTGACTCAGCCTGCTGCTCTTCACGCTGCTGACCCAGCCTGCATTGCCAAGTTCAGCTCCAACCACATCATCAAGTTTGCGGATGACCGACGGTGGTAGGTCTCATCAGTAACAGCGAGGAAAAGCACTCAGAGAGGAGATGGTGGAAGTGACACAACTGGCTGAATGGTGTGGCACTAACAACCTGTCCCTCAATGTGGAGAAGGAGGTTGTGATGGACTTCAGGAGAAACTCGTTGACCCCCACTGACCATCGACAGCTCGACTGTGGAGAGAGTCAGCAGCACTAAATTCCTGGGGTGCACATCACAGAGGATCTCAACTGGACCACCAACACCATCTCCCTCCACCCATCCTCACCACATTCTACAGGGGCACCATTGAGAGCTTGCTAAACCAACTGCATCACTGTCTGGTATGGGAACTGCAGTGCTGCTGACTGCAAGACCCTCCAGCTGAGAGTTAACACAGCTGCAAAGATCATCGGTGCCCCTCTCCCTCCATCCTGGACATTTTCCTTATACCATGCTCCAGCAAAGCCAACAGTATTGTGAAGGACCCCAACCATCCCTCCTACAGTCTTGTCCAGCTCCTACCATCAGGAAGATGGTCCGAGACATCAGAGTCCGATCCGCAGACTACTCAACAGCTTTTCCTCCCAGGCTGTGAGAGCCCTGAACTCAAATCACCCCACCCTCCTCTGAAACCCTACACAACACCCCTACCTCCTGAAATATGGACCATCTCACCTCCTCCACCCCAAACACCCGAACCTTACCACATTACAGAAAAACTGTCTGAAACAATTTTTTTTTCTGTGCAATTCGAGTGTGCTACATACAGGTGAGTGGGCCTGTACAAACTACCTGTAGTAACACATTCCTCTATGCACTAGACAATTTTCACAGACACTGCTGTGTGTACATAATACCAAAATGACTCAGGAACATGTGTATGTTTACATGCTCATGCACTACAAATAATCTTGAACTGTTCCCCAGCCAGCTGCTTGATTTACAATGTTTCTCTTTGCACATGTACAGTATTATGTGAAGCATTTGTATGTTTTTTTTTTTTTTTTTAGTTTATGTATAGGCAAACATTTATATATAGTATATTTATAGTCAAAATCTGTCAGTAGGTTAGTTGTGTATAGGTACATTATGTGAAGAATTCAGTATAGTTTGTATTTTTTAGTTTATGTATAGGTAAACATTTATATCTAGTATATTTATAGTCAAAATCTGTCAGTAGGTTAGTTGTGTATAGGTTTATACTGTTTTACTCTAATTGTTGTATGTCTGTATTTACTGTATGTAGCACTGTGGTCCTGTGAGGCACGACATTTCGTTCCACTGTATGTCCACACATGTAGTGGAATCTGGAATGATAATAAAGCTCAACTTGACTTGACTTGAAACTCTGGGTTTACTGAAGAAAACCTGCTCCCAACCTGGTTAGGTTCACAGAGTAAGTTACCATGGTAATCTCTTTCATAAATTGGCTTGACTTAACTTGCTTTCTCGGTATTGACAAACCTCCCATTCTGAAACAGAAAACCCAGAGTTTTCCTCATTTCAGGGTTAACATACTCAGAGTTTTCACTTAATCTCCTTTCTGAACGGGCCTCAGATGTAACAAATAATCAGATTAATGAAAAACTATAGAAATAAACTCATGAACAGAAAACACATTAAATACAAGCTACATTAACTACAAATTAAGCCTCAACCATTAATCCATTCTAACTAAATTAACCAGTAATTTATTATATGGTACAAGAACGGAATCAACTGAAGGCATAAAAACTCATTTCAAACTCACCAACCAGAAGCCACAAACACAAAACTGCGTGAAACATCTTCAACACTTTCAGTCCACAAATATGAAAAGATAAACTCTTCAAAACTGGTTCAGTAATAACATGACAGATGCACTGATGTGAAGCTGCCCGTGTAGTAGTTGCGTGAAAATCCACCTTCATCTAAACTAACCACAACTCTTTAAGAGTTAATGCAGTAACGTCTAGCTCTTTTTTTCTCTCTGATTAATTCACATCCTCTGAACATTGTGCTTGAGCTCCAGTAGGCCACAACATCCTGTAGGTCAATGATGTAATTTTCAACAGAAATAAACTGACCAATGAAACACATTCAGAACCTATCATACACCGCGAAAATGTGGCACAAGGCGACGCAAGTGTTTTTGCTAGTTTCAACCCAACGGAGTACTCATTTTCCGTCCAGCTATGTTTTTAAATAACAAATACATTTAGCCCATTTGTCTGCAATGGGTGCATTGTTGGCGTGTTGCTATATGGAGGAAGTGAAAATAGACTGTGCCATAGACCAACTCAAACCTGGTCTAAAGTCTAAAGTCAATGGCACAATATTTTTTTTTGTTATTTAAAGAACCGTTAGTAGAAAATTCAGCCACTGGGTGGGTCCACAGCACACGTCACTTTGCTTATTACACACAGGGACATGCAGCAGCACACAAACATGCCAAATATTCAAAATGAAAGGATTACAGTGTAAAATAATATCGTGTAGGCTACATAAATATAAAATGTCATAATGGATAGCTCAGCGCGATGAGCAGGTCTGTGCACCTTAAAATCCGCCATTGAAATAGCGAATCCGCCATGGGCGCTAACTCACTTTTAAAGGAAATGGGAGATGAGACCGTTATGCAAAAGAGCATGACCGTTTTTCCGCATGTTATGCTTGCAAAAGTGGATTCGAAAGCCTTAAGTGCACCTTAGCCGTGCGCTTTAGACCATTCACTTAGATCGTTAAAATAGGGCCCTTAAACTCACCAACCAGATTCCACAAACAAAAGCAGAAGAAACATCTGGAAACATCTTCAAAGGTTTCAGTCTATAAATATGAAAAGACAAACTGGTTCAGTAATAAAATGACAGATGCATTGATGTGAAGCTGATCTGTAGTAAAATGAAGTGAAACCTCACCCACATCTAAAATAACTGCACATCTTTAACTGTTTTATACATGTGTCCATCTAGCACTTTCTTTCTGATTAATTTAAACTTTGAGTTCCAGTAGGCCTCAACTTCCTGTAGATCAATAAAACAATTTAACAAAAATAAACTGACCAGTGATGTTTTAAAATATTTTAAAGCAACTGTTTTAGATCCTGATAGTGTTTGGCTCTGCTCTCTCCTGTAATTGTGTTCAGCAACACCAAAATTGTAACACACAGACTCAGGGACAGAAGATTAGTTTTTAACAGGTTTATTGTAAAAACAGGTATGTGTGTAAATCTGGTTGAAGGCAGGTGAGAGAGTCCGTAGGAACCGCTGAGCAGGGTTTGGATGACTGCATATGATATGACCTTACTCCATAAGGCCGTGTGGGGACCAGAATGGAGGATCCGTTGCACACACCTCAGGGGTAACACTGGAGAGAAGATCTTGGAAGAGAGTTGCTGGAGAAACACAGGAGTCTAGGAGAATCGGGTTTGACAAAGAGGTAAGTACCAATGTTAGTAGAGAGTCAATGCAAGTCACTTGAAACTGAAAGGGTTCCAAGTTGAAACTACGAGATCAGACAGTGAAGTGACTGAGGTGTGTGCTTATATGTGGTGGTGAGCTGATGAGGTAATCATGATCAGGTGCTGCTGATTAGTACTCAGATGAGAGGGTGCGTTGTGATTGGCTGAGTGGTGAGCCTGACCGACAAGTGACAAAATGGGCACAGGCAAATGCCAAGGTGGTTCTTCTATAATAAAACGCTTACAAATACCTCAGGTAGAAGGGCTAGTTTTAAAACATGGCATATACAGATCTTTTGACAACAATACTACTGAAAACAGTCCTGCTGAGTTGCTTCTTCAACAGGTATAGGCTCTTTCACATCAAAGTGAAATGCAAAAAGAAATGCAAATTCACACCTGTACAGTAGAGGGCATCTCAAACAAACCTTACAGCTGTGCTGCCATTCTGGATTGCAGAAGAATAAGACATAGGATAAGCGCTTGGTTACTCACGAACCTCGGTTCCCTGAGATGAGGAACGAGACATTGCTATGGGAATCACCCTTTTCTCCAAATACTACTGAAGCCTTATTGAATCAGCCAGTGAAACTGGCCAATGGCGTTCAAGTGCGCAAAATATGAGGGGCTCCCACTCTATATAAAAGCAGCTAGCCATCCATTCAGAATCTTGACTGAAGCACTTGACATTCTAAGATCCTGAGCTAGGTGACAGGGAATAAGAGCAATGTCTTGTTCCCTCATCTCAGGGAACCAAGGTTATGTGAATAACCGAGAGCATTCCCCTTTCAATTCCGGTCACTCTACATTGCTATGGGAACATATAAAATCCCACCGTGTCACAGCGATGGAGCCTGGCTCGACTAAGTATGTCAAGTTTCACATAAGGATCCGTAACAAGAGCAGCAATAATATTGGCTGTTGTTAAACAAAGCTTAGGTCTACAGGACCACAACTAGACGATGCTGCATCACACCAGTGGGAGAGTTAACGCCGGTGAAACAAAGAATGTGAAATTGCGGTGTCTCCAGCCATCACATATAGATTAGTTGAAGTTTGTTTAATTTCAATGAAATTATATGTTATGATGCAACGGCTGTACCAGTGCTCAAATAAGCAGAGGATGATGGTGATCATGTCCTAAAAGATGTGATGAACAATATCATAACAATGTGATAAGCTGATAGGGACACCATTGAATTAGTGGTAACGTAGCCAATACAGGGTGTATATAACCTAGTCGAAACCACTGAGGCATCATAACTGAGGCTGAGTAGGCATGTCTGCTCGCACTACAGCATAGTGAGGAAAGCGATCGACACATCTAGGTTATAAAACCTCCGAAGTGCTGGTGACAACCAGCCTGATGCCATGCAAATGTACTGAATAGATATGCCATTTGCCCAGGCCCACAAGGATCGAAGTCCAGGGTTAAGTGGGCCAAACACCTATAGGACATTTCACGCCTTAAAGCCATAATCCAAAGCTATTGCATCGAGCATCCAGGGTGACAACCTTGCTTGGACACAGGTAGGCCTTTGTGTCCCTCCAAAGCAAACAATAGCTACCCGAGAGCTTGAACTGTCAGAGCTCAGTATAAATACACACTGCACATACCAGGGCACAGCAAAAGTGATTAGCAGTCACCCAACCAGTGTTTCGAGACAGAAAGGAGATAGTATTCACGACCTGCACTTTAAATGGGTCAAAGCACTTTAGGCACATAACCCTGCCTAGGCTTTAAGTTGAGTCTGCAATCACCTGCTCGAACTGAAGCAATGTAGCCATTCTTATTGATTTCATAAACCACTCTGATATACTGGCAGTGCCTGTCACACTTCTGTGAACTGTTACAGGCAAGGGCATGGATGAACACACCTAGGCTGAGTGAGGCAGACTTTTTAGTGGCTCGCTCTTGAGCTGGGTGCACTTTCCTCCTTTGAGAGCAGCATCAGGAATGCGGCTTTGATTCCAGGGACGTGTGGCTGCGGTGTCTGTCAGGGCAGGGTTTCTAGCCCTTCCAGCCCTGATGGTGCTTCTGCCAAGGCTGTCTTAGTCTCATGCGCCATGTTGTCTTGGTCACTCCACGCCAGCGCTGAACAGCAGCAGAAGAGCGGCGGTCTGAGCTGAGGAGAAGCGGGAATGCGAGGAGAGTTTGCGCCGGACTTTGGCAGGAAGTGGCTAATGGGGAAAACGGCCGGAAAGTACCACTCGCCACCTTTTTCCCTGATGTGCACGACGAGATAACAAGGTCGGAAGCGCCACTCACCAGTCGAGTGCACAACCCAGGATCCTAGAAAGGACGGGCTGGACTCTGTGTTAAAAGAGCACCAATATGCTACGGATCTGGCCCTCACTCTGGCAATTTGATAATACCTAGAATATCAAAGTCAACTGCAGGTGGCAGATCCTTCTCCTATTTAGCTCAAACTCTGGAATAACCTACCTAACATTGTTGGAGGCAGACACACTCTTGCAGTTTAAATCTAGATTAAAGACCCATCTCTTTAACCTGGCTTACACATAACATACTAATACACTTCTAATATACAAATCCATTAAAGGATTTTTAGGCTGCATTAATTAGGTAAACCGGAACCGGGAACACGTCCCATAACACCCGATGTACTTGCTTCATCGTTAGAAGAATGGCATCTACGCTTATATTAGTCTGTTTCTCTCTTATTCCGAGGTCACCGTGAGCCACCAGATCCAGTCTGTTTCCAAGTCAGAGGGTCACTGCAGTCACCGGATCCAGAATGTATCCAGCCCAGATGGTGGATCAGCACCTAGAAAGGACCTCTACAGCCCTGAAAGACAGCGGAGACCAGGACAACTAGAGCCCCAGAGACAGATCCCCTGTAAAGACCTTGTCTCACACGACCACGGGACAAAACCATAGTAAACAGATGATTCTTCTGCACAATCTGACTTTGCTGCAGCCTGGATTTGAACTGCTGGTTTGGTCTGGTCAGAAGAGAACTGGCCCCGACTGAGCCTGGTTTCTCCCAAGGTTTTTCTCTCCATTCTGTCACCAGTGGAGTTTTGGTTCCTTGCGCTGTCGCCTCTGGCTTGCTTAGTTGGGGACACTTCATTTACAGCTGATATTGTTGACTTGATTGCAAATTATCGCACAGATACTATTTAAACTGAACTGAGCTGCATGATGACATCACTGAATTCAATGATGAACTGCCTTTAACTGTCATTTTGCATTATTGACACACTGTTTTCCTAATTAATGTTGTTCAGTTGCTTTGACCCAATCTTTTTGTTTAAAGTGCTATATAAATAAAGGTGACTTGACTTGACTTGACTCAGAGTGGACGAAGGTGACATGCTTGGACAGGACGCTTAGGAGCTTGACATCACTATGATGGAGGTCCCCAGTGTCAGCTGCTGTGGGGCAGTGTAATCCAGCGGGCTTTAGATCACTCTTCTCTCACAGATGCTGCCACTGAAATGGCAATGAAGGATATCATATCTTGAGCGATGGGGGAGGGAGGAGAACAGCAGTCATCAAGCGCACTGGAAGGGACCTGCAGCAGGGGTTGAGGAGCAGGCTCATCACCTGACCCTGAGAAGGCGTGTCTGCTGCAGCGTGTAGATCACAGTGAGTAGTCTTGTTGATAGGCTTCTTGCTTCTGTAGAAGGTTGGCTGAAGAAAAGATCGTTATAAAGATACGTTATAAAATCAGATAAGTTATAACTTATCACGCTAAAAACTTCACTCATGAATCATAATGTCTGTCTGCTGAGCCCTCATGACAATTGCGGCTGTTGATGTTTACATCAGCAACGCGCCTCTGCAGTGTGTGTGTGTGTGTGTTTGTGTGTAGTTACGTATGATGACTGATTTTGCTTGTTTGTTAAACAATCAGCCTATGCAATTAAAATTTTGAAACCCTAAACTGACCCGAAACCAGCCCAAATTTTGTCCACCCTTAAAGCCAATTTTTTCCACACAATCAAATTCAAAGCCAAAGTGTTGTTATTATTCTACATTTTTGAACAAAGTATATTATTATTATTATTATTATTATTATTATTATAACATCTCCAAAATCAGTCTCTTCTCAAGTTAAAGGAGATGCTAGGGAAGTTGTTGGTTTATTATTGTGATAAAAAAAAAAAAACGAATGAGCTTAAGAAAAATGTTAACTTTTGAAAAAATGTTTAGTAATGTAAATCTATGTATATGTGGCACACTGCTGACACTGTTAAAATGTACATTTAGTTTATTTTTCCAGGAGGCCTCAACATAATAATAAATGAAATAAAGACTCTTGAACCTCACAGTGAATAAAAACTTTATTGATAAAGGCAAGCAAATACAGATAACAAATGGACAGCAGTAAAGCAAGATCTGTGTGTCTTTTTATTCATTTGTTTTATGTATTTGAGGGCTATATGAACAAGAAAGCATTTCAAACTGGATTTTAAAAAATCTGACACTGAAAGAGAGTGTAAGCTAAAATAATTATCAGTATTTATAATAAAACCACTAGAAGAACAGAAAACAGTTCATTAGCCTTTAAAGTTCAGCATTCTGCTTTACATTTCAATACTTCCTGAAATAGAAAGACATATCAATGAATAAATCTCACAAATATTTATATAGGCAAAATCAGTTTGTGAGAAATTACATCATCAATCATTAGATTCCTTTATTGTCATTGCACAGAGTACAATGAAATTAAGTAGCAATCCTTAGTGTTATTCACACATAACATCAAAATGTATTGGAACAGTATTAAAGGGGTGGTTGATTTCACTTTTTTAACGTTAGTGTGTAATGTTGCTGTTTGAGCATAAACAATATCTGTGCAAGTTGCAGCTCTGAAAGTTCAATGCAAATGGAGATATCATCTTTTAAAATTCTGGTGGTTTACGCCTACAAAGGCGACTGGTAAGGGACTACACGAGCTTCTTCCCAGGTCCGTTCGTCACAAAACAAGATAAACCCCGCCCGGGAACACCAACAAGAGGGTGAGGCCATGTTGTGCTGCTTTTGAGAAGAGGAAGAGAAAACTATGGGTGCATGTAAAATCTGTTTATATATGAATCGGATTCTGTCTTCTAACGATTCTAATGGATTAACAAGTTTCAAAACAATGTTCTAAACCAGCGCTCTCAATCCTGTTCCTCGCTAGCCCTGCTCTGCATCTCTCTCTCTCTCTCTCTCTCTCTCTCTCTCTCTCTCTCTCTCTCTCTCTCCCTCCCTCATTCAGATGCGTCAGATGAGCTCCAACAAACTGTTCTATTTATACACTTATTTTCCGTAGCCAGCTGTAAAAAGCCACTGCTGAGATGAGGTGATTCTGAGATTCTGAGATGTTCTGACTGATGAAAAATGAACACAATAAACTCACGATTGTGATGATATACCTGTGTTTATCTGTGTTCTTTAAGCCATTTGGTATTTTTATAAGAATGATGTATATTTATAATTCAATACTAATCGACATAGCCTGAATAACAGTATATAATTTTAGTTAAAAACATAAAAAATATACATCTCATTCTAAGATGAGAAGCAACATGGAACCACCAAGGCAAGTTATTTCAAACACGACTGATGTTATATAATGATTTTGGAGCAAAACTGATATTAATTTCATAAATTCATTGTATTGTCATGTTTGATACAGTGCTAAGCAAATATACTAGCTATCCCTGTAGCCAGAAGCAATTGTTTTATAACTAATTTTGAAAAGTAATCCCATGTAAAATTAT
Source organism: allo-octoploid hybrid of Carassius auratus x Cyprinus carpio (assembly GCA_024542945.1). Classification (NCBI taxonomy): domain Eukaryota; kingdom Metazoa; phylum Chordata; class Actinopteri; order Cypriniformes; species allo-octoploid hybrid of Carassius auratus x Cyprinus carpio. The sequence continues at coordinate 2,246,644 of CM045072.1, forward strand.
GTGAATTTTTTAAGAAGGTCAACGAAAGGGTAAGTGAGAGGTTTTGATCAATGAAATGAGGGATTAAAATCATGTGAATAGATAGTTGCCAGTAAAAACAAACAAAAAAAAAACTATGTTGGGCATCATTTGAATTTTAATGATTCTGATTCGATTCTTATTGATTTCTAATTTGAATGCTCTTTTTTGCTCTACTGAAAGTGTCTACCATTGCTATTGTGACAAACTACACTTTACGTGCATCTGATTGACTGTGTTCATGCATTTTAGACACTTACATTAAGTTATAAGTTTTTTTGGATATTTTCATTTTAAAATCACATTTATTATGCTATACATTTACCTTGGCCTTACATTAAATAAATAAATATATAAATAAAGTAGTAAAACCTGCAGCGATGGTGTTGCTGAGGAAGTGACAGTGACTTCGACGTCCTTCTCTCTTCTGACTGTCATAATCAGTCTATCTATATTTTTATTTACTCTTCTGACATCATGGATTGTGTTTCGTTTGCTCTTCAATCAAATACAAATGCAAAAATGATACTTTCTCTAGCTCCGTTCACGCTGTGGAAGTTTATTAAACTATGACGACTTCTGCTTCCAAGAATTCAAGAAATGGGAAAAGCGAATCCATTGAATTCTCAGATTATTTAAAAGAAGACAATAAACATTATTTATTATGTATTCATTATTTTTTTATTATATTATATTTGTTAATCTACAAGTATTAATCATTCAGGATAACAATAAACTCAGAAATCACTTAGAAGAAATACAACTGACAAATTAAAAAAAAATTTGAAACAGTAAGAGTGTAAAAGCCAGATGCAGTAATATCAGCAGTGATCAGTATATGATTTGTGAGAAACAGAATCAGGAGAGTTTGATCAGTGTTCTGTGGTGAAACGGTGTAAATCACCTCCGTCCACGTCTGATTCCTGTTAAACAAATGCAAACACACAAAAAAACAAGGACAAAAACTAACCTGATAAATGAAAATTAACAAATGACAGAAATTTGCTACTAATTCTTTAAGAAGATTCATAATTCATTTTCATTCAGACCTGAACCTTGTTAGAACAAATGCATAAATTGACTGAGTATTATGGGATATGAGTCAGTGTTTGTTGCATTGAATGATTGTTTGTGAATTATGGTCTTAGTGTCTTTTATATTATTAGAACTTTTATTGTGAAATTTTAGCACACAAGAGCAACTTTAATAACATTAACAAAAAATAAAACCTACATTATAGATTAGCTTATTATGGTGCCTGTAAGGAGACATGGTCGGTTCACTTAGTTTTGTCATGGCCACGACATATTAACTCGTGGGACGTGATATTATGTTAAGATATTATACATTTTATATTATGTATTATAGAAATTATTACATTATTAAATATTAACCATAGACCTTGGCTACGGACTTTATTACATGCGATAGTCAGCATTCAAATTAAGTTTATCATGAATAAATGTTACATAAAGTGCATAATATAAAATAGGCCTACAAGAAAACATTTTAATCCATCCTACAGTATTGTATGTCTATTAACTGATCATCTTTTCCCCATAATATTTGTATATTCTTATTATTAGCCTATTATTATTGTTTCCCCTTAATTTCAATCTCTTTACTTAACGTTCTGAATACCTTTGTAAATAATAGCCTACTGTAAATGCTAGACACTCCAATAAAGCTTTGATTATGCTGACTGGAATTTTTGCTGGAATGCAGTTTAAATTTAACATATATTTCAATTTATTTGCTAATTATAATGGACCATAATTATAATGGACCATAATATATTGAGAAATTAATCATTCATGTAGTTTCATTTGTAAATGAAGACACGACATGCTCATTTATCATCACATATGGGCATAAATACAATTAGAAAGTCAAAAACTTTATTGGCATAATGAATGCATGTAAATGTCATTGAAAGGACACAGAGACTCTTACCATCATTAGTTCAGTGTGTTTGTAGAGTAATGCAGCAGCTGGAGTCTCGTCTTCATGAACTGTAATGACAGACCGCGTTCAGTCAAAACATGCAGAATATTAGTGATTCACAATTATATTTACAGATGTGTGAGCTGTAGATTCACTTGACCTGTGTCTCTGTGTTTCCTGCAGATACAAAACAACACAATCACAGGCACAATCACCAGAGATCCAGCAGCAGCAGCAGTGATCAGCACTATTGGCTGAGATATTGAGACTGGAGGAGTTGAAGGATCAGGATGTGAAATATGAGGTGCAGGAGTCTGTGGGTCTGCTGTTGTAACAGCTAAAGACAGACAGTTATTAGTGTGAATGAATATATCAGTCTGATCTACAACAAAAGACGAGAAGGTCTGGCTGCAGACATGCACTTGCACTCTCAGACACCACTTGCAATTTAAAATGTTTATTTATTTATTTATTTATTTTTTATTTATTATACTTTTTTTTTTCGAATCTCTCAGAATCTCTCATAACAGTGTGGTGAAGACTAGAAAAAAGAGACAAAATTACAATGACACTTGCAATCGACACAAAATGGTGCGGTTGTGAATGGAGAAGAGATGCTTTGGTGGTTAAATTATAAAACTAGTTCAGTACCATAATGTACATGGTCCTGCAAGTCACCTGTAGGAGAAAAAGACAAGACCCACAAATCCATGACCACAGAACGGCAGGATATGAACTCAATGCCAAAGTCTCTCGTTACGCTTTTCCTCCCGTAGAAAACCATAAACACTTAATATGGCTTAATGTATTAAGATTAAGTGCTGTTAATAGATCAAATTCGATATACAGTTTATTAATATAATATACTACAAGGCAAGCAGATGGCCAGTATATGAACACAACATGCAATTTAACGCATTACATTCTGTGCTCATCTGCTTGCCTGTATGGATTTAACTTTGATAAAACTTTCTTAATGCGATTTAATTCTTAATTTAGATATCATGTGAAGAAAACATCTTCATCAGTTTGATAGCAGGTGCTGCAAATGCTCCAAGCGAAAACAAATAAAGAAACACACTGCAAATTCTCACAACACACAACAAAGAATTTAATTTGCAGCTCGTTTCTTTATTTGGTTGTGTTATGAGCACTTTCAGCGTGTGTGTTGTCAAATTGATGAAGTTGTTTTCTTTAATTTGCAGGTGTTTTTCTATTAATGTGAAAATGGATAATAAATAAGTTTTTGAATGGAATTAAATAGCAAGTACTTTGAGTGTCTTGTTCATCATATTTACTTTCATATAAAGGCAACAGAACTGAAATTCTATCATGTTTACCAGCAGCACAGCACATGAGTGTGAATAACACGATATCCGCCTTTGGTCTCAGGGGTGTCTGTTCTACTTCAAGAGGTCAGAACTGTCCGTCCTTGCCTGCACGTATTTCACTCCTCTCCTCACTGCAGCTGTAACTCTAGCCTACATTTCTGGCAAGGCTAGCTACATCTCAAACGAGCCTAGTGCAAGTCTGAGAGTGCAAGTGCATGTCCAGAGCTAGACTCTATTTCAAAAGACAGATCAGCTCAGTAAATAAACCCTATAGATTCAAATTTGACCAGACTACACTGTCACATAAAACATCACATAAAAAGTGGTCTGTTTATTAAGTGGTGTGTAAAAACTCCATATAAACAGTTATTATGATGACTCACCATAGACATGAACAGTGGATCTGTATGTGGTCTCTCTCCTCCTGCTGCTCCACACAGTAAGACCAGTTTCTAGAGTGAGTGAATCCCTCTCCGTCACTGATACAGTCGCTCTGCATCTGTAACAGCAAAACACAGAGAACAAACAGAATGTGATTTTTCTGAATCTGAAAAAGGAACTGAAGTCATAAAACACATTTCAAACTCACCGACCAGCGCTCACAAACACAAAAGAACAAAAATCTGTCAAACATCTTCAATGATTTCAGTCCACAAATATGAAGAGAAACTCTTCAGAACTGGTTCAGTAATAAAATGACAGATAAGCTGATGTGGAGCTGATCTGTAGTAAAGTCATGAGAAACTTTCGGTTAAAATAACGCTATTTATCCAGTGTTAATGTGTGTGACCACTGGCAGCTTTTATTTCACAACATCTGCACTCACCACATTGAGTTCCAGTAGACCTCAAGTTTCTCGACATATTTTGTTTTCCATTGTACACAAGCTGATTTTAACTGATTTGATCATTTTGACATTTTTATGTGTAAAACACTGTGCACAATATGCATGTGAAAAAGCATCCCTGTATTATGCAGTTGCCAGCTGTTCTATGAAGAATAAGAAAAGTTTTTGTAAGATAAAACAAACCCAATAACTGATGTTTATAATTTTGTCTCATAAATAAACTGATTCACATTTTACCAGTTTGATTTTTTTCCTTTGATATTCAAAACTTCAGATGACATTGATTAATAATATAATCATAACAAACTATTAAACTTTTCAGTTCTACTTTTAAAAAGGAAGCAAAAGAAATGAATACATTATTACTATATATCACAATCTTATACGGCTTTTACATCAATGAAGTGTTATATGTAGAAATACAAAAGCAGAAACAATACTTCTCCATAACAGTGTTTGCATGCACAGAAACAGGCCTACTCACGCAAACCCAGCAAGACCATCTTGGTCAACCACTTTCACAAGAAAGACCATGCAGGTCAACCAGGCTCCATTTTTCTTGAGAACAGCATGACCTTTGCACAGGTTTCCAAAGGGTTATGCTATGGGGCTTGGTTTAGGCCATATATAAAATATGAATCATGAACCTGATATAAAAAGTAGAAGTCTGAAACACATTAACCTTATTAATATAGTGAGGAAAAACTGTGTTTATGAATTAGGCTAATTTGTGAATTTGTGCTGTACTGAGTCAGGATAGCAGCTTAAAAAAAGAACGGTAAATCAGGATCTACTTTAAAACAAGTACAAAGTAAGTCACTTGTTATATTTTCTAAATTGCTAAAGTGTAGAATCATCAACAATTGTTAACCGTTAACAATACTTAGCCGTAGATGCTTTTCCTCACTGTTCATTTGATATGCATCAATGTGTTATCTTGTCAGCTGAGGTGACAGAAACAGTCTTGCCAGGCTGTAGCTCAGGAAGAGAGGCAGGTGGAGGGGCAGGGTCACAGGTGAGAATTAGGTTGGTAACAATGTGATTATAAGAGTAAACAGATGTTTGTTTTGTTTTGCATTGATTGAGGTTGTACTGGTATATTAAGAGGTCTGTTAAGCACTCATCATACATGGATTTAATAAAGAAGGCATAAAGTGGTTGCTACCTTCATGAGTGTGTAGATGCAGAGTGGTTAACTGTGTATTGTGATGCATTTTTAAGAAAACTGATCCAGCTGTACAGTAATAGACAGTTGCTGTCAGAGTGATGACAAGATCTGAGTGCAGCATTTGACACCGCTTGAGCTGTAACGCAGAGGCTGAGGCAGTATGAGAATCCATTTGCAGGAGTTTATTAAGGGAAGATCTTACAATCAGAGTCGTGGAAACCAGGCAAAGTGTCAGTACCGTATTGGCAGTCCGATCTTTCAACATGCACAGGGGTAATCCAGTAGGCAGAGGCAGTAGGCAGGCAAACAGGTCAAACACAAACATCATTCCAATCATGCAGTAAATCCAATGGGCAATCCAAGAGGCGTGAACGAGGAAACAGGCAGAATCGTAAACAAACAGGCAGTCAGAATAATCACAAGGAAAATGCTCGGTAAGGCAGGTAAACTGGCAATCCTGCAGTGAAGTAAAATGCTGACTCATGTTAAATAGTCCCAAACAAGAAATGACTGCAGAAGCAGAGGGAGCGGTGAACAGTCAATACTCAGGTGAGAGCTCCCTCTGCTGGCGTGGCGTTACAGAATCCCTCTCCTATGAGTGCCTCCTGGCACTCGGGCGGACGTCCCTGTGGTGCGTGCGCTGGTCATCGCTCTGGCTCGATGGAAGTCCTCCGTGAGACGGATCCAGAATGTCCCTGGCGCTACTCATGACCTCTCCTCAAGTACATAGCCCTCCCAGTCCACCAAATATTGGAGCTGACCCCCTCTCCTTCTAGAGTCCAGTAACTCCTTGACCTTGTAGGGACGGCTCCATCAATGTCCAGTGGCAGCGGTGGCTCTTGAGCCTCATGATTGGGGTCACCATCAGGGTGGACCGGTTTCAGCAGCAGACATGGAAGGAGGGAGAGATACGGTATAGCAGGAAGCTCTAATGGATGCGTGACTTCATTGATTCTTCAGAGAATTTTGAAAGGACCAACATACCTTGGGCTGAGCTTCCTGCTTGGTAGCCGAACTTGAGATGCCGTGTAGAGAGCCAGACCCGTTGTCCTGGTTGGTAGGGAGGGTGTGGCTGAGCTCGCTTGTTAGCCTGGAGTTCCTGTACTCTGACAGCTCGTTGGAGGCAGAGCGTGAGCACTGTCCCACACCCTCTGCTATGATGAATCCAGTCATCCACAGCGTGGACTGATGATGGTTCGCCAGACCACGGGAACATAGGGGTTGGTATCCGAGGACGCACTGGAAAGGGGTCAGACCTGTTGGACGAATGAGTCAATGAGTTCTGTGCATACTCTGCCCATGGGAGGAATTCTGACCATCGATGCTGCTCTCTGCTGCAATAGGACCGTAAGTATCTGCCTAGTTCCTGATTTAATCTTTCCACCTGACCATTGGCTTGTGGATGATAACCAGAGGTGAGACTGGACGTCTGATATCCAGCTGTTTGCAGAATGCTCTCCCATACTTGGGATGTCCGGAGGGTAATTCCTTGGGGGTCTTGGATTGAGCACAAACCTGACAGTCTTTGCGAATTAGTGATGTCCTTGGACATTGAAGGCCACCAGAATGAGTTACGTAATAGGTGTAGAGTGTGGGAGATACCTGGGTGGCCAGAGCTGACTGAGGTGTGGACCCACTGAATGACCCTGGGATGCAGACCTTGTGGAAAGTAATGGAGGTTGGGGGGCAGTTGGTAGGAGCTGGATCTTGGATCTGTTCCCGTTGGATCTCCTCCATGATATCCCAAGTAATGGGGCAATGATTACAGATGGAGGAAGAATGTATTCTGGGGTATTGTTGTCCATGAGAAGATCATACTGCATGGACAGAGCATCTGCCTTACTGTTCTTACTTCCTGGGCGATAAGTCACTGTGAATTGGAAGCGTGTGAAGAAGAGGGACCATCGAGCTTGGCGTGGGTTGAGTCGTTTGCACTTTTAATTTACTCCAGGTTTTGTGATGGTAATCACCTGGAAGCGGATGGACTGCTCCTGAGCCAGTGCCTCCATTGCTCTATCGCTGCTTTCACTGACAGGAGTTCCTTATTCCCCACATCATAGTTTTGCTCAGCTGCCGTTAACTTCCTGGAAAAGAATGCACAAGGGTACAGTTTACCCGGTTGACCATGGCGCTGGGAGAGCACGGCTCCAATTCCTGAGTCAGAGGCAACTACTTCCCGATGAAGGGTAAGTTGGGGTCAGGGTGCTTGAGGATAGGAGCCGTGGTAAATTTAACTTTAAGATGTTGAAGCGCTGAGTGGCCTCCTCACTCCACCTGAGTTTGGAAGGTTTTCCCTTGAGGAGTGATGTCAGCGGTGATGCAACCATGCTGTAGTTTCTAATGAACCTTCTGTAAAGTTAGCAAATCCCAGGAATCTCTGAAGTTCCTTGACGGTGGAAGGTTGGGGCCATTCCGTTACTGCCTTGACCTTGGCTTCGTCCATCTTAACACCCTGATGACTAATGTGATAACCAGGAAGCGATGTCTGCTTGACGTGAACCTCACATTTCTCTGCCTTGGACGTACAGGTGATTCTTCAGGAGCCAGTGAGGACGGTCTTGACATGGTTAACGTGTTATGCTTCAGACTTGGAGTAGATGAGAATGTCATCAATGTAGGCAATTACGTACTGGTTCAGCAAGTCACGGAAGATTTCATTTATGAAGGACTGGAAAACAGCGGTGTGTTGGCAAGTCCATACGGCATGACCTGATACTCATAGTGCCCTCTAGTGGTGAGGAAGGCAGTCTTCCACTCATCGCCCTCTTAGATTCGAATGAGGTTGTATGCGCCGTGAGGTCTAGTTTGGTGTATATCCTTGCTTCAAGGAGCTGTTCCAGAGTGGAAGGAACCAATGGCAAAGGGTAGCGAATTTTATTGTGACATTGTTTAATCCTCGATAATCAGTACAGGGCCTGAGTCCTCCATCCTTTTTTTTCCACAAAGAACCCTGCTGCAGCTGGAGAAGTGGAAGGTTGGATGAGTCCGAACTCAGGGCTTCCTCAACATAATCCTCCATGGCTTGGGATCTGGTTCGAGACAATGGGTAAACACGACTCTTGGGAGGTATGGCATTGGGGAGTAAATCAATACTACAGTCCCAGGGGTATGAGGTGGTAGTTGTGTTGCCTTAGTTTTGCTAAAGACCTCTGCTAGGTCATCATAACAGGGGAATATTGACAGTCTTGGTACTCAGTGGGACTTTCAACACTAGTGATATAGCAAGGCTGGGGAACTGGACAGAAACAGTGACTTTCACAAAGGCTGACCACTTGGTCAACTCACCCTGATGCCAGGACAGGACAGGGTGGAACGGACAGCCATGGGAATCCTAGGATGACTTCATGCTTAGGGAGTTAACGACGTAGAGGGATATGGACTCCTGGTGAAATAATCCTACTTGCAAATGTAAGGATCTTGGTTTGCTGAATTATTCCAGTTCCGATTGCTGTGTCGTGATGGCTTTGATCTTAATGGGTGGGTTACATGGTTGGATGGATAAGTTATACTTCCTGACATATCCTTATGAATGAGATTTAATGCAGCTCGAGTCGATCATTGCTGTTAATGATATGGACAGTTCTTCAGTTTTCAAGGTAAGGGGAAGTTTGAAGGATTGATTATTAGGTAATGACAAGTGTTCCATTTTACCATAATGGGGTTCTGGGCCTTGTGTGGGCATCTCTGGCAACGATGGCCTGGTTCACCGCAGTAGAAATAGAGATGGCGTGCCTTGCTCGTTCACTTTCAGAGAGTTTGGTAAAGTTTACTTGCATGGGTTCTTCCCTGAACTTGGCGGTATCGGTAGGTAAAGCTTGAATCACCGTTGGGATAACAGGCGTATCTCCCTCACATACCTTCCTCGTGAGTCTGTCTCATTAAATTATCCATCTTGATTGCAAGCGTGATAAGTCGTAAAGCGAGGAATTTTCTCCTTTACATACCAGTTCTGCCTGAAGATCAGTGTTGAGGCTTCTCTGGAACACGGCTTTTAGAGAAACATCATTCCACCCACTCTGAGCAGCGAGGGTGTGAAACAAGATGGCTGACTCTGCAGCTGTTCTGTTTCCTTGCGACATTTGCAGAAGTTGAGTTGATATATCCGTTGCCCCCTGCGGATATTCAAACACTTTTGAAGTTGTTGCAGGAAATAGTCAAAGGATCGCTGAATCGCATGTCAGTATCCCAAACAGCTGCAGCCCAGTCAATCGCCTATCCAGACAACAAGGACATCATGCGGCACATTTCTTTTCAGTCAGAGTTAAATTTGTCTTCCTGGTTGTCGAAATAAATCTTCACTTGACGAACAAAGCCCCTACATCGATCAGCAGAACCATCAAATTTATCGGGTAGTGCAAAACTCACCGCTCTAGGCATGGTTGATGGAAGTGACTGGATGTAGCTCGTCAAGTGCTCATTGACTGCTTGAAGTTTACCCAACTGATCTTGGTACCCTTTAATACTTCACTTTGATAAGCTAACGCCGCTTGCATGTTAGTAACTTCTGCTGGATTCAGTTGGGAAGTATTCTGTAACGAGAGGCTGAGGCAGTATGAGAATCCATTTGCAGGAGATTATTAAGGGAAGATCTTACAATCAGAGTCGTGAAACCAGGCAAAGTGTCAGTACCGTAATGGCAGTCCAATCTTTCAACATGCACAGGGTAATCCAGTAGGCAGAGAGCAGTAGGCAGGCAAACAGGTCAAACACAAACATCAGTCCAATCAGGCAGTAAATCCAATGGGGCAATCCAAGAGATGTGAACGAGGAAACAGGCAGAATCGTAAACAAACAGGCAGTCAGAATAATCACAAAGAAACCGCTCAGTAAGGCAGGTAAACTGGCAATACTGCGAGTGAAGTAACATGCTGACTCATGTTAAATAGTCCCAAACAGGAAATGACTGCAGAAGCAGAGGGAGCGGTGAACAGTCAATACTCAGGTGAGAGCTCCCTCTGCTGGCGTGCTTACATGAGCATAATATCCTCATTTTCCCATCTAGAACATTGTGGCGTGGATTAAAAGAAATGCTCGGAAATACAGTAGTTTCTCTTATCTATCAAACAGAAGTTTTCAGTTAATCTTGGAGAATTATATTCTGCTCCCCTCAAGTCTGGTGTCCCTCAGGGTCTATTTTAGGTCCTGTACTATTTTCTTTTTACATGCTTCCGCTGGGTTCTTTTTTAAGGAAACATGGTGTTTCTTTTAATTGTTTTGCAGATGACACGCAATTATATATGCCATTGAAAGTGAATGATTCTAATGCAATAAAAATTTTTGGGTTTGTACATTTATTTGTAAGGCAACAGCTTTGACAGCTGTACTGACTTAAGTTTCAGTGTTTGTCATGTTTTGTCATTGTCAACACTGTGGCATACTACTCTGAAACATTTTGTTGCTTATTGTATACTGTTTCACACACTATTCTTTAAAAATATAGTAAGCAGTATACACTGTATACTGGAGTAGGTATGTTAGTATGCGATTTGAACACAGCCAATGACACAAATCAGACTACAGAGATTTAAATGAGGTGCTATAGTTGTTTGTTTATTATTGTGGATTTAAAAAAAAAACTTTTACAAAATCTAATGAGCTTAACAAAAATGTAGACTTTACAGATAATGTTTTAATAATGTAAAGCTTTATGTGATGCACTGCTGAAACTATTAAGCACAGTTTATTTTCCTCCAGGAGGCTAAACATAATAAATGTAATAAAACATGGAGAGACTCTTGAAGCTCAGAGTGAGAAAACTTTATTGATAAAGACAAGCAAGTACAGATGATAAATGCACAGCAGTAGTAAAGAGAGTGTCTCAACTGAGAGAAATATAAACAAAAAAGCTTTTCAAATTGGATTAAAAAAAATGACACTGAAAGAGAGTGTAAGCTTAAATATTCATCAGTAATTATTATAAAATAATAATAAAAAAAACACACAAGAAGAAACTTATATCTTCAGCATTCTGCTTTAGATTGCAATACATCCTAAAAAAATAAACATACAAAGCCATAAATTGATAAATTTCACAAATATTTATATATGCAGTATTTTGTGAGAATTTACATCAATCATGTACCTGATGTGTGAATCTGTGCTTGATCTTATTCAGCTCTTCTGGATCTGATGTCATAAACCAGAAGAATGACAGTAGCCACGCCCACCAGAGCAGAGAGGGCGAATCGGATCACAGCTTCAGTAGAACCACAGCAGTGGACAGAGTCTGAGGAATAAAACACCAAACTGAGATCAGCTCAGTCAATAAACATTAATATCAGCCCGACATCAACTAATATCAGCTCTGCTGTACCTGAACATGTGTGACAGAGTTGAGTGATGTCCAGATTTTGAGTCTGGTTGCTGATGGGATTGTTGAGCACACAGCTGTAGGTGTTGTTATCCTGATATTCCACCTCCAGAGGTAGAGAGAGCTGATGCTGAGATCAGACACACTGATGCTGGACAATAAACTGTTTCCTTTGTACCAGGAGAGAGTCACATGACTCACATTCACAGCTGAACACACCAATGAACAATTCTGCTGTGATGATGATGATGGAGAACACTGTGAAGAGTTTCTGCTGATGACAGGAACAGGCAGGCGAGCTGAAAACATGAGAGAATAAAGAGAAATATGAACAAATCTAATCAAAAATCTTAATTTTGGTTCAGTGTGTTGAGTGTTTAAGTCTATCATCTGAAACTATGAAAGCGATTCAACAATAAATATGTACATTGTTAACAAGAATAGCTGAGGGGAATAAATGATCTCTACTAACCATGACAGAAACTCTGAATGCTTTTGGCGATGATTGTGCTCCACATTTCAGTAGTAAATAAGGTCCAGAATGTTCAGTTGAGATGTTTGTGATGGTCAGAGATCCAGTTTGATTGTCCAGCTTCAGTCTGTCTCTGAATCTCCGTCAAGAACATTATCAAATACATTCATGCTGTCGGTCTGTTCATACATTTCAACTAATAAAGTTTCATTTCCAAACCCCACTGAAACAGACCATCATACGTATTTCAGTAAGATCAGAGCTGAGAGTGACTGAATCTCCCTGTTCACTGACTTCACTTCATCACCAAACACACCTGAAGAACAGAGTTTTCACAGATTAAAGTTCAAATAGCGTGATGTTGGTTTAATGAAGCTTCACTAACATACTTTATTTATTTGTATGTGAAGTTCATAATATTCAGCAGAAATACAAACACAAAATATCTGGAATGAATAGAAAAGTAGTTAAAAGCATTTCATATAGATCAATAACTAAATAAAAGGAAAGACTTGCACCTCAGATAAGAGCAATGGCACACTGAAACTAATGCTGTTGAGTATTTAAGATTCATATTTATTTTCATTTAATCAATTCCTAATAACTAAGTTCAGATCTGAATTCAATCTTAATCTCACAGTAAAATCTAGTATTTTATTACATGCTACCAGAACAGAAGCAACGGAAATCATAAAAACATATTTCAAACTCACCATCCAGCGCCAGAAACACAAACAGAACCAAACTAATTTCAGAGACATCTTCTCAAATGAAAAGCTCATGATAGCAACCCTTAAAATATCTGAAAACACTCAAGATTGAGCTTAAACGACTGAACTGTGATACTTATCTGGTTGAATCCTCCCAAAGCGTCAGTTAGTTTCGCCACACGCTCCGTCTCCTTTATCATCATGAAAATCAACAAGCTTCTGCTGATCTTACATTTTCAAATGAATTCTGTCCCTGTGTGAAAACTAATAAAGAGTGAAATATTGTATTAGATACCTGTATCTACTGTATGTTATTAAGTGTTGTGAGCTGTCAATCATATTTGACCTCTGAATCTTAATTGACTGTTGATGGATTCACTTCATTTCGTTCTAAAGATGTTTCATGTGGAGCAGAAGATTATGAGGTTCATATCAGCAGAACAGAAAATGAAGAAACACTTTACTCACAAACTACACACACACACACACACACACACACACACACACACACACACAAACACACACAAACACAAACATCCAGCAGAAGCTGTTTATCCATCGACAGATCAAACCAGACACACTGATGTTTGCACTGATAAAATAAAATAAAAATCCTCACAGGACCAATTTTGACTCAAAATCTAGTGAATTACATTAATTATGTTTGTCTGTGTTGTTACAGGAAAATTCGTAAGTAAACATTAAAGAAAACACAGTTTACCTTGGTCTTTTTTCTGAAAAAAAAAAAAACTGAGTAGAGTAGATTTGCTATCAGAGATGCTCTTTGATAGCGATTTTTCTTCAGAAAGCCACATTTCTGCCATTTGTATAACCACTTCTTTTCCGTCTTAAAGGGAGCGTTCACCCAAAATGTTAATTTACTCACTCTCAGGCCATCCAAGATGTGTGACTTTTTTTCTTCAGTAGAGCATTTTAGCTCAAACTGGTTCTTTGTGTTTAATAAAATGCAAGTTAAAAGCATATGAGGTGCCACAAATGAATACCAAATATATTGGGGTCATATGCACAAGTTTATCCTTAAAGCACCCAATAATGGCGAAAATGCAGATGAGTAGCGTGAAATGCTAATGTTAGTCTGATGCATATTTAGGTTTTCCTCCATTCTGTCACCTGATGGAGTTTGGCTTGCTTAGATTATAATATTTAGCAATATTACTGATTTGAATGCGCTGATATTATCAGATGAGAAGTGAACTGAGCTGGATGATGACATCACTGTTGCTTTATAGCTGAAATGAGCTCTCATTTGACCAACTTCACACAGTCTATCGATCTATGACGACTTCCGCTTCGAGAACTGCGTTAAAAGCCATATGGGAAAACAAACTCTTTGCATTAATATACAATATTCAGTACTTTAATAAAAACTTTTAGATGTACATGCTGTTTTCTCTTGACAATTTATAATAACAAAAGAAAACTTTTATCAGTATAAAAAGAAGCTTAATTATGTAGACATTTAAAATAATATTTTAAATAATGTTTTGATATGGTAAAACTGTACATGCTGCGCTCTGCACTTCTGTATTCCTCCAGAGGGCGCTCGATATTATAAATGCTACAAAACATAAACAGACTCTTGAAACTCAGAGTGAGAAAACTTTATTGATAAAGGCAAGCAAATACAGATGACAAATGAATAGTACAGTGAGATCTGTGTCTTATCTGAGAGAAATATAAACAACAAGATTTTAAAACTGGATCTGTACAATAATAACACTAGAAGACAATTACATTTTAAAAGTCTTTAAACCCTGAATCTGAATATATGAATATGAAGTTTATATTTAAAAAAAAAGGAAAAAAGGAAAGCCTGATATAATGAATAATACAAGCAAAGCAACTTTTAGTTATCTATATTAATATGACAAACCACACAAAACACACTTGAAGAAGATTTAAAGTTCAGTGTCTCCTTCAGATGAACATATAAAACCATAAATTAATAAACCACAAATATTTAGAAATGCAAAAACATTTTTTTTTTTTTTTTTAGAAATGACATCATCAATCATGTACCTGATGTGTGAATCTGTGCTTGATCTTATTCAGCTCTTCTGGATCTGATGTCATAAACCAGAAGAATGACAGTAGCCAGCCCACCAGAGCAGAGAGGACCAATCGGATCACAGCTTCAGTAGAACCACAGCAGTGGACAGAGTCTGAGGAATAAAAACACCAAACTGAGATCAGCTCAGTCAATAAACATTAATATCAGGCCAATCAACTGATATCAGCTCTGCTGTACCTGTACATGTGTGACAGAGTTGAGTGATGTCCAGATGTTGAGTCTGGTTGCTGATGGGATTGTTGAGCACACAGCTGTAGGTGTTTTATCCTGATATTCCACCTCCAGAGGTAGAGAGAGACTGATGCTGAGATCAGACACACTGATGCTGGACAATAAACTGTTTCCTTTGTACCAGGAGAGAGTCACATGACCCACATTCACCACTGAACACACCAATGAACAATTCTGCTGTGATGATGATGATGATGAAGAACAGTCTCTGCTGATGACAGGAACAGGCAGACGAGCTGCAAACATGAGAGAATAAAGAGAAACTGGGATGAATTTATCTGCTGAAAACAAGCAGGCGAAGAAGAAACACTGAGAGGAACCAAAACTGATCAAATGTGTTTTAAAAATAAATCTGATAAAAGTTTAAATATAAAACTGGATTCTATACATATAAATTTGTCTAATTAATCATTTTAACTAATTAACCATGATAAGACACTTCTTCAGACTAACTTTAATGCTGCAATAAATGAAAAAAAAGAAAAAAGAAAAAAAAAGAAAACAATATTAAACTCACGGTAGACAGTGAGACTGAAACACTTGATCACAGTGTTGGTCTGTAGTTGATAAAGTCCAGCATGTTTAGTTCTGATGTCTGTGATGGTCAGAGATCCAGTTTGTTTGTCCAGCTTCAGTCTGTCTCTGAATCTCCGTCGAGATCATCATCAAATACAGAGAATCTGTCGGTCTTTTATTGATTTCAGCTATTAAAGTGTTTTCATTTCCAAAGCTCCACTTAATCAGATCATCATCATGTATTTCAATAAGATCAGAGTCTGAGAGACTGAATCTCCCTCGTTCACTGACACTGACGCACTTCATCTGTATCAGCAAACACACAGAGAAAAAGCAGAAACAGGGATTGTCACACATTAAGACTTTGAAATAACTTGATGGTTTACTAAAGCAAACAGTTTGAAGTTTAAATTTAAAGAGAATAATAATAAAATAAAACAACAGAACAGACAGAAAAGAAGTAAAATGGTGTGTGGATGAATAAATGCATCATTCATCATTATAATATAAAACAGGTGCAACTGATATTTAAGTCACCATAGACATTGAGCGGAAAAGCATCTCCATAAAGTTGCTCTGTAGTGATAATCATTAGAGTCTGCGATTCTAGTGTCTGTGATGGTCAGAGATCCAGTTTGATTGTCCAGCTTCAGTCTGTCTCTGAATCTCCGTCAAGAGCATCATCAAATACAGTCATGCTGCCAGTCTGTTTATTAATTTCAGCTATTAAAGTGTTTTCATTTCCAAACATCCACCGAATCACGCTCATCATCCATTATTTCAGTACGACCAGAGTACAGAGAGACTGACTCTCCCTCTATCACTGACACTGGACGCTGTCCTGTATGAACAAACAGAAACAGGGTTTAACACGTATTAAAAGTATTTGATGGTTTAATAGTTTTAAGTTTAAAATTGAATAACATTACACAACAGAAGCATTAATAATTGTGTCTTTGTGCTTATTAAAATATAAATTAAGCGAAACAAATATTTAACTGACCACAGACAGTGAGATTGAAACTCTTGCTCACACTACCGGTCTGTAGTTGGTAACGTCCAGCATCTTTCATTCTGATGTCTGTGATGGTCAGAGATCCAGTTTGATCGTCCAGCTTCAGTCTGTCTCTGAATCTCCGTCAAGAACATTATCATATACAGTCATGCTGTTGGCGGTTTATAGATTTCAGCTATTAAAGTGTTTTCAATCATATACATCCACTGAATCCAATAATAATCCATTATTTCAGTAAGATCAGAGTCTAAAGTGACTGAATCTCCTTTTTACTGATATTTCATCTGCATGATCAAACACATAGAGTGTGTTCAAATGAATAAAATCATGTGACAAAAGAACAGACAGAAAACAAGAAAAATGTGTGGATTATTAATTTCATCTTTAAATTAAAAAAGGTGAAACTAATATTTACCATAGACACTGAGAAGGAAAACCATAGTTAAACCGTTCATCAATAGTTCATAATGCCCAATGTATTTAGTTGTGATGTTTGTGATGGTCAGAGATCCAGTTTGTTTGTCCAGCTTCAGTCTGTCTCTGAATCTCCGTCAAGAACATCATCATATACAGAGAATCTGTTGGCCGTTACATTGATTTCAGCTATTACATGTCTATGTCCAAAACTCCACGAATCCGCTTAATATACATAACTTTAGCAAGCTTGTTGTGTAGAGTGACAGAATCTCCCTTCTTCACTGACACAAAATCCACTTCTGTTTCACAAAACACACACGAGAACACAGAGTTACAAAGAGATTAAAGAATCTAACTTAAACTAATGCTGTTAGGCGTTTCACTTTCATATTTATTTTCATCAATCCCTAAAACTTGAAAACAGACCTGAATTCAAATGTGCTCTCACAGTGAAATTATAGTTCAATTATATATATATATATATATATATATATATATATATATATATATATATATATATATATATATATATATAAATAATTTAATCAGTAATTTATTACATGGTTTCAGAACAGAAGCAACTGAAGCCATAAAATTATTTTAAACTCACCAACCAGGCGGCAGAAACACAAACAGAACAAAAATCTGTAAAACATCTTCAACCTTTTCAGTCCAAAAATATGAAGAGATAAACTCTTCAGAACTGGTTCAGTAATAAAATGACAGACGAGCTGACTGATCTGTAGTCATGAGAAACTCTACTGTCAGCTAAAATAACTGCACAGTGCTGGTGTGTGACCACTGCCGTTTGTGTGCTTGCTTTTTTGGATCTTTTTACACTCTGAAGTGTCACTTTAAGGTCCAGGCTTCAGCTTCCTGTAGATCCTGTTCGATGGTGTTATTTTGAAAAGTGTCCTGTGAAGTTCTCATAAGTTAAAAATGTTACTTCGGTGAGTTTTAAACTAACATATAAATCTTGTCATGAGATCCTGTGAGATTCAAGCATATCGTTGAGATACTATTATATTTATTTTATAATTCCAGTTTTTTTCCATATATTTCATGGTGTGTTTTTGTGATTTTTAGTGGATTTTTTATTTTATTTTTTTATATAGGCCACTGTGTAATTTGTTTTATTTCAGTTTCAGTTGTTTTAGTACATCAATTTAAACTAAATTAAAATGAGAAATGTTCTCTTTATCAACTAGCCTCAGATTCTTCAGGTTTCATTATTGAGAGACATCAGTTAGTCCCGTATTTGCAGAAATACGTCCTATGACCAACCAGACCATACAAATAACAAATGAATTATGATTATTGATCGTAAGCACAACATCCAGCAGGGCTCTAAAATTTCAAAATCCCTGGTAGCCCTTTGGGCAGGTACTCTTGAGATTTTGGTAGCCTGAAAATTAATTTAACTAGCCCAAAAAATAAAGACCTTTTAAATATAGAAAATCAGATAGGAGTGTAAATGGCAATCAAAATATGTTTAATACACAAATATCAACAAATATGAAGCAGGTAATTTTATTTAACTATTTATAGGGTATCTGCAGAATTAAAAAAAAAAAATTACGGCAAGAGCCGCACAAGTAAAATGAACACTGTATGAGTGGTGTTGGACAATGAGATGGTAACATCTCTAAATCCATAGACTGTATAAAAAGAGGATAAATCAAGCATTTCAATTATTATGTCAATTTAAAATATATAAATATTACTGTCTTAATTGTTTCGATTTTAGAAGGCACATTAATTTCTTTCTAATTTACAACTCTATGTGTTTGCTTCATAAAAACACGAGTTGATATTTGCATTGATCTGACCATAAACAGCAAGAAAGGCTTGTTGGAAATGCAAATTCATTCTCTGCCACGAGGTGGCGCTTTAGGGCGCTGAAATATTGCGCTGTAACCAAAGCAGCTCCACGTTCATAGGTGAAATGAAATAAAACGCCGACGACACGTTTCTGAGGAGAGTCGGTAGGTTCCCTTCAGATAAATTCAATTAAAGACATCCGCGCCACATTTTGAATTGAAACAGGCAAGAACTCATACTTATTCAATGACATCATTGCCCTTTGAAGTTTAATCCAGCCTTATCGCGACTCTTGTCTTTCCATCCCTAACTGTAAGACCTCTTGAAATTATAATTAAGACATTTCTTATACTATTTAACATATTTAAATTTTTCATGGCCTTAAGTATGATACTACTCACTTTAGGAGTTTTAAGGACCCGGGGAGATCTGCATTTTGCTAGACCGACTGGAAAACACAATAGCCGGACGTCGCGATTTTGAGCCTACAGCTAGAAAACATACAATCTAACTGAGGGAAGACGTCTTTCACTATTGTAAGTTAAGTGAATGTTGCTAAATAGAGAAACAAAATTATAATTTTTTTAAAAAATTTAACTTCACTAGTGTATTAGCTATTAAACTTGGACCTCATTATTGAAAGCCAAATTCAAGCACCAAAAGCAGCCCACACTCTATATGTTCTCTTTCATAAAAATAAATAAATAAATAAATAAAAATAATAATTTTCATGTATTGTAGGCATTCATGGTTGCAATAAATTCATCGTCACAATTCCATGACATTTTTGTATGAAGAATGAGGATTTAATTGAGGAATTCTCTTTGAAGAAGAGCAGGAAGAAGCCCTTTAGTAGTGAGTGATATTTAAAGCAGGCAGGGTTAACCTTACAGTAGAACTCAACACTGATTATTGGCAGACTTTCAAAAGCCTTCATCACTTAAATTAAGATTATAATCATTTACTTTTAAACCACAGCCACCACAAAATTACACTTTAGCACCTTTTTTTTTTACTTTGAGATCTGATTCTGATTAAATTCTGATCATTCTGGTTAAATACTGGGTTTAAAATCATAACAAGAAATAGTTTAATAGCTATGATACTGTTTTAAAATCAAACCTTTTCACAGCTATGACAGGAAACACTGGCATCTAACAATGTCTTGGGAGGAAAAACAGTTGGTCTTAAAGCATATGCATAAACCCAAATAGGAAATAAAACAGTTATTGAATAAGCATGCATCTTATTCTGTGTACTAAACTCCTGAAACACTGGTGCCTTGTATTTAAGAGCAGTCAATGCAATTAAGAAAGAAAGAATCAAATCTGTATTAAGCGTCTTTGTGTGAAAAAATCAAATGCAACCCACTTAGTAATTGTTAAAATTTTCACAAGTAACTGTAATTAAATTACACTTTTTTTCTCACTAACTCTAACAGATTGCACTTACATTTATTTTGTAATTAAATTACGTAATTCCGTCACATGTAACTAGTTCCTCCCAACACTGGTGTTAGGGAATAGAATATATGGGGATTACAAACACTGAGCTATATTTGCCACCCCTCATTCTGCTCTTGCCCCTCTTTTGCAGTCAACAGGGTTTTAGGATATCCATTATGTCCCTTTCACAACAGGCGCTCTTAGTGTGAGTTCACTCCTGGTACCATGTTTTGTTCAGTTCTTAAATAAAATGTCTCGGTGCAATCTTAACATATCTGTCTTTATTCCTCTTAACAACACAACATCAGTTTGTCTTTTCTTCTTTCTTAATTGCCATGTATCCAGCATACTGTATATCACTTAACACAGTGCCATCTAGTGGCTTCCTAGAGTAACAGGCACAATCACTTGATATCATCACACTGCGCTCTGCACTTCTGTATTCCTCCAGAGGGCGCTCGATATTATAAATGCTACAAAACATAAACACTCTTGAAACTCAGAGTGAGAAAACTTTATTGATAAAGGCAAGCAAATACAGATGACAAATGAATAGTACAGTGAGATCTGTGTCTTATCTGAGAGAAATATAAACAACAAGCTTTTAAAACTGGATCTGTACAATAAAAACATTATTAGACAATTACATTTTAAAAGCCTTTAAACCCTGAATCAAATATGAAGTTAATATTAAAAGAAAGCCTGATATAAAGAATAATACAAGCAAAGCAACTTTTAGTTATCTATATCAATATGACAAACCACGAAAACACACTTGAAGAAGTTTTAAAGTTCAGTGTCTCCTTCAGATTTCAATTCCCGTCAAGAACATATACCTGATGTGTGAATCTGTGCTTGATCTTGTTCAGCTCTTCTGGATCTGATGTCATAAACCAGAACAATGATAGTAGCCACTCACCAGAGCAGAGAGGACCAATCGGGATCACAGCTTCAGTAGAACCACAGCAGTGGACAGAGTCTGAGGAATAAAAACACCAAACTGAGATCAGCTCAGTCAATAAACATTAATATCAAGAATATTTGAAGAAGCGATCTCTACTCACCATGAGACAGAAACACTGAAAGCTTTTAATGACTGATTTAGATTTAAATGTTTTGGTCCTATATATAGATAATAACGTCCAGCATGTTCAGTTCTGATGTTTGTGATGGTCAGAGATGCAGTTTGATTGTCCAGCTTCAGTCTGTCTCTGAATCTCCCGTCAAGAACATCATCATATACAGAGAATCCATCATCCCATCTATTGGTCTCAGCTAATGAAGTGATTTCAGCTCCAAACTGCCACTCTACTGAAACACCAGTCAATATTTCAGTAAGATCAGAGTTCAGAGTGACTGCATCTCCTCCATCACTGATATTTCTTCTGTATCACCAAACACACACAGAACAAACAGAAAGAGGGTTTGTCACAAGTTATTTCTGTAAAAATACTTTATAATTGTTTACGTAAATAATTAGTTTAAAATGTTATTTTCAAATAATATTATAAAACAACAGAACAGACAAAAAATAATATTGTATCTGGTGATGAAAAATAAAAAAGGTGTAACAAATATTTAATTCACCATTGATGGCAGAAAGAACGTTATGCTCATACGGTCGATCTCTACTCTATAAACTCCAGCATGTTCAGTTGTGAAGTTTGTGATGGTCAGAGATCCAGTTTATTGTCGGCTTCAGTCTGTCTCTGAATCTCCGTCCAAGAACATCATCATATACAGTGACACTGTTGGTCGGTTTATAGATTTCAGCTATTAAACCGTGATTCAGACCACCACCCAATCCAATCATAATCTATTTCAGTAAGATCACAGTTGAGAGTGACTGAATCTCCCTCCTTCAATGATATTTCATCTGTATCACCAAACACACACAGAACAAACAGAAACAGGGTTCATCACAGATTGAGAGTGTTATTTGATGGTTTACTAAAGTAAATAGTTTGAAGTTTAAATTTGAAATGAATGACATCATAAAAGAACAGAAATGGTGTTTGGATTAATAACTGTATCTTTTGCTGATTCTGTAAGGATCATCAGAATCAGAAACATCAGAATCTAACAGTATTGTGTTTCTGCAAAGTTCACTTGTAATAATTTAGTCTCAATTTCACTGTTGCTCCATATTTAATCTGGCGCCAATGTCAAATGGCTCTAAAATTGAAAATAGGCTTGTAGTGTTGTTATTAATTAGAATATATTTGATTATTCGAGTATTCCCTGTCTCTTCCCACTGCAAAGACACGCCAAACGACGTCTTTTGTAGCTCATTTTGAACATTCAATTTTGGTCCCCTGAAGGTGCAGACTGTGCGTCAGATGACGCTCTTTTTCATCGTCTACCGAACATCCAGTATCGACGTCCACAGGACCTCCGTATAAGGGCTAATTGTAGTCCAAATCTGGTCGTTGTGGACGTCTTTCCACGTCAAACTTATACTCATTTTAGACATCATTTTATACTAGTTATAGGCTCTGTACATAACTGTAGTCCCATTTCAGGTGGCATACTGTTCAAGTTCTTTTTCCTATAGCTTAATTTGATTGTCTCATCAGCGATAATAAATGGAAAAGCATTCAAAGGTGTAATGCATTTCTAATTCAATCGTGCTGCTGAGCCAAAGCGCTACAGGAAAATTAACTGCTACAGGAAACAGGTCCTTCACCTTCTGGAAACATGGAACTACAGTTATAAACAGAGGTTTACAAATCAATCACAACTCAATCACCACTCACTTATTTACATCTTTATTGTTTTAACTGGCACAAACTTCACTTATAAGCTTTGACTAGTTACATTTCCTGCCAACTACCATTAAAATCTAGGAACATTAATTTAATGGCTTGCATACATCACTTCAATGTTGTGCATCGTAACCTAAAAACATTTGTAACCTAAAACACTGGTGGTAAAATACAAAAAATAAAGAAATAAAATAAAGTTACACAGCCCACCACAACAACAAATGTACAACAATAAAATTAAAGTCGTAACTGAATGTGTTTTGTGGTAGAATTAAACCATAAGCAACTATACTAAAACAGGAAAGACAATGTACAAAACATTTTCCAATGAATAATCAGTCCTGAGTGACTGTGCGTGTCCTCCACCTCCACTTCTTTGCGTGTGCATGCTTCAGATGCTCTGATGCGGTCATCCTAATGAAGTCCTCTGTGCTATGTCATCAAATTTTATGACTGCATCTGCACAAGTAGAAAAAGACAAATGATTAAAAATTATGCAAAGGCAATCTGCAGTCATACACCAAGTCCCCAAATTTGTAAGCAAAAATATGTTTACTATGCATCCACTACCAATACTGGATTAATACAAAACCACCTCACCAAATGTTAAAATTGTCATGGTAGATAGTTAGGAGTGAATTTTAAATGTCAACTGGGAAGGAAATGTTTTGTCCAATCAAGTCATTATTTACAGACTGGCAGGAGCTAATTATCTTTCCTTGGTCAACATAGAAAGTGGGATTACCTTTTATTGCTCTATAAACCTGTGTCTTCTCCAAATATTTTTGCCCTTTTCCCCTTCCCTTCATATTGAATTGCACCATCAGGGCATTAGTGAAGAATAAATTATATTTATAAATCAGCGTAAATGATACATGTAGGAATAACATTATACATCTCATAAACCCTTTACACAACGCCCTCCTTTATCCCTCTGCAACAAACCTCCTGGTCAAGAACTGCTTGTCTATAAACTCACAATGCATTGTATTGTGATCTTGTAATTGAGTATTCTTAATTGAAAATGCAAAATAAAATAATAATAATAAATAAATAGGGTACAAGGGGTACACAAGGGTTAAGCAAGAAAAGACAAATGAACACATGCAGTCTGGTCCACACCAGGAAAAAAAAATGTTCAGACTTTGAAAAACACCATAACATCACACACACATTTCATACTGTATGTATAAACATGCCTGTCAAGGAATTTGTGGACACAGTCCCTGAGTGTTCTTCCCTCCAATTCTTGCAATCTTGGAATAAATCTATGATAAAGTTGACTGGTACTCCCCAGAGGAACCTAACAGTGTATGAGTGCACTGAATTGTGTTATGCTAAGCTATCCATTACTTCCAGAAAACCTACCAGGGTATCAAAGGCTTTGTGCATCACAGAGGCGTTGCTCTTCTTTCTGAATTGCAGATATACAGTATAATATGGCAAATATTAGATTCAGTCACGCTTTGAAACTACATAATGCTTGCTTATAGTGTATAACTCTTTATGATGGACGCTGAATACAGTCGCGTTGTTCTTTGAACTCTCAAAGAAACAGATTAAACTGCACGTATGATTATATTGTATATCTTGGAAGGGAATACAGTGGTGTTGTTAATCACTGAAAAATGCAATGCTAATTGTAACTTCCCACAGCAGGTTTAGTTAAGACAACAAAGCTAATTAAAACAGCTAACACTATAAATACATAATATTTACTAAGCGGACCGAACACATCTTGACAAAGGTTCAAAATCGGTCCAGTCAGACCTGGACGTCCCATAAACGCTTTAACCAGCGTGTACATCACAAACAAGAATGCATTATTTGTGGACATAAGCAAAAAAGAAGCATGTTCTGATTTAGCACATTTTATTGTTTTTGAACAGTTTAGCATCTGTTAACCAAACTAAAATACCAATTTCAAAATACTGAATTGTTATATAAAGGGATAGTTCACCCAAAAATGAAAATTCTGTCATTTACTCACCCTCATGTTTCAAATCTGTATACCTTTTTATGTTCTGACGATATTGTTTTCATGTTTGCTTTACTGGGACAATGACAACAAGAATATAGAAAAGATGATAAAATTCTAGTTAAAAAAAATTTAGTTTTTCAATGTAATCTTTGTATCCACTTTGGATTTCTGAAAGAAGTTTACAGGCCTAACATTTTTGTCAGAAAAAGTATTTAATGACGGTCATCACTGAATAAAAGTGCTGAAATACTCAATCTTGAACTCTATTATTATTATCAAAAATGTCTATTTTGCAGTATTTTTTTATTAATGTTTTTAATATACAGGTGCTGGTCATATAATTAGAATATCATCAAAAGTTGATTTATTTCACTAATTCCATTCAAAAAGTGAAACTTGTATATTATATCCATTCATTACACAGACTGATATATTTCACATTTTATTTGTTTATTTCTTTTTTGTTTATTTCTTTTAATTTTGATGATCATAACTGACAACTAAGGAAAATCCCAAATTCAGTATCTCAGAAAATTAGAATATTGTGAAAAGGTTCAATATTGAAGACACCTGGTGCCACACTCTAATCAGCTAATTAATACAAAACACCTGCAAAGGCCTTTAAATGGTCTCTCAGTCTAGTTCTGTAGGCTACACAATCACGGGGAAGACTGCTGACTTGACAGTTGTCCAAAAGATGACCATTGACACCTTGCACAAGGAGGGCAAGACACAAAGGTCATTGCAAAAGAGGCTGGCTGTTCACAGAGCTCTGTCCAAGCACATTAATAGAGAGGCTAAGGGAAGGAAAAGATGTGGTAGAAAAAAGTGTACAAGTAATAGAGATAACCGCACCCTGGAGGATTGTGAAACAAAACCCATTCAAAAATGTGGGGAGATTCACAAAGAGTGGACTGCAGCTGGAGTCAGTGCTTCAAGAACCACTACGCACAGGCGTATGCAAGACATGGGTTTCAGCTGTCACATTCCTTGTGTCAAGCCACTCTTGAACCACAGACAGCGTCAGAAGTGTCTCGCTTCAAAAGGACTGGACTGCTGCTGAGTGGTCCAAAGTTATGTTCTCTGATGAAAGTAAATTTTGCATTTCCTTTGGAAATCAGGGTCCCAGAGTCTGGAGGAAGAGAGGGAGGCACACAATCCACGCTTGGTGCCATGTCATCTGCTGGTGTTGGTCCACTGTGTTTCTGAGGTACAAGGTCAACACAGCCGTATACCAGGAAGTTTTAGAGCACTTCATGCTTCCTGCTGCTGACCAACTTTATGGAGATGCAGATTTCATTTTCCAACAGGACTTGGCACCTGCACACAGTGCCAAAGTTACTGGTTTAAGGACCATGGTATCCCTGTTCTTAATTGGCCAGCAAACTCCCTGACCTTAACCCCATAGAAAATCTATGGGGTATTGTGAAGAGGAAGATGCGATATGCCAGACCCAAGAATGCAGAAGAGCTGAAGGCCACTATCAGAGCAACCTGGGCTCTCATAACACCTGAGCAGTGCCACAGACTGATCGACTCCATGCCAGCGCATTGCTGCAGTAATTCAGGCAAAAGGAGCCCCAACTAAGTATTGAGTGCTGTACATGCTCATACTTTTCAGGTTCATACTTTCCAGTTGGCCAAGATTTCTAAAAATCCTTTCTTTGTATTGGTCTTAAGTAATATTCTAATTTTCTGAGATACTGAATTTGGGATTGTCCTTAGTTGTCAGTTATAATCATGTTCCTGTGGCTTAGTGGTAGAGCATTGTGTTAGCAGCTAAAAGGTTGTGGGTTCAATTCCCAGGGAACACACATACTGGTAAAAGAATGTGTAGCCTGAATGCACTGTAAGTCGCTTTGGATAAAAGCGCTGCTAAATGCATAAATGTAATGTAAATGTAATATAATTTACAAGTTTCACTTTTTGAATGGAATTTGTGAAATAAATCAACTTTTGATGATATTCTAATTATATGACCAGCACCTGTATAATAATATAAATCAATATTATTTATTTAATTGCATTTATTTTACAATACTTTAATTATATTTATTTAAAAATAATATTAATTAAGAATATTATTAATATTTGAACATGTGACATAACCACCTTGCAGGAGCCATTGTTGTCATGTGACAAGAAAATCATAAAACCTAGAAAAACCTCATCATAAAATGTTTGAAATCATTTATAAAATCAAAGTGGTGTAAAACATTTTAAACTTTATAGAACTGACATGAATTCAAATATTACATTTCTGACAATGCGTTCATGTGTTTTCTACTAGAATGTTAAAAGACGGTTTCTTTTATCATGTCTTTATTAATTTTGTCACTGACTTACACAGTCTGTGAAGTTAAGGATCTATTCATGACCACTAAAGACATGAAGAAGATGGACAGGTATAGTCATGGTTTCAAGGAGGCAAAGGTCCAGCGAGTGTTGGCTAACATTAAGATGCAGACTGAGGCACTGAGCTGTGGTGACAAGATTGGCTTTGTGAAGGTTGCTTGGAAGCAAGCAATAACTATTCCACCATTCAGTGAACGTGTTTTGGAAGGCGCTGCAGAATACCACCAAAAGTGAGCTGCCAAGTGTTGGTGGAGGCCTCGGTCAAATGTCAGCTTGCCTAAGAGTGTTCTGATTGCTAATGTGCTCGCTAAGCAGAAAGAGGATGCTTTGCATGTTAAGGCTGTGTAGCAACGCCAGGTGAAGGTGGAGGTAAGCACCACAGAACAGCTGCCAGTTCCAGTGCAGATTAATCTAGAGAACCTCACAGAAACACAAGCGCCACAAACTCCAAAACTTATTGGCTAAGCACAGTGATGTGTTTTCGAAGAACGATTGTGACTTCGGTTATACAACTACTGTCACACATAGTGTCCCAACAGGAGATGCTCCTCCCATTAAGCAAAGACATCGCAGAATCCCACCTCAGGTGTTTCAGGAAGTGAAAAAGCATGTTCAAGGTTTGGTGTCTCAAGGTATTCTCAGAGAAAGCTGTAGTCCGTGGGCATCTCCAGCTGTGATCGTGATTAAAAGGATGGCATGCGACGCTTTCTGCGACTACAGAAGGTTGAATAAAGTGACCTGCAAAGATGCTTATCCTCTCCCTCGTGGGAGGAATCGCCGGATGCCTTGGGAAAAGCACAGCTGTTCTCCACCCTTGATCTTACTTCCGGTATTTCCAAGTAGCATGAGAGTGAGGAGGATAGAACAAAGACAGCGGTCACCACTCCCTTTGGACTGTTTGAATGGACCAGGATGCCATTGGACTTTGCAATGCACCTGCAACTTTTCAGCGCTGATGGGGTGGTGCTCGGTGATCTAACATTTGACATACTGCTCATCTACCTGGATGACATTATTATCTTCTCAAAAGACTTGAAAACCATTGTCAAAGACTGGAAATAGTGTTCAACCAGTTGAGACAGCATGGTTTGAAACTGAAACCCAGCAAGTGTTTCCTTTGAAACCCAAGTGAAATTCTTGAGTCACCCATTCCTCCCGGGAATAAAGGTGGATGGAGAGAAAACTCGGTCGCTGGAATCCTGGCCTGCACCCACAAATGTCAAGGAGTTAAGACAAGTCCTTGGATTCATGAGTTATTACAGGAGGTTTGTTCCTGGTTTTGCTCAGTTAGCCCGCCCCTTCATGCCCTGGTTGGTAAAGGAGGGAAAGAGAAAATCGTTGAACCTCTTAACTGGACAACAGAGTGTCAAACTGCATTTGACAAACTCAAGCAGTGTTTAATGTCTCCGCCAGTTCTCGATACCCGGATTTCAGTTAGTCTTTCGTACTCACAACTGATGGAAGCCTGCATGGTCTTAGGGCGTGTTAAGTCAACGCAAGGAGGGGTTGAGCGTGTGATCGCGTATGCAAGTCGGGTCTTCGTGGATCAGAAAAGAATGACCGAAACTACAGTGCTTTCAAGCTGGAGCTACTTGCCATAAAATGGTCTGTAACTGAAAAGTTCAAAGAATACTTGATCTACTCAAGTTCTCTGTGATAACCGATCACAACCCTTTGCGTTACTTGGCGACCGCGAAATTTAGGAGCGGTTGAACAACGGTGGATAGCTCAGTTGTCGGAGTTTGATTTTGAAGTCTACTACAAACCAGGATGACAAAACACAAATGCAGATGTGTTATCAAGGATTTCATCTGGTGAGGAACCTGAGCAAGAGGACTCTGCTAAAGACTTCATTAGGATGAATTCAGATGAAGTGCGTGCATGTTTATAGCCAGTCGCCAAAAAGCAGCAGAGAGTACAAGCATCGGTCCAGGTATCGGTGACAAAGAAAGTCCCTGGATATAGCTGGAATGATAAAGAAGAGCAACAAAAGATAGACCCTCATATAGCTCCTTATATACCGTGCTGTACTAACCAACAAGAACCTGAGTCCAGTCGAAGCAACGCAATATGGATGTTGAGTTAAAAAAGCTTGCTAGACAATTGCACGACTCAAGCTTAAAAAAGGAGTGATGTTCTGCATATCTTTGATCCCCGGACGGAGAAGAAATTTGTCAATTAGTGGTTCCAGAACCCTTGCTACAAAGTGTACTGAGAGTCAGCATGATCATTGTGGCCATTTTGGAGAAAGAAGCACGCTGGAGCTCATGAGGCGAGCTATTACTGGCCAACAATGAGTAAGGACATTCAAAACTGGATTCAGGAATGCAAGAGATGTACCCTCACGAAAGATGTTTTTCCTAAAATACGAGCCCCAATGACATGCACTAATGTATCTGCCCGCTGGAAGTCCTTGCTATGGATTATACAGTTTTGGAGGAATCTTTGGGAGGATATGAAAATGTCCTTGTCTTAACTGACATGTTTACTCGTTTCATGGTAGCAGTGCCAACCAGAAATCAGACTGCCCACACCACTGCAAAAGCCCTGGTGCAGCATTGGTTTGTCCACTATGGCTGTCCTGCACAACTACATTCGACCAAGGTCGGTGTTTCACAGCAAAATGTCATCAAAGAACTGTGTAAAGTCTATGGAATCGGAAAGAGTCGCTCAACTCCAGATTCACCCGCAGGGTAACTCCCAGTGCAAAAGGTTTAATAGAACCATGCATGATATGCTAAGGGACGTTACCCCGGAAAAGAAAAGGAATTGGAAAAGTATCTACCGAGTTGGCTATGGCATACATAGCGAATCCATACTTCAACTGGCTATTCGCCATTCTATTTAATGTTTGGAAGGGATGCTAGGATGCCAATGGATATCCTTAATGGGAGAGACTTGGAGGACAGTAGAGCTGACAATCTTGATGATTGGGTGAAAACCATCATGACAGATTGAAGACAGCTTTAGAAGTAACCAACTCAGCAGCACAGGAGGCTTCAAGGCAAGAAAAAGAGCCTATGATTGGAGATCGATGCACTTATGTGACCTGGTGACCGTGTTGTGTTAGGAACCATTCTCTACAGGGAAGGAATAAGATACAAGACCATTGGGAACCCATGCCTTACACTGTAGTGAAACAGAATCATGCAGACACTCCAGTTTACACCATTCCTCAGAGAAAGGGGCCCATGTAAAGTTATACATAGGGATCAACTCAAGCATTGCACTTTTCAGTCATCACTACCACCTTGCACATCTAGACGTGAATCTAGAGCACACACAGGTCAGGCACACACTAATTCAGAAGACCCGATGTTCTTGCAGTTCCTGTTGTTACATTTGCACCTGCTACACTCACAGACACACAAGTAGAAGGGAAGGTGGGGATGAATCAGAGACAGGTATCAGGGACTATGTCAATGAAATGTCAGCTGATGATTCAGTAGATCAGTCTGTACTCGAGTCTGTGAATTCAGGTGGTTCGAAGCTGAAAGTGAAAATGTAAGTATTCCTGAACCTAGACGTCATAGGCTTGAACAGAGGTACTTTACCTGTTAGGTATAGGACTGATTATGTCTTGAAATAAGCTTATGCCAACCTGAAGGTTTGGAAGTTTCTTTTAAGGTGAAGGTTTTTCATTCTTACTAACTGAAAGCATTTCATTGTTGTGCTTGATGTTTTCTTTTGTGGAAAAATATTTACCTGCTATTCTCTGTTCTTTATTTTTCAGGACTGAGTTGCTGAATGGAAGTCCGCTGGCATGGCAGGTTAAGCAGGGGAATGTAGGGGATCTACATTTTCTATTACGTGGAGACTTTTATTTTGATTTTGGACACCGGCTCCGCCATGTTGATGCTGTAGTAGCACCTGAGCTCATGGAGGCTGTGGATCTGAGCAGCTGTGATCTGAAGAAGGTCTTTGGGTAATTTTATGATGCTAATAGGGCGTTAGACCAGCGACCTGCATTACAGTCGCACAGCATTGTATCGGAGTCACCGCGCTTGATGACCGTATTGAACGCGTGTCGGATAATTTTATGACGTGTTGACGCGTGAAGCGAAGAAGTGGGCCTGATGCGCTTAACAGTTATGTGGCTGTGTGGCAAAACTTTTGTTTTAGTTTCTTTATAGAAACAAACTGAAGTGAATTCTGATGTGAATTTTTTTGTTGAAGAATCTGAGTGAGCAGATTGTTAAGGTGAAACCCTTTACCCTGTGGATAAAACAGAAGGGACACTGATTGTCATTTGTTGTACAAAACTCAACTGAGACGGTTACAGAGTTGTTAATTTACTGTCTTTATTGTTTTCAACATTTTATTTCCTTCTCTGTTGATTAGTCAAATTATATTCACTCCTAAAAAATGAAGGAATCATAGTTCCATTAACTTAAATAAATGTCAATATATTTAAGTTGCAACCAGTTTTGACTCACTTATACTAAGGAGTGGGGCTCTTACTGTACCTGTTCTGTTAGATCTGGGAGGTGGGGTTTGCAGTCAGTTATCTTTGTTTCCTGAGTTTCCTGCACACACGCACTTCAGGTGGCTGCCGTGTACTAAAATAAATCCTGAAGCCCACCTCACCACATCTTTAGCATTTCCACATTGCAACACAACAGGCACTATATACAAGAGACCCTTGTACAAAGACTAAAAGCATTGGGTGGGGGACTAAGATCCTGTTTCTCACTCAGTCTTCCTTAGATTAAGTGCTATATCTCCCCACAAGGTGGTGGCATATTCCCCTCGCCACATAATAAGCAAAGATATTTGTAGAATGTTTCAAGCAGATCTCACAACCCATTAACTACCATTGTAGGAAAAATGATTATGATAATTAATGGGAGGTGAGATCTGCTTGGTTACAAACATTCTTACAATATCTTTGTGTTCAGCAGAACACAAAATTACATCAATATACAAGGAACAAGGTTACATTAATAACTTACAGTAATAACTTTGACTGCATCATTAAACATACTTTATACTATGGTATACCAATGAGTTCAAAGTAACTTTTAGCCTACTAACGTTAGCTAATTTTAGCCATACTCTGTAAATCTCAGTTGACAATGTGGGCATCATTTCTCTCGGTTCCTTCGGTGTCTAACAAGTAAAACTCAAGCACGTTAATCAAATAATACAACATGTACTTACCCAACAGTAGATTTTATAAAATATTGATACAACTCCCTCCTCGATTCCTCCTCTCCTCGTGGTTGTTCAATGTTCTGGACCGAAGAACGCTTGACACTATCTCCGAGATAATGTATCCTATCGCTGGATTTCGTAATATTTAGTGCTATCTTTGTTACTACATCTTGGCAGCAAATTTTGGCAATTACATCCAACTCAGAAATATATTTACTTTGCATACAAATCGTGTATTTCATAAAGGTGATTCCTGTTTTTTTTTTTTCTGCTAGTCTTGCTTGACTAGAAGTGTAAAAGCGCAGTGGACGCTTATTCACAACCTCTTTAAAACCTCTTAAAACTACTTGGTGCACTTAAATTAATTATTGCAGTATTAACCAAGGTGTAAGCACAGCTTTTGCATATTTCACAAGTATTTCATAGAGGGTCATGATGGATTATAAATGCTCGTAGAAAGACGTCACCTAGTGACGCCTCTCACAACCGATTCACAACAGGGTATATATTGAACTACACATAGCTAAAAGTCAAAGTAACAATTATACATGCAACCCCATAGAACTATAGACATGTACAAACGTTTTGAATGCATTTTAGGAAATGTTCTGTGTTACATATTTTACTGAATTATGCCGCCTACTGCAACTATTTTTGGCCAGGGACACGGCTGCCGTCGGACCAATGTTTGCTGGGTATAGACATAATCTGCACGTCCGTCAGGACGTCCTAATGTTTAGTGGGTTTGGTTATTCGCTCATTTACAGGCTCATATTTCGTAATTTGCAAAGCACTTAAAATATAAAATTAAAATATAAAACAGCTGAAACCCACCATAGACACGGAGCATGAATATGTTTGCCACAGTGTTGGTCTCTACTCTATAATCTCCAGCATGTTCAGCTGTGATGTTTGTGATGGTCAGAGATCCAGTTTGTTTGTCCAGCTTCAGTCTGTCTCTGAATATCCCTTTATGAACATCCTCATATACAGTGATGCTGCACACGTCCACATTGATTTCAGCTATTAATCTGTTTTCAAACTCCCACTGAATCAGATCATTATCCATCATTTCAGAAAGACCAGGGTTTAGAGTGACAGAATGTCCAATTTTCACATACTTCATTTCACCAAACACACCTGAAGAACAGAGCTTTTTTTAAAGATATATATATAAGATATAAAATACTTTATATAATACATAATATAATATAAAATATATAATACTCCTCACATTATGATGGTTTAATCAAACGAGTCATTAAAAACAAATCCTCAAACCAATCCTCTCCGGACATCACTTTTGGCCACGCTTTTACTTGAATCTTTAATGTCAAACTAACACTGTTGGGTATTTAAGCTTCATATTTATTTTATTTTATCATTCCATAATAGACCTGAATTTAGATCTGAATTCAAACTTGATCTCACTGTAAAACCACAGTTCACTTATTTCTATATGAGAATAATAGTGAATAGTATTTTTATTATATGATATCAGAACAGAAACAACTGAAGCCATAAAATCACATTTCAAACTCACCAACCAGACGCTACAAACAAAAACAGAACCAGAATCTGTGAAACATCTTCATTGATTTAAGTCCACAAATATGAAGACAAACTCTTCAGAACTGGTTCAGTAATAAAATGACAGATGAGCTGATGAGAGACTGATCTGTAGTAAAGTCCATGAAACTCTACTGTCAGCTAAAATAACTGCACAACTAGAAGTGTTAAACCGTGTCCTCCAGCTCTTTTCTTGCTTTTTTAGTCACACATTCTTTTTCGCTTTTAGCTCCAGTTTCCCTCAACTTCCTGTTGATCAATGGTGTTGTTTTTAGCAGAAATAAACTGAGCCATAACATGATCAGAGACTAGAGAAGTTAAGATTGTCTCAAAGCAGCGTTTCATCTGCTTGATGTCAGGTGTGAGAGGATAACAACACCCACCTTTTGTTGTATTTTATACTGGCTAAAGACATATACATAAAACCTCTATTCACCTCTTTGTTTCCCACATGCAAAGGCAATATAAACCTTACCTCTGTTATTTATCAGATGCAGTAGAGACTTCTGTACTTCTTCCCACCAGAGTCCAGTTCAGCTCAGTTGAGTCTTTGCCGATGTGAAACTTGTAATACAGGATCAGGAACAAAATAAAATAACTTTACTCTTAATACATTACTCAGAGACTTGTTTAAAGATGTTAAACGCATCACCATATGAAATGGTTTCGCTTTATTCAAACAATAACTCATAAGCAAATAATAACAAAAGTAAATAACTAGGTGTCAAATGATTAATCACGATTATCAATCCAAAATAAAGTTTTGTTTACATAATATATGTATGTGTAAGGGTATATTTATTATGTATATATAAATACACACACATAAATTATATATTTAGAAAATATTTACATGTATATACATTTATATATTTATATTCTTATATTTTATATTATATATAAATATATTTAATATATAAACATGACATATTCTTCTTATACATGCATGTGTGTGTATTTATATATACATAATAAATATACACAGTATACACACATATATTATGTAAACAAAACTTTATTTTGGATGTGATTAATCGTGATTAATCATTTGACAGCCCTATAAATAACTGAAAGTCTTCACCCGAATTGTGGCAATGAATGTGTTCAAACCATAACATTACATAGTCACAAAAACAACACGCCCTTTTTTCCAAATTACCTTTTTTTTGTTGAAAAACACTAACACATCCGCATGCACGCACTCATAGACAGGTTGCTATAGATACAGGAAGTATGACATTTCACTTTCAGTAGCAACCTCTATTAGAACACATTCATATGAAGTAATTGCTGCATTTTTTCTTTCATTAAAGCAAATTAATCCATCTGTAGTTTTAATCTTAACCCATTACAACATCTTAAAAGCTTAGGCTAAGCAAATAACTATTTATAAACTAAACTGCATAGCATCATTTCTTTTATGATAGGATAAAACATATTACAATACAGCATTTAGAAAGAAAGTCCATACTGCAACATAGTTGCAAAATGCACTTCCTTGCACAATCATAATTCAGCTAGTAAAAGGCAGGCATCATGTGACAGTTTTAACTGTTGAGCAAATTCTAACATCGTGCATTTCTTATTACTGCCTTTAAAGGTGCTATGTAAAAATGAGGTAAAATATCCAAAAATGACCTACGCATCAAAAGAATGAGAAGAAATAAGGCGATGATGTCATTAAAAAATGTCAAGTTATAGTGCTGCAGAGATATCAACCTTAATTAGCATTAGCATTACTAGCCACGGCCCGACAGGTGTCGTAATACCAGTCTCGCCATGGGAGGCGGTATGCGGGCAACATAACCACCAGCCAACCTGCAATAACAATAACTCGCTGACGGCTTGTGGGTGCATTGGAACCTGATGTCAATCGTGTGGAAGGTACAGCCCACTACTTCATTCAGTTCAGGGAAGAGAGCGGAAGGATGGCTGAAGCCCTTGGCAAGAGACACCTACCACCACCACCGCTACAGGGAAATAACCGCCTGGAATCACAAATCAAATCCGATAAGAAAAGGAGCGAAACAGAGTAAACATCGGCACTGCTTTCCATCGCTGGAGACAACTGATGGACTTGAAAGAAATGAGGTTCGACTCGAACTTGCAACATTTCTTTTGGATTGGTAAGTAAGATGCTGTTAGTATTTAGCTAGAAGTTTGTTTTATATGTTTCAGTATTTTTTTCGGAAGTTATAACATAGAAATGTATCGAAGGCTGTTCGATAAGCGTCTAATGTTAGCGATGGCTAACCGTAGGCGCTTTGATAATTAGCTAGCTATAACTTACCCACAGATCCGATCCGGTTTTCACCTGTTTTCTACCAAAGCCCGTCTCTACCAAGCTGATGCTAAAATGTAACATTACCTAAGAAGCTTGAAATGTCTTGAGATAATGAACCCGAGAGAGAGAGAGAGGGAGGCGCCTCGCCTGCAGCACTCACTCACATATATTCAGAGCGGTCAAGTTTTTGAAAGCTGTGAAAAGATTCAATTGCGGTGTCTCACGGTGAATGCTTGAGAGTTGGCAGCTCTGGTTACGTTGGTTGGCTAGCTTGGTCAACATCAGCTGTCTGATGTTGACCAATGATTTGACAGAATGCTGTCTGTCAAATTAATTTAATTCAAATAATGTGTATATACAACTCAAAATGTAATATGAACAAAAGCGAATATGAACATATTCACTGGTAAAGGTGAAGGGAGTAGCTTGAAGATGTCATGTTTCAAAATCACTTGATATCACCCAAGCGCTTCATCTGAGGCAAAAGCGTCCTTTAGGCTTAGCTATGGCTCTAGGGTTGTTGTGAAGGTAGGGCGACATAGAGACTATGCCGTTTCTGTTGTTACTCTAGAGTAGACCAATTCACTTTATTGAGGCATACTGCCCCATCTGGTATGGAATGTGGAGTATGACTTGATTTTTTTCCAAACATTACACATGGCTCCTTTAAATTACTCTTGTTTCACAACTACTAAGCAGCAATGTTTGGAATATTGTTAGTGTGCAAATAAACAGACTGTATATGTGCGCTCTCTGATAGCTTTATGCATGAGCATATTTCAGTATGGTAACATGTCTGGCAAGTGTTTATAATAGACACTCTCTGAAGAAGCGTGTTATTATAAGAGTTTGCGATGGTCAGTGGTGTTTATATACATATGGGTCAAAAAACTCTGACAGAGGAACTGTTCACTGCTCATGTTGAGCTGCCTTCAGATCACCACATTCGACAAATTCAGAATGTTTTATTTGCTTTTTAATTGTTATTGTAAAGTATGGACTAGGGTTCGTTTTAGGATGGGAGCACTACAGAAAGATTCCGCCAGAGAATCCTTTATCAGCTTTATTTTCAAGATCAGGATGCCAGTATACAAGTTCAGATAAGTGTGTATGTGTTCTAAACAGAGAAAAAGAAAAGAAATAATGCAATGGTAAGAATAACTGATTAATAAACAAATAAAGGAATACTATACTATGCTCATTGTCATCATTCACAACAGTGCAGTACATAAATAATAATTTACGTTAATACAGTGCAACAAAATATGTCACTATTATGCCCTTTAATATCTATACTGCTGCACCTTTAATTGGCTATGCAGCCTGACACTGTATCACTATAACACTCGATGCAGGTAGCACCAACTAAACAGTAAATGCACTGCACTCAAACACAGAAGCATATCTCTAAATAACTAACACAAATAAAGTCTAAATCGACATATAGAGGGGTAATTATTGCACACAGGAAACATGCGATATTATATCACACTCTGGCATCATGACTACACTAATTAGTCACGCAGTTTAACAAATAAAACTAGTTCACATGAACATACATGAATCTCAAAACATTCGTCACAATGCAGTACAAACATGCAACAGTAGTAAAACTTACTTGCTTTTCATAACGCATACGCAAGTAAAGAAAAGGGTCTCTGAGTCTTCTCGTCATCCCTGAGCTGAACAACTGAGCAGCTGCATCATTTCCTGTCCAGGCGAGTTCACGGTGATGGAGCGCTTCACGCTAGAAAACTTCAGCTGAACAAATAGGCTTTCAGACAGTTATGCTCTGTTTAATAATTCTGAATGGACCGTAATACTGTACTTATATACAGGCAACAGCACGTAAAAATGGAACTAGCTATCTACTTAAAATACAAACCCGATTCCAAAAGTTGGGACACTGTACAAATTGTGAGTAAAAAGGAATGGAATAATTTACAAATTTCATAAACATATTTTATTCACAATAGAATATAGATAACATACCAAATGTTGAAAGTGAGACATTTTGAAATGTAATGCCAAATATTGGCTCATTTTGGATTTCATGAGAGCTACACATTCCAAAAAAGTTGGGACAGGTAGCAATAAGAGGCTGGAAAAGTTAAATGTAGATATAAGGAACAGCTGGAGGACCAATTTGCAACTTATTAGGTCAATTGGCAACATGATTGGGTATAAAAGAGCCTCTCAGAGTGGCAGTGTCTCTCAGAAGTCAAGATGGGCAGAGGATCACTAATTCCCCAATGCTGCTGACAAAATAATGGAGCAATATCAGAAAGGAGTTTCTCAGAGAAAAATTGCAAATTTATCATCATCTACAGTGCATAATATCATCCAAAGATTCAGAGAATCTGGAACAATCTCTGTGCATAAGGGTCAAGGCGGAAAACCATACTGGATGCCCGTGATCTTCGGCCCTTAGACGGCACTGCATCACATACAGGAATGCTACTGTAATGGAAATCACAACATGGGCTCAGGAATACTTCCAGAAAACATTGTTGGTGAACACAATCCACCGTGCCATTAGCTGTTGCCGGCTAAAACTCTATAGGTCAAAAAGAAGCCATATCTAAACATGATCCAGAAGTGCATTTCTCTGGGCCAAGGCTCATTTAAAATGGACTGTGGCAAAGTGGAAAACTGTTCTGTGGTCAGAGCAATCAAAATTTGAAGTTCTTTTGGAAAACTGGGATGCCATGTCATTCGGACTAAAGAGGACAAGGACAACTCAAGTTGTTATCAGCCAGTTCAGAAGCCTGCATCTCTGATGGTATGGGGTTGCATGAGTGCGTGTGGCATGGGCAGCTTACACATCTGGAAAGGCACCATCAATGCTGAAAGGTATATCCAAGTCCTAGAACAACATATGCTCGCATCCAGAGCCGCGTCTCTTTCAGGGAAGACATGACAATGCCAGACCACATCCTGCATCAATTACAACATCATGTCTGCGTAGAAGAAGGATCCGGTACTGAAATGGCCAGCCTGCAGTCCAGATCTTTCACCCAGTAGAAACATTTGGTGCATCATAAAGAGGAAGATGTGACAAAGAAGACCTAAGACAGTTGAGCAACTAGAAGCCTGTATTAGACAAGAATGGGACAACATTCCTATTCCTAAACTTGAGCAACTTGTCCCTCAGTCCCCAGGACGCTTGCAGACTGTTATAAAAAGAAGAGGGGATGCCACACAGTGGTAAACATGGCCTTGTCTCAACTTTTTGAGATGTGTTGATGCCATGAAATTTAAAATCAACTTATTTTTCCCTTAAAATGATAAATTTTCTCAGTTTAAACATTTGATATGTCATCTATGTTGTATTCTGAATAAAATATTGAAATTTGAAACTTCCACATCATGCGATTCTGTTTTTATTCACAATTTGTACAGTGTCCCAACTTTTCTGAATCGGTTTGTAAATTATGGTAAAAAAAATAGGACACAATATTTTTGAGTAGTTTTTAAGGCTTTTTTTTTTTTATGGAATCTACCTGAATAAACCATGTAAAATCTCCTAAATTAATTAATCACAATGAACACAATGAATTTAAAGGGTCATATGATGCGATTTTGCAAGTTTTCATTTCTCTTGAAGTGTTACAAGCTCTTGGTGAATAAAGAAGATCTGCAAAGTTGCAAAGACTAAAGTCTCAAATCCAAAGAGATATTCTTATAAAAGTTAAGACTCTGCCACCCTGAACGGCTCGTTCTAACACGCCCACATCTCTACATCACTATGTGGGAAGATTTGCATAACGCCAGATGTTCACCCAAAGAAAGAAGGCATAACCTTTTATTCTCGCTTGAGTATTGTTGCGCCAGCCATGTCGTATAGACGCTGTGTGTTTCACTGTGAAAGTCAAACTACTTTGTTGGCCTTCAAAAGAAGAACCGACTAGAAATCATGTTTATATCACGCTTTATAATGAGATTTATGTCTATGTCTTGTCGCCTCCTGCTGGACAGGGCATCACAATATGTTAAGAGGCATAACATTTCCGTCATTCGCCAATCACGACGCGACTGGATAGCTGGCCAATCACAGCACACCTCGCTTCAGAGCGATGAGCCTTGTGAAAATTGACGCGCTTCAGAAGGCAGGCATAGTGGAGAAACAATAATGAACAGTATGTGGAAAATAATGTGTTTTTTGAACCTTAAACCGCATAAACACATTTCATTACACCAAATACACAAAATAATGTTCTTAGCAGCATCATATGACCGGGTCATATGATGCTCTGTTCACTGAACAAGACTTAATGCCTTAAAGGGGCAGTCACACTAGACTTTGAACGCGTAAACTTTTTTTCGGACGCTGCTGAATATGGGCAGGAGCAGGATATAATGGTTTCCTGGATTAATATGTCTTGTACTGTGTCTTTTGCGATCGGAGTTGAAAGTGTCTTATCATATTGTAACTCTTCTCTCTCTCTCTCTCCCTTCTATATATAAAATATACACACTAAGCAATAAAAATTATAAAATGTGTCCGATTCAAATATACCATCTGTTCCTGTTTCCATTGACACTGCTAACCATGCAGCTCTTTTTATTTTTTAAAATAGGAAGCTGCACTCACGGCTAAAATTAGCGCTTCCTTAATTTTTGAATTTCTGTACAGAGAGGTCACGCAGTCACGTGATCGATCTTCTACTGGTCCCACGCCTTCAAGTGATGCGATCGCAGGTCAGAGTTCACCAAACTTGAACTTTGAAAGCAGCAAATGCGAAATTTTCGCATGAGCTTGCTTCCAGTCTGACACATTAGCATCGTATGAATGGAAGTCAATGGAACGAAAAGTGCAGTGTGACCGCCTTTAGAAGAGGAATAGCCATAACCATAAACTTTACTCTTCTGCAAACGCAACAAATGTCAAACATAACTTAACATTAAACATTAATAGATGTTTCCTTCACTCAAAAAAACAAAAAACAAAACATAAAATAGCACTTAATTTCAAAATCTACCCTCCATATCCAGCCATATGCAAAGCATGCTGGGAACTAACAGATACCTCTTAAATAAAACTGCAAAATTTAACTAATTCTCTTTATTAAATAAATAGGTAGCCTTCTTTTTTTTTTTTTTTGTTTAATCAGTTTCTCAATTTAAGCCTCAAACTGCTTAAGTTTCTTTTGAAAAACAAAAATTAGGAAATCTCTTGGTTTAATTAGTAAAAGTCCTCAATATTCTCTGTACAACACTAAACCACAATTTCTTTAATGAAATATACACACTATGAATGAAAATGACAAGACCCATGATTCAGTTTTTTGGTGTGGTAGTGGTCTGTTGTAATCTCCATGTGGTTCTGTTTAGTATTGCAGCTTGACTTGTAGTTATAGAAAATGCTCTGAACAAATGTGACATTTATTTTATTTCCTCATAGTTTTTGCTATTGCACTGTATACATTCTGAATTATGAAAATTATAAAAAATTATTAATTATTAAAATCTTGAAAAAATCTTGCAGAAAATATAGTCTGTAGGAATCATCCTCAAATTTAAAGTCTGTGTAAAGGCAATTCAGAGAATTGTTTCTAAACATATAAATGTTAGTTGTCTAATGTATTTCACGCTTATAAAGACTGTGAACTATGCAGTACTGGATTGTAGAGTTAGACTGTAAAACAGTTTTCACCATTTTTTGTGTTCAGTTTTTTTTTTTTTTTGCGGACTGAAATCATGTCAGCGGCAGCTTTTCAGCTGAGTGGGCGTGGTTTCAGCTCTGACAGAGGACACGCCCAGCTGTTGAGAGCAGAGAAAACCGCTTATTTATTTATTTTTCAAGATTTTGCTAACTTATTTTATTTACTTGGTGTTTTACCATTCAAAATTTGCAGGGTGCTTAATAACACATTTTTTCTGTGGTGTGACAAACTCATAACACATATTTAATATAGTTTAACACAGACTTTAATCTTAAACTTTGTAAAACTACATCTTTATTTAAAATGTTTCCTTTGTAATACTGGGATAATCACTGGGATGTATGCTAAAAGTGTCATGCGGCTCCACATATCATCATACACAGAAAACACTTCTTCAGATAATCAAGTCAGCTGAAACTAAAGCTGCGTCAGTGTTTTATTAGGACTGGGAAACATGTGTTGGATTACTGCCCTAAAG
Organism: allo-octoploid hybrid of Carassius auratus x Cyprinus carpio; assembly: GCA_024542945.1. Lineage (NCBI taxonomy): Eukaryota > Metazoa > Chordata > Actinopteri > Cypriniformes > allo-octoploid hybrid of Carassius auratus x Cyprinus carpio. The sequence goes on from CM045072.1 coordinate 2,289,232, forward strand.
AAAGCTAAAATCTGAGCAAATGGGTCTTTATTTACACATGTGCATCAATACTTCTTTTTCTTCAAAGTAAAGGTTTATTTTAGTATTCTGAATGTTATTTTCTTAATGTCATTATTACTAATAAAATTATAGTTGGATGTTTTGGATGTTCTTGTTCTTGAATAGCGTAGTGTTTTAATATTTGCTGTGGCCATGTGGACATACGTTTCTAATTAAAGAGGATATTTAAATTAAGAACACTCTAGTATCAACCAAAAAAAAAAAAAAAAGAATAATGAAAATAATTTTGAAGTAGAATGTTGCTTTTCAAAAGTTAAGCGGTAAAATTTGTATACCTCACTGAATCCGTTAAAAAAAACATAACTAACTATGCATCCATGAGAAAAAAGTAAAGCGTTACATTTTAGTGCAGGACGTCAATTTTATTTTTATTTTTTTATATTTAGCCAGATCGAGGCTTTATACGCTGAGAGACTTAAAGCGCTCAGGCGGAAATATCTAACATTTATTGATGTGTCATGTGTCATGTGTCAATGCTGACATCAGCAGGTATAAAAATGAAACAAAACAAACAAACAAAACCTTGGAACACCTGAGCGGTTTCTATCAGAAACAGAGACACGATGGAGCAATTTGTGAAATCCAGATCATATTTATTAAACTTACAACTGTACAGAGATCGAAGAGCACTTTCAGAATAGTTCTGTGTTTACTACTCTTCAGTGGTAAGAGCTTGATTCTAATCTGTTTGTTTTAACAATTTCGATTTCTCAAGAATATATATATATATATATATATATATATATATATATAATTATACAGGTATATTATATAAGGTTTATATATATATATTTATAAACCTTATATAATAAGCAAAATTATTTAAAGTGCCTTTGCTTTGAGGTTGTTTCATTATGTTCTTGGTTTCTGGGCATAACAGTGCAGCAATGCTTTTATTTGTACCTCTTCGTGTCTGACCCACGTGACAAAAATACTGTATATTTTCAAAACAATAAAGTAAAGATTTACAAAAAATAGAGCCTTGTTTTACAGTCCCTTCTGTGTTCTGTTTTACTTAATAAACTTGTCTTTGTGAACTAATGCCTGACACACAGGACAGACTTTAAACCCAGCTTGTGTTTGTGTCTCCAGATGTATATGGTGCTGAGAGACATAAAATCAAAGCAGTTTCAGTGAAAGAGGGAGAAAGTGTTGCTCTGCTTGGTGAAACTGAAATACAGATTGGAGATGAGTTACTGTGGATGTTTGGAACGAGGGTGAACTCCTAGCCAAAATCAATACAAAGAACAAAATCTTTGAGATATATGACAGTGATGACGGGAGGTTTGAAGACAGACTGGAGCTGGATCATCAGAATGGATCTCTCATTATCAGAGACAGTAAAACCACAGACTCTGGAGTTTATACAGTGAAGATTATCAACAAAAGAGCAACTATATACAAGAGATTCTGTGTCACTGTCAGCGTGAGTCAAAATAATGTTAAACACATTTTGGCTGTGTAGTGCCAACAGCACACCAACACTGCTGAAGCACTGAATTACTGAACATTAAAGATGTCACTTTTAGATTTGAGGTAAAGTAAAATATCCTCATTATAGGGAATCCAACCTTAAAAGGAGCAATGAAAAAAGGAACCCTAAATATTTTAAATATTAACCCATAGAAAATAAATAAATAAATAAATTCTGCTATGGTTGTGCAAAGCATTAGAATATTAAATTTGATTGCAGTTTATGGTTTTAGGTTTACTTTCATTTTAATAAAATTAAGTACACATTCAGGACTACTATGTCATTATTTCAGAAAAGTCATGTCTCCAGAAAATAGTGTGGAGAAAGCGTCTGAGAAACTTTCTCATAATAATGACTTAATCCACAAAAAAGACTTACTCGACGATGCACAAAACAAGGTGACGGCAGCTAGCAACATCTGTTGATCAAAGCCATGCAAGAACACGAAACATTGCTTGTTCTGTAATCTAAAGTGTATAATGCTATAATCTGTCATTAAATACGATTTCAGATCAATTATCTGCATGTAATCTTTTGTTAATTTGTAACACTGTTACTCTGCCAGATAGTTAAAGATTCCAGACTAATATTTCAGTTAAGAAATCCAGGCATTTATGAAGAAATGAAAGACATTACACATATAAACTTAATGTATAGATGTTTATTTTGATGATTTATTAGTTTTATTAGCTGTCCCTTTCATGCATCACATGCATACAATGATCATACAGTAAGCCATCTCCTTTCAAAAGCGCTTGGTCTTCAGTGTCCCACTTCTTGCAGGACAAACTCTTAGCGTGAAACATGCTTAACCTGGCTTGAAGTACAAAGACAGATTGAACCAAATTTAGTACAGAAATTAATGAACATGCACATTGTATATACAGGCATTCAGGTGGAGCCAAAATATGAATGCAACACAAAACAAGCACGCTTATGCATTTTCTATAACGGTTTTCTAGGAAAGCGCTTAGCGTGCAACTTTGGGTGTTGTGTTCAAATTCTGAGCTCTTATGCTTGCCTGTATGCATGATCAATAATATTTTATACTTTAAGCCACATTAAGCATTTTTCACGTCCACATGTCCTACAAGAAGCGTTGTGGGATGCTGAAGCATCGATATGTATCTTCATAAAATGTGTGTGAGTTTTGTTGGAATATATTCTTCTATATCTGAAGGCATGAACTATCATGCTGGCAGAGTAACTTGTTGGTAAGTGTTACAAAATTAACTAAAGATTACATACAGATAATCTATCTGAAATTGTATTTAATGACAGGTTATAGCATTATACACTTTAGATTACAGAACAAGCAATGTTTGTGGTGTTCTTGCATGGCTTTGACCAACAGATGTTGCTAGCGTGCCGTCACTCTTGTGTTGTGCATGCGTCGAGTAAGTCTTTTGTGGATTAAGTCATTATTACGAGAAAGTTTCTCATTATTATGAGATGTTTAGTCATTATAATAGAAACTTTCTCATTATTACGATATGTTAAGTCATTATTATGGAAAGTTTCCCATTATTATGAGATGTTAAGTCATTATAATGAGAACTTTCTCATAATAATGATAAACTTCTCATAATAATGACTTAACATCTCGTAATAATGAGAAACTTTCTTGTAATAATGACTTAGTTTCTCTTAATAATGAGAAAGTTTCTCATTATTATGACTTACAGAATCATATTTTTTTCAACTGTGGGAGAAGCGGGCTTCCATACGAACCAGTCTAAATAGTTTGAATATAAATACTTATTAATTAATAGGTGTACCGTAGTGATTCAGGACAAGCCAAAACACGGTTTGAAAAATGGATCCATGGTGTACTGCTTATTATAGAAATTTAGCAAATTTTGAACACAATAAAGTTACTACTGCCGTTTTAAGTACAATCAACTTCGGTTGTGTAAGTCAACTTAAATTATATTAAACTGATTTAAATAATAATAATAAGATTTTAATATTGTAAAACTTGTATAGCTGAAAGTTGAAGTAATGTAAAATATGCTGTCATGACCTAAGATCATATCTTTTTTTATATATATACAGAGAATCTGCTACATTATATGAAGATTATTGGTAAGCATGATATACATCAAATCACAAAAACATTATTTCATAAAAGGCCACAGGAAAACTGATTTGTATTTGTTACTTTAATCTATATCTATTTCAGATCTATATCTGTTCAGTTGTTTCTCTTTTTCTTTTTAGTTTGAACATCTTGCTTCTAGGATGGATTGGATGCATACTCAAGAGGTGTTTCTTCTGTAGGTGACCTACTACACATTAAAATATTAATTTATCTTGAGGCTAGTTTGTTGTTGAAAGAAATTCCAAATAAATAAATAATAAATCTCAGAAAAGTTCATTTTGAGAAAACCTGGTTGATCATTTGTTCACAGATATTACTTTGTTATCGAATCCAGTGAAATTCTTATGTTAATGTTATTAAAGTTTTGCAAACTTTAATAACAGATTTGAAAAAAAAAAAAAAAAAAAAACAGAAAGAGTTAAAGATATAGCACATTAAATGCAATCATTTTTTTTTTTTATAAAATTCAATATCAAGTAAATATAAATATAAATGCATCTGCTTTAATCTAATGTCAAAGAATTTAAAGTTTAACGTTTTCTGTTTAGTACTGATATTACAATCAGAGAGCTCAGTATTGCTTGTGGTTGCTTGTAAAATCCTGTTTTATTTCTTTAAAAATAGTATTTATTTATTTTGAACAGAAAATTTAATAATGTAACATTTTGCATCCGAGAAACAAGTACACAGCCATATTTACGTCTTTGAACTTCTATATTTCCGGTATTTATTGCATCACTGTTGAAGAGTAATGAGCTGGTGAAGTGGATTTACTTATTGTAGAGTTAATTAAATTTATCATGTGCATTGTAATGTTTGAAGTGGATGCCATAAAATAAATAAATAAATAAATAAAAAGAATTGGGGTCTTCTGTGGACATCGGTAATTAATCTCTATTTTCTGTTTCTACCTCAGGATGCTTATCCCCAGGTAACTAGATATTATACAAGCTAGATCCGCCTCTTATGAGAGACATCAGATGATGCCAACTCTGAATCAATATGCAAAACTGACAAATTTGAATCATTATGACCACAACATGTAATCATTGCCTTAATCATGTTCATCATTTCTGCTTGAATACTGTCATGAACTAACTGCATGATTACATGCATCTATGGAGATTATTTAGAGTCTATCTGATAAAACTTTACTCTTAACTGTAATGGATAAACAAGCATCTTTTATAAAGCTGCTTTGAAACTAAATGTATTGTGAAAACTCTTTACAAATAAGCGTGAATTGACTGAATCTCCCTCCATCACTCACACCTGAAGAACAGCGTTATTACTTTACTTTCTTCTAACCAAGAGACACATGATCAGAGACTACATGCAGTCTTGCAGAGGGACTGACACTCAATATAATTCAATATGAACAATCTCTATCAACATTAGAGTCTATATTAGTTGTAGTTGATTATTACAGCTGCTATTCTGAGAATGAGAAACTGAGCAGATCACTCCTAATAACATGCTGATTCAGACTGAGCCACTGATGAAACACAGACACAAATCAGACTACAGAGATTTAAAGGCGTTATCTTTGCCTGTCAGAGGAGGAGTTTTCCTCCAGGAGGAGCTTCGACTAATAACTGTAATAAAACATGCAGAAACTCTTGAAGCTCAGAGTGAATAAGAACTTTATTGATAAAGGCAAGCAAATACAGATGACAAATAGACTGCTTTTAGCAGCTGTAAAGACAAGGCAAGGCATGTTTATTTATATAGCACATTTTGTACACAATGGTAATTCAAAGTCCTTTAAAGTTTTAAGTAATTTAAAACATCTAATTATTCAATGTTTTTTAGATGATAGTATGCTGATTTAGTTACTGCTTTGACATGACTACTGAAACTAAGGTCTGTCTCCAGAATCACACCAAGATTCCTGACTTGATTTTTTAGTTGTTTGACCCCTAGTCAAGGTATGCATTCACCTTGCATTCACCTCAATACATTGGCAGAAGGAGTCAATGGGGCTGTAATCATTTGGAGATAAGGCAAGGTAAATCTGGATGTCATCAGCATAGCTGTGATAGGCAATTTGGTTCTTTCTCATTATTTGACTTAGTGGGAGCATATACAGGCTAAACAAGAGCGGTGCAAGAATTGAGCCTTGTGGGACTCCATGTCATGGGCGCCCTTAAGACTTATGCTTTCCTAGACTCACATAATAACCTCTCCCTTCTAAGTATGATCTGAACCATTTGAGTACCATCCCAGAAAGCTTGACCCAGTTTTTCAGTCTCTGTAGAAGTGTTATGATCGACAGTGTCAACGCAGCACTGAGATCAAGTAATACCATGCACTGATATTTTGGCAGAATCAGAATTTAAGCGAATAACATTTATTATCTTAATGAGCAATGTCTCTCTGCTGTGATATCGAAACCAGATTGAAAATTGTCCAGGTATCCATTTGAGTTAAAATATTTGTTCAGCTGATTAAAATCTACATTTTCTTTAATTTTGCCTATAAAGGAAGATTTGATATCGGTCTATAATTGCTCAAAATGGTGTTATCAAGAATGCTCTTTTTCAGAAGGGGTTTAACAACTGCAGTTTTCAGGAGTCTGGAAAAGTCCCAGAAAGAAGTGAGCGTTCACCACTTCTAAGAGATCTGGTTCTAAGCGGTTTAGCACACTTTTGAAAAAAGTGTGTCAAGATACAGGTTGAGCGATTTTAAGTGCAGCACTATTTCTTCCAAAATTTTGCTATCAATTGCTTCAGAAATAGACATAGTATATTTTTGATATTGCTGCAATCTGTCTGACCTCTGCATAACTTGAGGATGTGCTAATCGCCTTCCTGATATTAATGATCTTCTCAGAAAGAAGGAAGCAAACTCATTGCATTTGCTGTCTGAGAGCATTTCACTGGGAATCTGACTTGGGGTTTGTCAGTCTCTCAACAGTAGCAAAAGAGTCGAGAGTTTAAAGAGTTTAAAAAAGTGAAAAAAGCGCGTGACACAGCCAAGTATGGTGACCCATACTCAGAATTGGTGCTCTGCATTTAACCCATCAAAGTGCACACACACACCGTGAACACACACACACCGTGAACACACACCGAGCAGTGGGCAGCCATTTATGCTCGGGCCAGGGAGCAGTTGGGGTTGTGGCTTGCTCAAGGGCACCTCAGTGGTGGTATTGCCGCCCAAGAGTCGAACCCACAACCTTAGGGTTAGAAGTCAAACTCTCTAACCACTAGGCCACAACTTCCCCCTGTTAAGTTACTATTTACAAGGTTTGAGAAGAACCTCTGTCTAGCTGTGGCTAGTTCCACATTGAAAGCAGAAGGCTGTCTTTATAGATGCTATAGTGAATTTCAAGTTTCATCTTCCTCACATCCGCTTGGGTTTTCTGCATTGTCTTTTCATACTCTGTACTGCTGTTGATTTTCTCCAAGCTGATTTCTGTCTGTTTGTTTTCTTACTGACAGCAATATCATCAATAACATTCTTAACTTTTGAGTTAAAGGAATCAAGCAGAAGATCAACAGAGTCTGCAGAAATGCTTGGTGTTAAAGATATAGCCTCCATAAATAGCACACTAGTTTTAGTTAATGCATCTCTTTCTGACAGAGACAGATCTAGATTCAGTGGTAGCAAAGATCAATATATCAAAGAAAATACAGAAGTGATCAGATAGTGCTGCATCCTTAATAACAATGGATAAAATGTATAAACCCTTACGGATGAGTAAATCTAGGGTGTGTCCAGCTTTGTGTGTGGGTCCATGCACATGCTGAATCAGGTCAAAAGTGTTTAAAACAGTTTTGTTTTCTGCATTATCTATGTGAATATTAAAATCCCCTGCAATAGCAAAACAGTCAAACTCTGAGGAAATAATTGATAAAATTTCTGGGAACTCTTCAACAAAGGCTGGAGAGTATTTTGGAGACCTGTAAATAATGATAAACAGAATGTGTGGAGCCTTTCAACACAATTCCTAGATATTCAAAAGACAAGTACTGACCAAATGACACTTGCTTGCATTGATAGACATCTTTAAATAGAGCAGCTACACCTCCACCTCTCCTACAGTCCTGCAGACACTCATGGAAGTAAAGTTAGAAGGGGCTGTTTCATTGAGGACTGTTGCACTGCAGCTGTCTTCTAGCCATGTTTGTTTAGAAACATGAAATCAGTTTTGTGGTTATTAAGTCATTGATTAGAAATGATTTATTTTTTTAGTGAGCAATGTTTAAACATGTTAACTTGATGGCAGTGCTTTGTGTCTTTACAGCAATCTTAGTTTGATGCATAATAGGCCACAGATTAGATGAGTTAGCCCTTGACTGAGAAGGCCTTAGACTTTCTATCACGTAATAAAACAGAAATAGAGAAGGCTAGAGGCACACTGGGTTCGACTTGTTCTGTAAACATTTGTGAATGTTGCTGCTATTATAGCAGGAACCCGACACATATCACTGAGAGCTGCTATCAGTTGTTTTGGTTCACCTACAGCAGATGGAGGGTTTTGGCCCTGGCGTTGTGGCAGCGGTGGAGAGCTCTCACAGGAGCAGGGCCCACAGGCTTTGGTGGTTGGGGGCCCTGTTTTTAGTTAATATCTGGAGGCTTGCAGCAAAGAGTGGGAGAGTTTGGTCCCAGCATCCCAGTACAGAGAGATTTGTGTGACTTGTTATTGATTGTGACTCTCTGATTCCGCATAGCGTCTGAACTGTTAGAACTCTCCTGGGCATCCTGAGCCCGTTCTCAACAGCAGGTGTGTGACCGTCTTCTTCTTCTTGCTTTATGGTGGATCGCAGACTTATAAGTGCATTACGCTACCTATCTCTCAAATGGACCATTAACACTACTAATTGAGATAGAGTGTTAATGGTCCATTTGAATAGGTCAATATCATTTAAGTCTGCGATCCATAACAAGAAAAAGAAGAAGGTGGTTTGTACAATTCAGACATTGTGAGGTAAAACGATATAAATACCATTCAGTTTCGATTTTTTGTGTCTTTACACATCAATGTATGTCCACGAGCAGCAGGGGTTTAATTTGGTTTTGTTTGTGTATGTTTTTTTTAGTTTTATTGTATGTTTTAGCTGTGATTCCCATCCACTTACATCATAAGAGTGATAGACTAGAACAGTTTGTGTTAAAATCTCTGTTTGTGTTCTACTGAAGAAACAAAGTCACCTACATCTTGGGGGTAAGTCGATAAACATCACGTTTTCATGTTTAGGTGAACTATCCCTTTAAATCTCGTCTGCTGAGCTGGAGTCGACAGGCATGAAGGCGATCAACAACAGAAGGATTATTATCAATTTACATGTGCATTCATAAAAAATATGTGTGTGTGTGGGTTGGCATCACTCCTGCTCGTCTGAAAATTAAACTGAAACAGAAACTCAAGTGAATCATTTGAACAGCAGCAGATCTGAAAGTGAATCATATCACAGGATGTGAAGAGGAGAAAGAGCGATGCAGCAGATTCTCAGATGATGAAGAACTTGTGTCAATCATTTCAATCACAGATAATAATATCAGGCGAATCATCATGCTTTCAGGTGGGTAGTACATAGAAATACAGCACAGTGTCTTCAGCAGTGGGCTGATTTGGTTCTTGTAGCAGCCTGCAGGACTGTCATGATAACAATGCATTTTATTTGCAATGTGCTTTTTTAAACCAATTATTTTGCAATTTTGCAACAATTAAAACAAAAAAAAACATGAACAAAACAGTTAAATAAAACAAATGCATCTTAACCAGCTTTTTAAAAGAGTCCCAAAGTTGAAGCATTTCTGACGGCGGAAGGAAGCCGATTCGCTTGGGTCTTTGAATGAAGAAGCTCATTTCAGCGCACCCTCGTATGCGAATGAAACATCGAAACTATATACCGATTGTAAACCCCAAAGCAAACATGAGAAATCGGCGAAATCTCATTTACCGTTTGTTAAACTTCACAAGACACAGATTGTTGTTTCTTCTGCTTTTATGCATTTTCTGGACGTGTCAAACTAAGCTAGTTCTAGGCTTATAGCCATCTACTGTGCTGGAGTATTTTTCTTTTATTGCTGAAATAAGATCACAACTTTACCTAACCCTAAATTTAGAATCGGGTCCATGTACTTTTGGTCCATTCATTTTAGTTTTTAACCCAGAAATGAAATCAGGAAATTGTGGTTACATTACTTGGGCAACGACAATGACAATGATGATGTTTCACAAGTCACAAGAAGCAAAGTACAGACAAGAATGCATATTGAGAAACAGCCAGTGTATTTCTGGAGGTTTGTGCTTCCTGTTTCAGTAGTGTAATTTCCTATTCAAGAGTCAAGATGTGTTTCCTCCTTTCTCCCAGTTCGTGATCTTGCTTAACCATTTGAGATTTGACAGCAGCCAGTTCTTGATATGCACCTTTTAAATGTTCTGTAGTGTTGCTATAACTGGACACAACTTCTAATTTCAAACTGCTGCAATCCACTGCCGTTGCCATTGATTTGGTTTTCAAGGATGTCTGATATACCTTCTCTTGCAGAATATGCTCCTGTGAAACTCTTTTCCAGTGTAGACTTCAGATCCTTCAAACCTCTAATGTGTGGCATTCCTGCTCCAGATATGTGATCTGCGTGTCTTCTTGTTTGGATTCAGCAAAGCAACACTCCAGCTGACCTTTGACCTCAAGAAGGGCAAAGTCTTGACACCCATTATTTGTAACATCGTCTTGGACTTTTGAGTCCTCCAGGGACCTATAAAGAATAGAGAACATTAGAAACACTTAACAGATATGTTTTAATATTTTATATTTAAACTGCTTCAACATTTGAAAATTAGTTTGGTACAACCAGGCATTTAAAATGTATTGCTTCTGGCCTGGCAACAAAGCCAGTTATTAGTTTGATCTAAAATGCACTAGTCTTTACTTGCACATTGGGCAAAAAATAACTTTTCAATTTGATATCATTCTGAAGATGAAAGAGGGGCATTTAATATATGTGTAATTACTCATCCTGAAAGCCTTGTGTTCATACTCAAGAAGCACCTTGTGTGTCTGGTATGCTTTAACACTATAATAACATTTCTGTTACTCTCTTTAAGTCAAGCATTTTATAGTGCTTTTAATTTTGTGTAGTGTTTGCCATGTGCAATATTCCCTCTAAGCTGCATGCTTGCCGACCAGCAGAAGAATAATATGTGCTAGGACAGATGCAAAAAAATTATACAGGTCTGGTATAAAATGATATTTTTAGTCCAGTGCCTGTATACAAGATCAGTATTGACCAAGTTCAGAGGCTGTCATATGTGGATCAACTTACTATGTTGTGTATTTTCATCAGTTTCAATATGAAAAATAACTTTCATATTGATTCAATGGATTTATTGCATTTTGAAAAAAAAAAGAAAAAAAGAATAATAACAAATCCTTGAAAATCAAAACCTGGATTTGAATTTTTAATGTTATTATAACCTAAAGATGCTATGTGAAAGTTTGAAACAGAAAAGTGTTTTCATCTTTTCACTTGCTTGTAAAGAAAAACACATTTACTCAAATTAATCAAAATGCATTTATTGCGTTTTGGAACCAAACTCTTACAACAAAAGTTACAACAAAAATAACTTTATTTGAACATATAGAGACAAAAAAACAAAACAAAAAAAACATATAGTACTCACTTCTCTGGCAACCAGAAACACCAACAATGAAGCAACACAAGGCAGGAAACACAAGGGGAATAAGTAGGGCAGGTAACAACAGGTGCGACAACTGAACCAATAAACAGATAACAAGGTGGGTGGGTTAACAACGACCGGACAGCACACACTAAAACAGTGACAAGCCATATAATGTGTAAAGATGTTTAGTGTGAAACAGAAGATTGTGAGGTTCATAATAGCAGATGAAAAATAAGAAAATGCTTGACACAAACATACACACAGAGTGCAAACATTGAGCTGTTTCTCCACCTACAGATCAATCCAGATGCACTGATGATCATTAAAATAAAACAAAAGGAAAGGATATCACAGGGTCCATTTTGACTAAAAACAAAACAAAAACAGGGAATCACGTTTGTGATTTGTGTTTATGTTTATGTTTGCACATTTATGATGTTTGCTTGTGTTACAAGTCAGTGTCATTGAGAACACAGAGAAACCTGTAAATGAAAATGTGATGAGAAATGTTTCTCTTTGGTATCTTAATGAATTTGAGTAAAATATCTCTTTGAAACTCAAGCTGAATCATGTAAGTGTACCTTGGTCTTTTCTTCTGGAGAAACTGAGCAGTGCAGAAGCTCAAATCAATGTTTTGAGTTATGATAAGCAGAATACAGAATAATTATCATAATAGCAGAATAATCATCATATTTTACCTGTAAATGATACACTTGACATTTTAGTGAACCAAGCGTCTCCAATAAAAAAAGAAAAAAAAGAGAAAAAAATGACAAAACAAATAGAATTCTATTTGAAACAGTAAGAGTGCAAAAGCGGATGCAGTTATTGTGATCAATCCATGATTTGTGAGGAAGCAGAATCAGCAGAGTTTGATCAGTGTTCTGTAATGAAACAGTGTAAATCACCTCCGCACGTCTGATTCCTGGAAGACAAACACAAACGGATAAGATAACGGCAGAAATTTGCTGCAAATTCATCATGAGGACAGATAACGCATTGGATCGGAGCATTAAATGGAGTATTACAGAATCAGTGAATATTATGGGATCAGAGTCTGTGTTTATTGCACTGAATGACTGTTTTGTGTTTGTGTGTAATGGAAAGGCTGCGGCAAAATAAACTTACTCTCTTGAGCACTTTTTGAATAAGTAATTACTTTGTGATTGCAAAGGAGTATGTTTTTTATAGTATGAATCAGAGGTGTAGGCAGAACGGATGGAGCTGGGCTCAATATTCAGGTCATTTTAATCTTCTTCTTTTTTATCCTATTGAAAAATTAACTGTAGAACACAGTGGAATACACACACAGTAAAATTACCATCTCCGTCATCGCCACTGAACCTGCCCACTGTCAACATAACCTAAAATCATTCACAATAGCCCCAAAAACTGTTACTGTATATTTTAATTTTCATTCTACATAAATGTAGCCTGTTCAAGGCATTGTATTTCCTCATCATACTTCCTCCAATACATAACTAAAGTGTATAAAGTTATTTTATTCAGAAAAGTCAGCAGATCCTCCAGATGATGAAGAACTTGTGTCAATCATTTCAATCACAGATAATAATATCAGGAATCATCATGCTTTCACTGGGTAGTACATGGAAATACAGCACCGTGTCTTCAGCAGTGGGCTGATTTGGTTCTTTAGCAGCCTGCAGGACTGTCATGATAACAATGCATTTTATTTGCAATGTGCTTTTTTAAACCAATTATTTTGCAATTTTGCAACAATTAAAAAAAAAAAAAACATGAACAAAACAGTTAAATAAAAACAAATGCATCTTAACCAGCTTTTAAAAGAGTCCCAAAGTTGAAGCATTTGACTGGCGAAGGAAACGATTCGCTGGGGCTTTGACTGAAGAAGCTCATTTCAAGCGCCACCACGTGTGCGAATGAAACATCGAAACTATATACCGATTTGAAACCCCAAACGAAACATGAGAAATCGAGCGAAATCTCATTTACCGTTTGTTAAACTTCTAAAGACACAGATTGTTGTTTCTTCTGCTTTATGCATTTTCTGGCACGTGTCAAACTAAGCTAGTTCTAGGCTTATAGCCCATCTACTGTGCTGGAGTATTTTTCTTTTATTGCTGAAATAAGATCACAACTTTACCTAACCCTAAATTTAGAATCGGGGTCCATGTACTTTTAGTCCATTCATTTTAGTTTTTAACCCAGAAATGAAATTGGAATTGTGGTTACATTACTTGGAGCACGACAATGACAATGATGATGTTTCACAAGTCACAAGAACGCAAGTACAGACAAGAATGCATATTGAGAAACAGCCAGTGTATTTCTGGAGGTTTGTGCTTCCTGTTTCAGTAGTGTAATTTCCTATTCAAGAGTCAAGATGTGTTTCCTCCTTTCTCCCAGTTCGTGATCTTGCTTAACCATTTGAGATTTGACAGCAGCCAGTTCTTGATATGCACCTTTTAAATGTTCTGTAGTGTTGCTATAACTGGACACAACTTCTAATTTCAAACTGCTGCAATCCACTGCCATTGCCATTGATTTGGTTTCCAAGGATGTCTGATATACCTCTCTTGCAGAATATGCTCCTGTGAAACTCTTTCTTCCAGTGTAGACTTCAGATCCTTCAAACCTCTAATGTGTGGCATTCCTGCTCCAGATATGTGATCTGCGTGTCTTCTTGTTTGGATTCAGCAAAGCAACACTCCAGCTGACCTTTGACCTCAAGAAGGGCAAAGTCTTGACACCCATTATTTGTAACATCGTCTTGGACTTTTGAGTCCTCCAGGGGACCCTATAAAGAATAGAGAACATTAGAAACACTTAACAGATATGTTTTAATATTTTATATTTAAACTGCTTCAACATTTGAAAATTAGTTTGGTACAACCAGGCATTTAAAATGTATTGCTTCTGGCCTGGCAACAAAGCCAGTAATTAGTTTGATCTAAAATGCACTAGTCTTTACTTGCATATTGGGCAAAAATAACTTTTCAATTTGATAGCATTCTGAAGATGAAAGAGGGGCATTTAAATGTGGAATTACTCATCCTGAAAGCCTTGTGTTCATACTCAAGAAGCACCTTGTGTGTCTGGTATGCTTTAACACTATAATAACATTTCTGTTACTCTCTTTAAGTCAAGCATTTTATAATGCTTTTAATTTTGTGCAGTGTTTGCCATGTGCAATATTCCCTCTAAGCTGCATGCTTGCCGACACGCTAGAAGAATAATATGTTGTGCACAGGACAGATGCAAAAAAGGTTATACAGGTCTGGTATAAAATGATATTTTTAGTCCAGTGCCTGTATACAAGATCATTGACCAAGTTCAGAGGCTGTCATATGTGGACCAACTTACTATGTTGTGTATTTTCATCAGTTTAAATATGAAAATAACTTTCATATTGATTCAATGGATTTATTGCATTTTTGAAAAAAAAGAAAAAAAAAGAATAATAACAAATCCTTGAAAATCAAAACCTGGATTTGAATTTTTAATGTTATTATAACCTAAAGATGCTATGTGAAAGTTTGAAACAGAAAAGTGTTTTTCATCTTTTCACTTGCTTGTTAAAGAAAACACATTTACTCAAATTAAAATGCATTTATTAGCTTTTGGAACCAAACTCTTACAACAAAAGTTACAACAAAAAATAACTTTATTTGAACATATAGAGACCAAAAACAAAACAAAAAAACATATAGTACTCACTTCTCTGGCAACCAGAAACACCAACAATGAAGCAACACAAGGCAGGAAACACAAGGGGAATAAGTAGGGCAGGTAACAACAGGTGCGACAACTGAACCAATAAACAGATAACAAGGTGGGTGGGTTAACAACGACGGACAGCACCACTAAAACAGTGACAAGCCATATAATGTGTAAAGATGTTTAGTGTGAAACAGAAGATTGTGAGGTTCATAATAGCAGATGAAAAAATTAGAAAATGCTTGACACAAACATACACACAGAGTGCAAACATTGAGCTGTTTCTCCACCTACAGATCAATCCAGATGCACTGATGATCATTAAAATAAAACAAAAGGAAAGGATATCACAGGGTCCATTTTGACTAAAAACAAAAACAGGGAATCACATTTGTGATTTGTGTTTATGTTGCACATTTATGATGTTTGCTTGTGTTACAAGTCAGTGTCATTGAGAACACAGAGAAACCTGTAAATGAAAATGTGATGAGAAATGTTTCTCTTTGGTATCTTAGTGAATCTGAGTAAAATATCTCTTTTGAAACTCAAGTTGTACCTTGGTCTTTTCTTCTGGAGAAACTGAGCAGTGCAGAAGCTCAAATCAATGTTGTAAGTTATGATAAGCAGAATACAGAATAATCATCATATTTTACCTGTAAATGTAACAACGGTTAGAAAAAATACACTTGACGTTTTAGTGAACCAACGTCTCAATGGAAAAAAAGGAGAAAATATAAATGACTTAACAAATACAATTCTATTTGAAACAGTAAGAGTGCAAAAGCCAGATGCAGTTATTGTGATCAATCCATGATTTGTGAGGAAGCAGAATCAGCGAGAGTTTGATCAGTGTTCGGTAATAAAACACGTGTAAATCACCTCCGTTACATCTGATTCCTGGAAGACAAACACAAATGAATAAGATTAGTCATATTAAATAAGCAAATACAATGCATTGTATCCTGGAGCATCAAATGGAGTATTACAGAATCAGTGAATATTATGGGATACTGAGTCTGTGTTTATTGCACTGAATGAGTGTTTTGTGTTTGTGTGTAATGGAGAGCTAGTCCAAAATCGCTACTCTCTTGAGTTGGTACTTTCTGAATAAGTAATTACTTTGTGACTGCAAAAGAGTATGTTCTTTATAGTATGAATCAGAGCGTAGGCAGAGTTACATTTTGGTCATGCCTGGGCAAAAGTGAGTGGGCCTAGTAGCCTAACTAATCAATATTCAAGGTAATTTCAATGTAATCTTTTCTTTGATCCTATTGAAAAATAAACTGTAGAACACAGTGGAAGACACACACAGTAAAACTACCACGTCTCCGTCACCGTCACGAACCTGCCACTGTCAACATAACCTAAAATCATTCACAATAGCCTCAAAACTGTTACTGTATATTTTAATTTTCATTCCACATAAATGTAGCCTGTTCAAGGCACTGTATTTCCTCATCATACTTCCTCCAATACATAACTAAAGTGTATAAAGTTATTTTATTCAGAAAAGTCATGTTTGTGATTTTTTTATAATTTGTTTTATTAAATAAATAGACCTACTGTACATATGGCATCAGCCACAAAATTTATAAAAATAATCTTTCTGAGAAACTCTGACAATGTCTGGTCTTAAATTCTTTAGACACAGAACACTACCGACTTTAAACAACACTTAAAATTTTGTATCTTCCACATAAAGTTATTCTAAAATGTTACTAACAACATAATTCTGCCTCATCATTTCACCAAAATCCACATTGGATTGTAGTCAGTAGTTTGAGTCGTGAAAATTAAGAAAATACATCTAGGAATTATTGTATTTTTGGATTTTAAATCAGTAGGGGTTGAGGGATCAAAAGTAACAAGCTTTTTTATGGATGGTAACTGTAATATTATTACTGAAGTCTTATTAGTAATTAGTAACACTACTAGTAAAAGTAATTACTATCTACTGTAGTTACTGCCAACACTAGTACAGTACAGTGTCCATCCCTATGCACACTTCAGAATCAGCCGGAGCAGTAGGTCATCTGGGTACTCTTTGCATACTCTTTTATGAGTACTGTGAATTCGGACATACTTATTTACTGTTTTTTGCCTACTATATAGTAGGGAAGTGTGCAATTCGGTTGCAGCCAGAGTCTTTGTCTTTTGTGGTTTAAGGCCTTTTATTGTGAAATTTTAGAACACAAAAGGAACTTTATTAATTCAATCAAAAATTAAAACCAAGCAATATATTGATTAGGAAACCACATAATATGTTCAACACATAATACACCACACACCTGCCAAATATGTTTAATCAGTTTGTGAAGTAGCATGCGGTATTTGATACATATTCAAACAATAATATGTGACCGTGGAGCACAAAACCTGTCTTAAGTGTCAATTTTTCAAATTGAGATTTATACATCACCTGAAAGCTGAATAAATAAGCTTTCCATTGATGTATGGTTTGTTAGGATTAGACAGTATTTGGCTGAGATACAACTATTTGAAAATCTGGAATCTAAGGGAGCAAAAAATCAAAATACTGAGAAAATCACCTTTAAAGTTGTCCAAATGAATTCTTAGCAATGCATATTACTAATCAAAAATTTTATTTTGATATATTTACAGTAGGAAATTTTCAAAATATCTTCATGGAACATGATCTTTACTTCATATCTTAATGATTTCTGGCAAAAAAACAAACAAAAAATCAATAATTTTGACCCATGCAATATGTATTTTGGCTATTGCTGCAAATATACCCCAGAGACTTAAGACTGCTTTGTGCTCCAGGGTCACATATAATTTTTGAACCGTATAAATGTATGACTCTTACCATCATTAATTCAGTGTGTTTGTAGAGTAATGCAGCAGCTGGAGTCTCGCTTCATGAACTGTAATGACAGACACGCTCAGTCAAAACATGCAGAATATTGGTGATTTACAATTATATTTACAGATGTGTGAGCTGTAGATTCACTTGACCTGCGCTCTGTGTTTCCTGCAGATACAAAACAACACAATCACAGGCACAATCACCAGAGATCCAGCAGCAGTGATCAGCACTATTAGCAGAGATCCTGAGGTATGAGAAGTCTGTCGGTGTGCTGTTGTAAAGTTAAAGAATATGTCAGTCTTAACTACAACAAAAGACAGACATCTGCTCAAGTAAATAAACACATATAATAGCACTGACAGACCTAGACAAAATCCATAGAGTTGACTGATGTCCAGATCTTAATTTATTTCTCAAGATTTATAACAGATTCATATGTAATAACATTACATTGTCGGGGAGGATAATAATGTCATAAAATGAAAACTTTACTTCAGACGAGAATCACGCCACAACAGAAACTAATGCTGCTGCTGTTTGAACTTCAGCTTTTTTTACTCTAATTATTCATTTCTGTGATTAACATTTGTTTTTAACACGTTAAAATTATGAAAGCTACTATATGTACAGATTTTAGTACTCTAGTGGTTAGATATAAACTTCGTGCATCTTCAAAAATGCATGATAATTTTTTTTTTCCAATTTCTTGGTAAAGTAAACTTACACTGCATACATACACCTCTACAAGACACACACAGGAGAATGACGGTGTATGCAATTGTTTACAGATTTATCAAAGTGTATTTGGGAAGAGATGGTTTGGAAAATGTAATCTCTTTTTTTCTATCTCTCATTAATTTTTTTTATTTTAATATCGCTCATTAATATATTTGTTACTATTATCAGAAAAGTTACAGACTGTACTTTTAAAGGGTTAGTTCACCCAAAACTTTATAAACTGTAATCTCTAGCTCGGCTAACACATGAGAGTAGTTTTCGAGCAGATGACGAGGTAGTGTAAGCTCTGACTGTATTCATCTGAAAGAAGAAAGTCATAAACACCATGGTTTGAGGGTGAGCAATCATGGAGTCATTTTCATTTTGGGTGAACAATTAATACTGCATTTGTTTTTTACAATTAGTGTCACACGCTCATGCTATTTTCACGTCGCTCACCACAGCTACATAAAACAACATAGAAAGTGTGAAAAAATACTTTATCTGACACTGAAGAGGACGTGATGTCAAATATATTTTGTCTTTGCACTTAACACTTTTGTAATTTCATGCTATCTGAATGAATGTTTTAAAGATCTTTAAGAAAAGAAAAGAAAGAAAAGAAAAGATTGATTAAAAATTTCATGAATCTTGCAGCACAGATGACACTGTAGTTGTGACTCACCATAGACTGTAACACTGAATCTGTTTGTGATATGTGTTTTGTTCTTTTGATGGTTACATTATAAAGTCCAGAGTCTGTGGTTCTGATGTTTGTGATGGTCAGAGATCCAGTCTGATGATCCAGCTTCAGTCTGTCTCTGAATCTCCCAGCAGGACCATCAGATGTGGAGAAAATGACATTCTCTTTATTGATTCGAGCTATAAGAGTCTCTGGACGTCCAAAGGTCCATGCTATCAAATCATCTGTCTGTATTTCAGTAACACCAGATTCTAGAGTGACTGAATCTCCCTCCACCACTGACACTGACATCAATGCATCAACACCTGGAAAACATAATGAAAATATTAAGACTTTTAAAAAGTGTTTTTGATTTAGTAAAGTAAACAGTTTGAAAATTACATTTGCAATCAATAACATCCAAAACAATCATTTGAGCTCCAGCATCATCATACACAGAAAACACTTTTACTGCAGATGAGAATCACGTCACACTGAAACTAAAGCTGCTGCTGTTTGAGCTTCAGTGATTTATATAAAGGACATTTAGAAAAAACAAACAATAAATGAAGAAGGAACTGAAGCTATAAAACTCACCATCCAGACACCACAAACACAAACAGAACCAAAATCTGTGAAACATCTTCAGTGGTTTCAGTCCACAAATATGAAGACAAACTCTTCAGAACTGGTTCAGTAATAAAATGACAGATGAGCTGATGAGAGACTGATCTGTAGTAAAGTCACGAGAAACTCTACTGTCAGCTAAAATAACTGCACAACTTGAAGTGTTAAACCGTGGAACATACAGCTCTTTTTGGTCATTTCACAACATGTTAATTTTGTCACTTTTATCTCCAGTAGACCACAGCTTCCTCTTCTGTTCAGTGTTGTCCTTTTCAACAGAGATAAACTGAATCCTAACATGATCAGAGACTGGAGAAGTTGCAGTGTCTTAAAGCAGTGTTTGATCTGCTCATGAGAACCTGAGAGTGTTTGGCTCTGCTCTCTCCTCTAACTGTCTTCAGCTCGTTTCTTCTTCAGTTCTTATCAAATGTCTCAGTTGTTTCTCCTCTCAGACTGATTTCAGAGTTTCTAATGTCTTTATGGAGCAGCAACAGATCACCTGCTGTATCTGTGTGTAGAAAAGTCTTCTCTGATATTTTCATATCATTAACAGTCATATAAACACACCTAATGAATACAAACATATCAAGATTGAAAATTTGTGCCAGGAACAGTAAATACTGCTGTAATAATATAAAATGTTTATTATATATACATATTTTCTTCAAATTGTGAATGAAATTACAGACAGTGAGTAAAGAGTGCCTCCTGATCACTGAAACTGTTCATTCAGTGCAAACTGAACATTGAACTCCCCGTTTAAGAAATTAATCTGACTAAACCAATTCATTTTTTACATTTTCCTCTGCTTTGCTGTTTATAAGGATCTGATGCGTGGAGAAAGATATGCTTGTGATTGGCTGCATTGCTCAATGCTTCAAAATCACATTGCAGCCTTGTTGAGCTCATGTCAGAATACAGCAACCAGACAGCTTTAATTTACTGTCTTTTCTCTTTTATTAAACAACTACCAATCATATGTGTTTTGCTACACTAACCATAGTTTAACCATGGTATCTGCAGTAAAACTGTGGTTATACAAATCGTATGGTTATACCTTGGTTGATTTTTGTAAAGGAAAATATGACTTATGATAATGCAATAAGGTGTTCAGCTTTAGGATCTTTCTATAAAGATATTGTCATGATAAATATACTGTATATATGTGGCTCTGTTGAACTCATTAACATATACACATAGTCTGTATTCCTCCAGGAAGTGCTTGACATAATAAATGTAATAGCACTTTACCCAAATGTTATTTCAGAAGGTTTGGACACTGCCAAACTAATTTTGTTTAATAATAAAATAGGAAAGGAAATTATGTTACACACACACACACACACACACACACACACACACACACACACACACACACACACACACACACGGAGAGTGGGTTGCCATATTGCTGACAAAAGGGAGCTAGAGGATCCCCTGGACTTTATTTGTATGATGGGAAAATACCACATTCACAAAACATGATGCTTTAACTTTAAACCCAATTGTAAAATATTCACTTCTGATTTACTTTTACTTTTCTAATCACTTCAAAGAATCTCCTCTAAAAAAAAAAAGCTTTAAAAAACATCCAATCTTATAGGCAAAAAACACAGTGGTAACTTTTGTTATATTTATTTATTTTGTTTTATTTTTACTTATTTAATTATCTTTTGTTTTTACTGTATGCCCCATTGTTCTTGTTCTAATGTTTACGTGTATCCATGTGATATTGTAAATAAATAATAATAATAACTGTAATAAAACATGGAGAGCTCTTGAAGCTCAGAGTGAGAAACTTTATTGATAAAGACAAGCAAATACAGATGACAAATGGACAGCAGCAGTAAAGTCTTTATAAATGTGTTTTATGTATCTGAGTAATATTCAGGAATTCACCATAACTCTAGCTGCTAAAAAAATAAAAATAAAAACAATTCCAAAGGTAGAACACTTAAAGAAAGTCTGCACACTCTACCAAAAAGAAGCCGTCAGCTGCGAGATAAAAGCAATACTTTTCTGAAAAAGCCAAACGCGTTGACCTTTGTCAATGCTAAGCTAACAACATGCTCATTTCAGATGAGCACAATCTGACAGAACCGATCACCGGTGATCACTGTGAGATGCATGCTGGGTAGAAATGTGTCCGAGGACGGTCTGATGCTCTGATGTCAAAATCGACTCACTGACGACAGTTTAATACTCACTGGTTCAAACAGCCTCTTCTAAAAATTTTTATCTGATATCATGTGATTGTGTTTAAATTATGCATGAATATTCCCAAACACTATGACAGTGTGATCTCTGTGTGAAATATGTGATTGTTGTCATATGTATTTTAGAATTTTTAGAAATCACCTGTTTGTATCAGGCTAAAGTAAAATGGATGATAAATAGTCTGAGGAATAAATATGGAATTAAATAGCAAGGACTTTGAGTGTCTTGTTCATCATATTTGTTTTCATATAAAACAACAGAGATGAGATAATATCATGTTTATCTGACAACAACTGTCTCATAAATGTTGTTTCTTTTGCTCAAATAGCATTAAAAAAGCTTATTTTTCAGACTAGAGCAGCCAGTGCTCTGTTTCTATAGCAACCGGACTTCTAACAGCAGCTGCAGTGATGTAATGACTTTACTGATTAGCGATTGGCTCTTTTACTCAGAAGGGGCTTCCTTTGATAAGCGTATGCATATTGAGCATTGCATTTTCCCCATTCAAAACTATATGAGTGACACGTCCTTGAGTTTTCTATCGTTTTTTTTTATAGTTTTCTACAGTTTTTTCTTTTACTTTGATGTCATAAACCGATGCGCAAGTATAAGCGAGGAGTCATCTTAATAAAAGGAACCACATGGTTACACAGATCACATGATCAACCAAACCTAGATATAGTAAATAATCCAAACAAAATGTTGAACAGCAATGTATCTGAGAGAAATACAAACAATAGTCTATCTTTTAAATATCTGACACTAATAGAGAGAGCGTAAGCTCAAATAATCAACAAATATTTATTATGACAAAAACACTAGAAGAACAAAGATGCACTTGAAGAACCTTTAAAGTTCAGCGCTCTGCTTTAGATTGCAAAAGAATAAAGCTATACATTAATCTCACAAATATTTATATATGCAGGATTTTGTGAGAAATGACATCAAAGTACCCGAGAGCCGGAGAGAGCAGACGGCTTCTTATGCTTTCAAATCACTCTTCGATCGCTCATCGGCTCAGCAGCACTACTTCGCCAAACACACCTCTAGTTCAGCTCTTCTGGATCTGATGTCATAAACCAGAAGAATGACAGTAGCCACGCCACCAGAGCAGAGAGGACCAATCGGATCACAGCTTCAGTAGAACCACAGCAGTGGACAGAGTCTGAGGAATAAAAACACCAAACTGAGATCAGCTCAGTCAATAACATTAATATCAGCGCACATCAACTGATATCAGCTCTGCTGTACCTGAACATGTGTGACAGAGTTGAGTGATGTCCAGATGTTGAGTCTGGTTGCTGATGGGATTGTTGAGCACACAGCTGTAGGTGTTGTTATCCTGATATTCCACCTCAGAGGTAGAGAGAGACTGATGCTGAGATCAGACACACTGATGCTGGACAATAAACTGTTTCCTTTGTACCAGGAGAGAGTCACATGACTCACATTCACAGCTGAACACACCAGTGAACAATTCTGCTGTGATGATGATGATGATGATGATGATGATGATGATGAAGAACAGTCTCTGCTGATGACAGGAACAGGCAGACGAGCTGAAAACATGAGAGAAAAATGAAATGTAACAGTAATTAATGGTCGGTTTTTCAGTCAGTGTTTAATGCTGATACTGTTAGGCTTCATCTTAATTTATTTCTCAAGATTTATAACACATTTATATATAAGAAAACAAAACAAACAAAAAACATGTTAATCACAGAAATTAATAATTAAAGTAAAAACAGCAGCAGCAGCATTAGTTTCTGTTGTGATGTAATTCTCGTCTGAAGTAACAGTGTTTTAATTTTTCTGACATTATTATCCTCCCGAACAATGCAATGTTATTAACATGTTAAAATTATGAAAGCAACTCTATGTAAAATATCTGGTCCTCTAGTGGTTAGATATAAACCTGCATGCATCTTCAATGATGCGTGATCAGTTACTCACAGCCAGAGTCACTGCATACATCTCTACAAGACACACACAAGTGAATGAAGCGTGTATGCATTTGTTTACAGATTTATCAAAGTGTATTTGGGAAGACATGTATTTTTTTATTTTTTTACTATCTCTTATTAATATATTTGTTGCTATTATCAGAAAAAGTCAATATCAGAACAATATCCCGCTCTTCTAAGCTTTATAATGGAAGTGAAAGGGGTCAAGATTTTGAAGCCCAATAAAGTGCACCATCCCATCATAAAACTGCTCCACCGCTCTGGGGTTAATAAAGGCCTTCTGAAGTGAAGTGATGCGTTTGTGTAAGAAAAATATCCATATTTAAAACTTTATAAACTGTAATCTCTAGCTTCGACTAACACATGAGAGTAGTTTTCCAGCAGATGCGAGGTAGGCTACATGAAACAACATAGAAAGTGTGTGAAAATACTTTATCTGACACTGAAGATTTCAAAAATATTTTGTCTTTGCACTAAACACTTTTGTCATTTTATGCTATCTGAATGAATGTTTACATTATGAATGTCAAAGATCTTTAAGAAAGAAAAGAAAAGAAAGAAAAGAAAAGAAAAGAAAAGAAAAAAGAAAAAGAAAATAAGAATTTCATGAATCTGCAGCACAGATGACACTGTAGTTGTGACTCACCGTAGACAGTAACACTGAATCTGTTTGTGATCAGTGTATTTGTTCTTTTGATGGTTACATGATAAAGTCCAGAGTCTGTGGTTCTGGTGTTTGTGATGGTCAGAGATCCAGTCTGATGATCCAGCTTCAGTCTGTCTCTGAATCTCCCATCAGGACCATCATATGTGGAGAAGATTCCATCCTCTTGATAGATTCGAGCTATCTGAGTCCCTGGACGCCAAATGTCCATGTTATCACATCATCTGTCTGTATTTCAGTAACACCATGTTCTAGAGTGACTGAATCTCCCTCCGTCACCATCTTCACTGATTCACCAAACACACCTGAAGAACATGAAGAAAATATTAAGACTTTTAAAAGTATTTTTGATTTGAGCTCCAGCATCATCATACACAGAAATCACTTTTACTGCAGATGAGAATCAGCGTCACACTGAAACTAAAGCTGCTGCTGTTTGAGCTTCAGTGATTTATATAAAGGACATTTAGAAAAAAAAAAAAAAAAAACGAGCACTGAATCTGAAGGAGCTGAAATCAGAAAAACTCACCATCCAGCGCCACAAACACAAACAAAACCAAAATCTGTGAAACATCTTCAGTGGTTTCAGTCCACAAATATGAAGACAAACTCTTCAGAACTGGTTCAGTAATAAAATGACAGATGAGCTGATGAGAGACTGATCTGTAGTAAAGTCATGAGAAACTCTACTGTCAGCTAAAATAACTGCATATTAATTCTGTTTTGATGTGCCTGACCATCAGCAGCTTTTTTTTTAGCACTATTTGTGAATTCTTTTATAATGTTTGCCCTTTGTGGTTTTCAGCTCCAGTCTGTCAAAACTTCCCGTTGTCACAGTTATGTTCTGTTTTATTTTGTTTTCTGTGTCTGTTCAACCCAGTCACAAAATGTATTCTATTGATTTGTGTTCATGAATTTCCCTTTTTGTGTATCACTCAGCACGGCTTTCCATCTAATGTATTTCAAAGGAAGTATCTTTTGTGCCTGCAGCATGTTTCTCTTTCTGCCACTCGGAGCACAGACGCTGTATTGTTTTTTTTCTTTTAACTGTAAGCTTACATTACTCAACATTTATTCAGAAGATTTTATCCTTGTTTTATTGCTTTTATATTCTGTAGGTCACTCACCATTGCTATCCATCGTCAGTGGTTCCTTCCAGTCAAAATATAGTAAATATATTCTTCTGGTTAATTAACAAGACCGCAGAGCTGTGCTACGCCATCGCTTTCTTTTCTGACAAATTTCTGACCGTTTTCATGGGCTTGGTGTGTCAAATATAATAGTAAATACTACATAAGCCTTATCAAACGTCACTATCAAGCAGAAGATAATATTAAGAATCGACTTTGGGTTTCTTCTGTTTCTAATTTTCCATTGCTTCAAAATAAGATTTTGAAGCGTGTATGTGGTAAAATTGGGAGAATTTGTTTGTTTTTCAGCTTAGGATGCTGATAGAAGGAATGTAAACATCAGTATCAGGTAGGATTAAGGTGCAGTTCATCAACGTTAGATTTGGTTAGCTAACTGTATTTGATAATGTTTATGATTCCAGTAATTATTACTTTACACATTGCAGGATTAATTGGATCCTCATTGGATATTTCTTAAAATGTATAAGAGCTTGTCTAGAAAATTTGATCAAAGGTGTTATTGTAATTAGAAAAGGCCAATATGTTCAAAATTTGATTAAGAATAAATGCATAACGAAATAAAGTAAAGGGATACAAACAGGTCTTGTCAACAGTTTGAGACTGAGCGAAGAAGTGTGTAAAAAGAAATGATAACCGGTTTGCTATATGATTATGTGATGTCAGTGTGTCATGAAAATCAGCCTTTAAAGATGTTATTTTATTTTCTATGGTTATCACAGATGATAAGAAAGCAAAGGCCTGGTTGATGCACATGTATCTATACCTCCAAGGATCCTTCCAATGCAAAAGGCCCCAGGATGGCCAAAACTTTCTCTTCCTCTGTAGGGACAGGAGGAACTGAATTGATACCCCATCAGTCTTGTTTGCTTCCCTCTTACGGTCGCAGCCCTCTGTTTTTCACACTTGTGAAGTCCCTCCACTTATTCCTGACTTCTTCTGGGCTTTGTTCATATCCATAGCCAGCATCATTTATTTTTGAGTGATATCTGCCCAGATTTTATTTTTGTCAGTATTTGTAATGCTGTTTTTCAGCTTTGAAAATAGCTGGACTTATTATTTTCCACCTCCTCCAAAATAACTGTGATTTCATGCTTTGAAAATTGGGGTTTTGTGTCATTTTCATTAACACGTGGCTGAATGGCAAGGAGACTTAAATAGGAAAAATTGAGCAACATAAGCAACAGATGTCCACAACACTACATCACAGTTTTTCAACTGTTTTAACTGTGCTTATGTAGGCCTATCGATATTAAATAAGAAATGGTATTTATATGAAATTGTGAAATTATAGACATTGGGGTCAGAAAAGAGCACATTTTAACTCCGGTGTGTATATGTATATTAATATATTGCAGAACAAATGAATGATTCATTATTACTCTACCCAGTAACGCCATTTCAAAAGCTGGGATTCGAGTCGAAGAAAAGAGAAAATAAAACCAAATTAATGTAGGTGGCGGTATGTGCTCATGGCTCCAGTCAGCCATTAGATCGAAGAAGAAGAAGAACCACAGCTCAAACCAACATAGTTTGAACGATGGATCTGCGACACAGCTACCATGTTTTGGGAAACAGTCGTGACTAGCTAGTTCGTTTCCAGAACGATGCATCGTACTGTGGTGGTTAATCTGAGAGGTTATGTAGTTGTAATGGAAACGCACCCTGGTTTGATTAGGATATATATACTGAGTCAGAGTCTTATTCTGGGTGCTCTCTGAGGCCAATCTGTGTGACTGTTGAACTTTTCATGCAAGAAAAATCTTCAAAAGACTTCTGTCTCATACCTTTATTGAAATAGATAATTTTCACAACAGTAATCTACAGTATTTAATATTTAGGATCACAAACTCATCAAAAATCACTTAAAAGAATAAAAGACTACAAAACTGCAAATACAGTGATATATATATATATATATATTTGTGAGGAAGCAGAATCAGCGAGAGTTTGATCAGTGTTCTGTGGTGAAACACGGTAAATCACCTCCTCCGCCTGATTCCTGTAAATCAAACACATTCATATTCATATCAAATAAACGGCAGAAACTTGCTGCAAATTCAACATTAAGGATTGATAATGCACTGGACCGGAGCATCAAATTGAGTATTATGGGATAGAATGAGTAAATATTATGGGACATGAGACAGTGTGTTTATTTATGGTTTATGGACTTTTATTATGAAAGTTTAAAAGCAAAAAAAATAAATAAAAAAAAATAAAACCAAGCAACTGCTGAAACCTCAAAACATGTTAAACACATAATATAAAGCACACTGCCATATACAGTATGTGTAATGAGTTTGTGAAGTAGTGTGCAGACACAATGAAATATTTTAAGCTGTATCACACTATTGCTAAGTGCTATGTGGTTATTTTGAACTTTAAAATGAATGTAAATGTCATTGAAAGGACACAGAGACTCTTACCATCATTAGTTCAGTGTGTTTGTAGAGTAATGCAGCAGCTGGAGTCTCGTCTTCATGAACTGTAATGACAGAACCGCTTCAGTCAAAACATGCAGAATATTGGTGATTTACAATTATATTTACAGATGTGTGAGCTGTAGATTCACTTGACCTGCGTCTCTGTGTTTCCTGCAGATACAAAACAACACAATCACAGGCACAATCACCAGAGATCCAGCAGCAGCAGCAGCAGCAGAGATCAGCACTATTAGCGAGATACTGACTTTGAAGGAGCTGAAGAAAGAGGATGTGAAATATGAGGTGAAGGAGTCTGTGGGTCTGCTGTTGTAATGCCTAAAAACTAAAGTCTGATCTACAACAAAGACAGACATCAGCTCAGTAAATAACCACATATATCAGCTCTGCTGTACCTGCACATGTGTGACAGAGTTGAGTGATGTCCAGATGTTGAGTCTGGTTGCTGATGGGATTGTTGAGCACACAGCTGTAGGTGTTTTATCCTGATATTCCACCTCCAGAGGTAGAGAGAGACTGATGCTGAGATCAGACACACTGATGCTGGACAATAAACTGTTTCCTTTGTACCAGGAGAGAGTCACATGACCCACATTCACCACTGAACACACCAATGAACAATTCTGCTGTGATGATGATGATGAAGATGATGATGAAGATGAAGAGCATTGTGAAGAGTCTCTGCTGATGACAGGAACAGACAGGACGAGCTGAAAACATGAGAGAATAAATGAAATGTAACAGTAATTAATGGTCTGTTTTATCAGTCAGTGTTTAATGCTGATACTGTTAGGCTTCATCTTAATTTATTTCTCAAGATTTATAACAGATTTATATGTAATAACATTACATTGTCAGGGAGGATAATAATGTCATAAAATGAAAACTTTTACTTCAGATGAGAATCAACGTCACAACAGAAACTAATGCTGCTGCTGTTTGAGCTTCAGTGTTTTTTACTCTAATTATTCATTTCTGTGATTTGTTTTTTAAGATGTTAAAATTATGAAAGCTACTCTATGTACAGATTTTGGTCCTCTAGTGGTTAGATAAAAACCTGCATGCATCTTCAATTATGCATGATCAATTTTTTTACTCATTTGTTGGTAAAGTAAACTTTCAGCTTGACGTTACTCACAGAGTCACTCATTACAGTACATACACCACAAGACACACACACAGGAGAATGACGTGTGTATGCAGTTGTTTACAGATTTATCAAAGTGTTTTGGGAAGAGATGGATTGGAATATTTCATGTTTTTTTTTTTTTTTTTACTATCTCTAATTAATATATTTCTTACTATTATCAGAAAAAAGTTACAGACTGTACCTTTAAAGGGTTAGTTCACCCAAAAATTAGCCCATGATTTACTCCCTCAAGCCATTCTAGGTGTATATGACTTTATTCTTTCAGATGAACACAATCAGAGTTATTAAAAATAACCCGGCTCTTCCAATCTTTATAATGGCAGTAAAGATTTTGAAGGCCAATAAGTGCATCCATCCATCATAAAAGTGCTCCACAGGGCTCGGGTTAATAAAGGCCTTCTGAAGTGAAGTGATGCGTTTGTGTAAGAAAAATATCCATATTTAAAACTTTATAAACTGTAATCTCTAGCTTCAGCTAACACACAAGAGTAGTTTTCCAGCAGATGACGAGGCGTAGTGTAAGCTCTGACTGTATTCATCTGAAAGAAGAAAGTCATAAACACCATGGTTTGAGGGTGAGCAATCATGGGGTCATTTTATTCTTTGGTGAACTTTCCCTTTAATGCAATTAATACTGCATGTGTTTTTACACACTAGTGTCACACGCTTCATGCTATTTTCACGTCAGCTCACACGGTTATGGGATCAGAATCCGCCTAAAAGTATTGCAGTCATGGATAAAAAAATAACAAGCGTGAAAACAAAATTTAAAAACACAAGTAAAAATAAAATGTACAAGATTCAAAATGAAAGCAAATTTTTTCAGAATAGCAAACAATATTCACGGATTGAAAAAGAGTAAGCTAAATCAAAAAATTAATAACGCATTTAAAAAAATAATAAGCATGAATCAAAACTTTAAACACGCTTTAAAATCATATTGCACAAAATTGGAATATTAATGCAAATATTGTCTGACTTCACACAAAATCATGTTTTCCTTGGTTATAGTTCTCTGTTTTTCTGCTCCCAGACATTTTCTGCTCATATTTTTATTTTTTGTATGTTTATGCTGTTTTTCCCTTCGCTCTTGTTTCTATGTTCTGCTTGCTTTTCCAAATGTTGGTTAGAGTTTGATGTAAATCAGGGGGCTTAAGCGACTTCATTGGTCCACTAGTTCTAGATTGACAGCTCCTCCTCTAGCCAATCAGATGAAGAGGGCGGTGACATCACTCCAGCGCCTCATTAGCTGCCGATGTTCAGTGTTGTTCACTTGTACAGGTGAGAATAGACAGCTGTCAGCTGGGAAACATCCTTCCATACAGGACACCTTTATATGTGTCTGCCTGTCACTGCTGAACGCTACCTGGTGAACCGTTAACAATAAATGAGTAAATTAATTATGAATAAATGAATGTAATGTTTTGCATTGACTAGGCTAGATCTGACTATTGATCAATGAAAGCATAGTGCTGCAGAGGAGACAGTTACTGAGGCCAGGTGGATTTGATATACACAATGATTTATTTGCATAATGTGTTTATTTACATAAAGACTATGCAATATATACAACAAGCTAAATATATAATTGCCTAACACTATCATAATGGTTTCCATATATAAAGTTAGAATACAGCGATACTATGAAAGTAATAAAATGAAATACATATAACCAAGGAAAACATGATTTTGTGTGCAAGTCAGACAATTTAGCATTAATATTTGAATTTTGTGCAATATGATTTTCAACGTGTTTAAAGTTTTGATTCATGCTTATTATTTTCTAAAATCGTTATTGATTTTTTGATTTAATATTGTTTGCTATTCTAAAAATATAGCTTTCATTTTTAAATCTTGTGCAATATATTTTACTTATGCTTTTAAATTTTGTTTTCATGCTTGTTATTTTTATCCGTGACTGCAATACTTTAGGGATTCTGATAACCGTAGCTACATGAAACAACATTGGAAGTGGAAAAAATACTTTATCTGACACTCAAGATGACGGATGTCAAAATATTTTGTCTTTGCACTAAACACTTTGTCATTTTTATGTTATCTGAATAAATGTTTTTAAAGATTTTAAAAAAAAGAAAGAAACTAAAAAAGAAAAGAAAAGAAAAGAAAAGAAAAGAAAAGAAAAGAAAAGAAAAGAAAAGAAAAGAAGAAAAGAAACGGTGTGATATTTTTACTTTAATTCATAAAATAATTTTTCATGTATTTGGCAGCACAGATGACACTGTAGTTGTGACTCACCATAGACAGTAACACTGAAACTGTTTGTGGTCTCTGTATTTAGTCTTTTGATGGTTACATGATAAAGTCCAGAGTCTGTGGTTCTGGTGTTTGTGATGATCAGAGATCCAGTCTGATGATCCAGCTTCAGTCTGTCTCTGAATCTCCCAGCAGGACCATCAGATGTGAGAAAGATTCCATCCTCTTGATTGATTCGAGCTATCTGAGTCTCTGGACGCTCCAAATGTCCATGTTATCAGATCACGGTCTGTATTTCAGTAACACCAGATTCTAGAGTGACTGAATCTCCCTCCGCACCATCTTCACTGATTCACCAAACACACCTGAAGAACATAAAGAAAATATTAAGACTTTAAAAGTGTTTTGATTTAGTAAAGTAAACAGTTTGAAAATTACACTTGCAATCAATAACATCCAAAACAATCATCTGAGCTCCACGCATCATCATACACAGAAAACACTTTTACTGCAGATGAGAATCACGCCACACTGAAACTAAAGCTGCTGCTGTTTGAGCTTCAGTGATTTATATAAAGGACATTTGAGAAAAACAAACAATAAATCTGAAGAGGGAACTGAAGCTATAAAACTCACCATCCAGACACCACAAACAGAAACAGAACCAAAATCTGTGAAACATCTTCAGTGGTTTCAGTCCACAAATATGAAGACAAACTCTTCAGAACTGGTTCAGTAATAAATGACAGATGAGCTGATGAGAGACTGATCTGTAGTAAAGTCAGGAAACTCTACTGTCAGCTAAAATAACTGCACAACTTGAAGAGTTAAACCGTGTGAACATCCAGCTCTTTTTTGGTCATTTCACAACATGTTAATTTATGGCTTTTAGCTCCAGTAGACCACATCTTCCTCTTCTGTTCAGTGTTGTTTTCAACAGAGATAAACTGAATCATAACACATCAGAGACTAGAGAAGTTGAGTGTCTTAAAGCAGTGTTTGATCTGCTCATGAGATCCTGAGAGTGTTTGGCTCTGCTCTCTCCTCTAACTGTCTTCAGCTCGTTTCTTCTTCAGTTCTTATCAAATGTCTCAGTTTTTATCTCCTCCAGACTGATTTCAGAGTTTCTAATGTCTTTATGGAGCAGGAACAGATCACCTGCTAGAACTGTTTGTAGAAAGTATTCTTCAATATACAAATTGATTTCATAAGTTCATAATGTTATCTGGTGTCTCCGAAAAGACAAAATATCTGAGCACCTCCTGGTGGATGAACATTCAAAAGAAAGTATTCATTGATGATAATCTTCATTCATTCATTCAGAGCAGTGGTTCTCAATCCTGGTCCCGGTGACCCTGCAGGAACAGATCACCTGCTGTAACTGTGCACTGAAAAAATGCTTTGATTTACTTAATTTTAATGTGTACATCAGTCCCACATGATCAGAATGTGTTCAACTGACATAATTTTCTTCTTTTCGCAAAGACTTATTGCTTGCCAAACCAACATATTTCATTCACATTAAGACTACTTAAAATAATCATGCTGATTCAAGATATTATTTGTAGTTCCTGATTGTCATTACACAAATGCATTGTGTAGTGTTAAAGTGATTTCTAAAGTTTCATTGATTTCTTAATGCTAATATTAATCAAAAATATTATGCAACTCTAAAGCAATTTCATGACATCTCTGGTACCAGATTTGGGTAAACCTAACTTGCTTTATTAAATTCTACTTGTACTGTAGACATGTTCAAATGTGTGAATACAAAATCTAAACTCTAAAACTGCATCTGGCATTGACAATAAAGGCAAAAGCAAGAGTTTTTTGTATTGAGTTGTTAATTTTACAAATTTAAAAATGGAGGACTGAGCATAGTTGCCATGAATTGATTACACAGAAGAATAAAAAAACACTAATGCATCAATAGCATATTCAAACAAAAATACATAATGTATTGTCAAATCGGATGAAGAACAGCAAGACATTTGTAAAAATATTAACTATCACAGTAGACTTAAAAGCGCATATACAAAATAGTAAACTGTTAGAACAAACAGTGCATTCTGAAGAAAAAGAAAACACTTAAGTAATCCAAACATGGCACAATGTGAAAAGTTCAAATAGAGCAATAGCTTGTTACAGTTCACTGTGAAGGTCAACCATGCATCTTAAAGGGTTAGTTCACCCAGAAATTAAAATTAAAATTCTTTTATTAATTACTCACCCTTCATGTTGTTCCAAACTTGTAAGACCTTTGTTCATCTTCAGAACACAAATTAAGATATTTTTGATGAAATCTGAGAGCTCTCTAAGCTTCCGTAGACAGCAATGCAACTGAAATGTTCCAAGACCTAGAAACATAGGAAGGATATCAGTTAAAAAAAAAAAAAAAGGACTCTTCATTATGGAGGAAATCAAAAATATCTTAATTTGTTTTCTGAAGATGACGAACAAAGGTCTTACAGGTTAAATAATGGTTAATTAATGACTGAGTAAATGAGTAAGAGAGAGATGCTTCAGTGTATGATTTATGTGGGGTGGAAGTGACAGATAGCCTGCTGAATGTGACTACTGAGGTATAATCAAGCACTTCTGGCCATAGGACAGACCTATTTCAGCACTGATTGGTTTTGTTCACTATTTTGCCTTCTATCTGAGACAAAATAGCCTGCTTCTACAGCATAGATTCTGAACAAAATCAGCATAACTTCTGAACATAAGATCTGTTGGAAATGTAGATCTGTAGAAGTCTAATGCAATGGAAAAATTTGCCTATTTCACAGATGATCTCCGGCTGGCTGTATATGTTACCAGCAGGGGGACCGCTAGAGCTTCATTCACCATAACTTCGACAAATGGAGACTTGAAACTAGACTTGCCCAAAATATTTGGTTGTGGCTAGAAGGGATACAAGCAAAACCGGAAGCTAACAATAGATGTAATTTTCTACCTATTATACTGTGTTTTATTAACGCTCTAAACCTACCCCAACCCTAAAACTACACCTTACAATAATGCAAAATTATTTTGTACAGTGTGAGAAAAATGAGCTTATATTGATATGCATGCCCAGTAGTTTTTCTGTATGCCATCTAGCCTTAACCAAAATATTTCTGGCACATACTGTATTACTTGCTCCTTTGCATTACCGGTAACTCCAGGAACATCATGCTGAGTTAATCTACATTCAACTTGAAACTAAACTACGCACACACTCTAAACCCCACTATTTTGGCAGGCAAGCAGGAGAGCACTAGAGTGGCTGTAGCATTGGTATCCAGGGTAGCCATCATTTCAGAAGTGAGGGGACAGAAATGTTATTATTATATATATATATAGAGAGAGAGAGAGAGAGGAGGAGAGAGGGTTATATATAAAGCATTACAGTATAACATTTCTGTAATCTATATTCCAGTCAACAGTATTTGAACATTGATATTTTTTATATTTTATAAAGAAGTCTCGTCTGCTCACCAAGCCTGAATTTATTTGATCCAAAGTACAGCAAAACTAGTAATGTTTTGAAATATATTTACTATTTAAAATAACTGCTATCTATTTTAATTACTTTTAAAATGTAATTTATTTCTGTGATGTGCAGCTGAATTTTCAGCATCATGACTCCAGTCTTAGGTGTCACATGATCTTCAGAAATCATTCTAATGTGCTGATTTGCTGCTCAAGAAACCTTTTTAAATTATTATTATTATCAATATTTAAAACAGCTGAGTAAATCTTTTCAGGATTCTTAGATTAATAGAAAGATCCAAAGATCAGCATTTATGTGAAATAAAAAGCTTTTGTAGCATAATACACTACACCATTCAAAAGATTAGAGTCAGTAAATTTATATTTTTTCAGAAAAGAAATTATAGAAATTAATACTTTTATTTAGCAAGGATACTTTAAATTGATCAAAAGTGATGATAAAGAAATTAAAATAAAAAAAAGATTTCTATTTCAGATAAATGCTGTTCTTCTGGACTTCCTATTCATCAAAGAAACCTGAAAAGTTCTACTCGGATGTTTTCAACATAATCATAATAATAAATGTTTTTGAGCAGCAAAAAAATATCAACATGTTTTCTGAAGGATCATGTGACTGAGTAATGATACTAAAAATGTAGCTTTGAAATCACAATAAATTACATTTAAAATAGCCTATATTTAAATACTAAAATATTTAAAAATTGTACTGTTTTGCTGTACTTTGGATCAAATAAATGCAGGCTTGATGAACAGAAGAGACTTCATTAAAAAACTAACAATTTTACTGTACAAAACGTTTGATTAGGCAACTTTATTTTTTTCTCTAATTTCTATCTTTTAATTGGCTTAGAAATAAGATAACTGCTGGACACTAATCAATAATAATGATTTGTTAATGTTTATATACTACAAACACTTTTTTCACATTATAAAGCAGAATAGTTTCTATACTGTAATAAATGCTATGTCAATTAGCACTGCATTGTTCATATGCTTTATTTATTACATTTACATTTACATTTAGTCATTTTGCAGATGCTTTTATCCAAAGCGACTTACAATTGGGGATACATAAGCGATTCTTCTTAAAGGCTAAACAGACACAGGAAGTGCTTGTAATACCAAGTTTTAGACATTGTTCAAATAAGTACAAGTTAGAAAGAGAAGGAATAAAATAAAGAGAAAGACTTTTTATGATGAAGTCAAGTAGCTCGAAAGAGATGAGTTTTCAGCTGTTGCTTGAAAATTGTCAGGGATTCGCATTCGGATAGAGGTGGGAAGATCATTCCACCAGCCAGGAATGGTGAAGGAGAATGTTCTGGAAAGTGATTTTGAGCCTCTCTGTGATGGTACCACAAGGCGTCTTTCACTAGTGGATCTCAGACTTCTGGAGGGATGTAGATTCGTAGTAGTGAGTGTTAGTAGGCGGTGCTGAGCCTGTGGCGCTCTATATGCAAGCATCAATGTCTTGAACTTGATTCGAGCCACAACCGGTAGCCAGTGCAAGGAGATAAAGAGAGGTGTAACAAGGGCTCTTTTGGGTTCATTGAAGACCAGTCGTATTGCCTGGAGATGACTTGAAAACACAAATAAACCATATATTGCGCAATCCTATGTTTAATGTCTTCATGTTTCCAAAGCGTTTCTGTTTTTCTGTTATTGCTGTTTTCATACAGCTGGGCGCTTTGTCCATTTCCTGGTTCGACTTTCTGCAAGAGCGCCCTCGGCTTCGAGTATGAATGAAACACACTGCATGAGTGTTTGAGTGCTCCTGATGTTCATCTCGCCTTATTCTGGGTCGAATAAGATATCA
This sequence comes from allo-octoploid hybrid of Carassius auratus x Cyprinus carpio, assembly GCA_024542945.1. Classification (NCBI taxonomy): domain Eukaryota; kingdom Metazoa; phylum Chordata; class Actinopteri; order Cypriniformes; species allo-octoploid hybrid of Carassius auratus x Cyprinus carpio. The sequence continues at coordinate 2,326,167 of CM045072.1, forward strand.
GGTCATGTGCAGACTATCAAGTCCCCTCGTCCCCTGCGTCATCTACGCCGATTGGTATCGACAGTTGTACAACAATAATTTAAAACCGGACTATTTAGATCTTACCAACCTTACTGTTTCAACATGGTGGACAGCTAGAAAAGGCAGGGGAAAGCTAGGGTTGTATTAGCGGAGCGTCCCATATATTGGGCTTAATTTATGTGTCCTGTATATGACCTCCATGGCCCATTTCTTGCCCCTCACACAGTATTAGTTAAGTAAATCAGAAAATCCTAAACATAAAATAACTGTTTGAGAAAGGCTGCAGAATCCTCTGCTGGTTGGTCGCTCCGCTTCACTATTAAGCAATGCTCAAGCTAAGCTAATTTTGTCCGTGTTTTGATTCAGTAAATCAGTTTTGCAAATACAAACTGCGTGATTATTTTTCATGAGTCCAACATACTGCCGTCGAAGAAAACATGCAATCTACCGAGAGCGTGATCAATAAGGGAAGCCGTCTTTTATTGCAAAATATTGCATTTAACTTAAGTAAGCTTCTTAACCTTGTAGTCTATCTTATTCAGTAAAACACACAAAATGACCAATAAAAAAGTGTCAAGCACCAAAAGCAGCCCATATTAAATCTACAAGTTATCTTTGATTCAAAATTACGCATTTTCATGTATATATACACACATACATACTTACATATCGATATGTAAAGCAAAGAGGAAATCATTTTATCGTATTCCTAAAATGCGAACCAACACAAAATTTGGGTTTAAAGCGGGTATGAGTTCATGACATTTATGATGTCTACTGTACTCACGGTGATATAGCTATGCTGGCTACCTACAAGGACAGCTAGGGTTGATTACGTTAGCTAACAACATAACAACATATTTGACTACTCTTTGCATTCAAATACGCTAATAGGCTTAAGCTTGCCAGAGCACCGCAAAAGTAATTACAATAAATGTATCAGTGGAAAACAGAAGCGGAGATATTTGAATTATTTACTATTAAATAGTGTTTTCTGAGTTGGTGTGGCAAGGATGAAGTTTCCTATCCTGACTCTCCATCTCATAGACGCCTTTAGAGAGAAGTGCATCTTTACGGATTATTAATATAATGAAAGAGTATTTGTTTTTGATTGGTTTTATTTAGTTAAGTGTTAATTTAATGCTTTCTTTAGATATATTTATCATGTCTGTGTGGCATGTATTTGCTGAGTTTTGGTTAATTTTGTGAAGCGCTTCTGTTCAAGCAGACAGCAGAAAGCGATCATGTTTGTTTTCTTTAGTTTATAAAAGCACATCGTTTTGTTAATATTGGTAGTGCACACAAAAAAGTAGAACCTTTACAGTTACGAATGGTGTATTACTCGAGTCTTACCTTGATGAGCAAAAATAAAGGTGTATCCACTGAAAAAATGCAAGTGATCAGCTGAGCGCCTCCATGTCCTGCAAAGCACGCTTTAGCTAGCACTCTCTGCACAAATTATTGGATATAGCACATATTTATCTAGATTAAATGTTTAAACATTGTTATATGCTTGAACTGTTTTATTCATTTTATTTTAGGCAAGTCGTGATGATTTTAGAAGGCTAAATTAATCAAACATGCTCACTCACCACTGGCGCTTGGTCATTACTTTAAAAACAAAACTTATATTTAAAGAACAAAATGCTCCAAACGTTTTCTAAATTAACTTAATAAAAACAAAACAAAATATAATCACTTTGCCATTACATACAAAACAAAACCATTTTAATAGCTGAAACAGTAGTATAAACTGTTATGTGAGAAGGGGAAAAATATGCTTCATGTGAAGATCGCTGTCCAATTCACCCAACAGTTAGTACACCACATTTTATTTTATGGGTTTATTAAAATATACAACAATTTCCATTATTCAGTTAACTTGCTAAAGTGGGAAAATAATGAAAAAAGCCTATGGACAAGTTAAGTTAATCTACTAAAATAACAAGATAATACAATATAAAAGAGAAAATATAAATTATTAAATTTTTATATTTTATTCATAGCTCAGACAAAATCATGTTTTGCCCCCCCCAAACTCTGCCTATGGTTTTGACACCTGATTGTAAACCAACGGAAAAGGAACATGCTGAATACAGCGACACTTCAACATTAAGTTTCTGTGCTCGTCCATTAAAGGAAACCAGAGGAACCACACAGCAGTTTTTATCTCCATCTGACTATTTTGGTATCTTTTGCGACTCTGAGCAGAGTTCAACAAGCGGAAAACCGACAAATTATTATAGGCTATAGTTTGATTGTTCACCCTTCTCTCCGATGAACATGTCAGGACTGTTAAGCACTCACTCTCCTAATTATTCAAGGTAAGACAAATATGATGTTGAAATAGTGAAAGGAATCACAATTTGTTTCCGGTTATAAAATACCTAGTTCTCTTTTACTTTTAATTTTAATAGATAAACTTGATAGAAGTATCCTTCAGGCAGGGCTGTGCATAGGAGGATGGCCGGTGGCTAGAGCCACTACCCCTCTGCCCTCATCGGCTGAGGTGCCCCTCTCATCAATTCCCCCATTATCCCCAGCTCAAATCTGTCTGTTACCACTGCACTAAAGATCTGCTGATTCTGCTAATCCACTCCGTGTTTCCCTTGCTCGGCAGCATCACTCTCAATCTGTGTGCAATCTCTCAATCTCTGAAGAGTGGACAGTCCCGAAGCTCATTCATTGCCAGGTAGATGTATTACGATCACATTAATCAGTGGTTGATCCACTGAATTAGTAATTAGTTGGTAGTTTGTTTTGTTTTGTCGTAATGACTCGCCTTCTAAAAGTGCTGTACAAAATATCCATGTTCTTAGAATTAGAATGTCTAATCAAATTATTGTACCTGACCAGATCTAATATAGATAACACCAAATTTGCTGTTGTTGGCACAATTTGTAGACAAAATAAGCCTTCACAAAAAAGAAGACAGAGAGAGAAGCGAAGGGATGCTGCTAAAGACAGTTCAACATTACAAAGATGAATACAAAGATACAGCAGGTAAATCATCATATAGAATATCTAGTAGTTTGTCACACTTTAATTCTTGTAATTAAGTATATTTCCCATAATAATCACTTGTCTTAATACTAGTAATCTATAACACATCATATTTGATTAAAACCAAATTAATAGTAGGCCTATAAATAGTTTAAATATATAGTATAAATGTTCTAAATTAGTCGTTTATTAGTATATAATATAGATTTATTCTGTGAAATATTAAATTAAATGTCTAATACTTGTAGAGGAGAGTGGGGTAAGATTAGACAATTTTTACTATTGTGTCCCTCAAGATAAGGGAAAATGACACAGAAGTACAATGAAAGTATCTATCCTATCCAGATGAAAGTATTCCTATCATTTTAAATGATCAGAATGTATCTATGACAAAGGGTTCTAAAATAATGCTTCTTATAAAAAAAGTTTGCCGGTTTGGGGTAAGTTAACCGAGTCGAGTCAGTGGGTAAGATGCACCATCTGACCAAATCTGATTCAAATCCATGTGAAATAAATAATAATTTAAAACAAACTGAATAATTTCCTTTACAGAAAGTCATATTTCTTTTCTTAAAGTTAACTTTAAAACATAAAACCAACCAAATGATGTTTAAATTTCAATATTTAATTGTTTGCATCTCTGAAACAATATGTTGAACACCAAAGTTGTAGCCTTCCTAAAACCAGACTAAACAGAGAGTGTGTTGGCCATTAGTGACTATGGGTGGAAAAATAATTTTATTTATTTATTTTTATTTGTTTTCATAGCAATATCTGCAACACTGCCAGAACTTAAACTGACAGTAATCAAAAGAGCCCACAGACATGTTATTGTTGACAGGATATCACATTCGGTAAAAAACACACATCATGATATTATCTGTCAGAAACGTTATCAATGCTATCAGAACAGTAGCATATAACACTAGTGCAGAGATCTGTAGAACAAGTATGTTATGTCTGTGCTATTTCATATTGTAGTTAAATTTTCACAAAGTCATGCCAACAGCATTCATAAGGGCACTAGACAAAGTTATCATATATAGCAATGGTTATTGATGAAAACTATAACAGTAATAGTCCTATGTATTGCTGAATGAATAATAAACAACTGATAAAATTATATACCTCTAACATAAAGTAATGGTGCAATGTGATATAATTTAACAATGCTCATTCCTCTAAAACAGAGAAAACATATTTCACAAACATCTACATATCTGTCTCTTTTAAAGTGTTTAGGTATATAATGAGTGGGTTATTATAGCACAATTCCCACCCAGACCACACTCATTTCCAAACCCTGGCTACGGCCGTGGTACATTCCATTCCCCAGTGTGTTTCTCCATTTCACATTCTGGCAGAAATGATGGGTGGCTCCAAAATACATGGTCACATGACAGTAAAAGTGTACAGATGCCAAGATGCTGGGGTGGGTCAATTTACCCAACCTCGCCTCTGTGTTTCCTGCTGATATAAAACAACCCAATCACACCCAAAATCACCAGAGATCCAACAGCAGCAGCAGAGATATTGATATTGATAGTGAAAAGGAGGATGTAAAATAGGAGGTGAAGGAGTCTGTGGGTCTGCTGTTGTAACAGTTAAAGACAGACAATCTGGTTGCTGATGGGATTGTTGAACTCTTCAGAACTGGTTCAGTAATAAAATGACAGATGAGCTGATGAGAGACTGATCTGTAGTAAAGTGATATGAAACTCTACTGTCAGCTAAAATAACTGCACAACTAGAAGTGTTAAACCGTGTCCTCCGCTCTTTTGCTGATTTCACAACATGTTAATTTTGTAACTTTTAGCTCCAGTAGACCACATCTTCCTCTTCTGTTCAGTGTTGTCGCTTTCAGGAGAAATAAAATTAACATAACACGCATCAGAGACTGGAGAAATTGCAGTGTCTTAAAGCAGTGTTTGATCTGCTCATGAGATCCTGAGAGTGTTTGGCTCTGCCTCTCCTCTAACTGTCTTCAGCTCGCTTTCTTCTTCAGTTCTTATCAAATGTCTCAGTTGTTTCTCCTCTCAGACTGATTTCAGAGTTTCTAATGGCTTTATGGAGCAGGAACAGATCACCTGCTGTATCTGTGTGTAGAAAAGACTTTGCTTGGCAAATCTTAGCATAATAACTGTAAAACCCCTGTCTCTAATAAAACAAAACATCTGAGCGCCTCCTGGTGGATGAACAGTCCAAAGAAACGTATTCATTGATGATAATATTCATTCATTTCATCCGACCAGTCACACTGTTATGGGCAAACAAACTTATTATTATTATTATTATTATTATTATTTTTATAATCTTATAGAATTCATACTATTTATGTATAAATTTATAGCATTTTTGTATTTTGTAAAAAAAAAAAAAAATATATATATATATATATATATATATATATATATATACTGTATATGACTCTATTAACAAAACAGAAACAATAAATAAGAACAGTAATAATGTTTTAAAGTCCCCATCAGAATGGCAGTTCTTTGGCTTTTAGTATGAAAATGTTAGCCTTAAGTTATAAACTAAATGACATGGTTTTCACATTGCAATATATCTGCAGGGGTCACTTTATTAAAGTCAATTTCAGGGTCAGGTCCCAAGCCATGAAACACATACTGTAGTTTGGGAAGAATGATAATATTGCATGTCAATATTAATTATACCATTATACTCTTGTGAATTCATATGCCACCAATAATAGACAACTTAATTATATAATTTTCAGAAACAAATTAAAAATAAATTGAAATAAATTAAAAATAAATTTACATTGGCAAAATATAATTGATCTAAATCCTCAGTGAGGATTATTTTAAAGAAGATAATACACGCTTTTATTATTTTACATTTATTATCATTTTCCAAAAATGCAATGTTATGATTCCATAAGAAAAATAGACAGTGCATTAATAACAATAGTAAACAGAGTAAGCAAATGAATAGTAAATAAAAAAAATAAAAAACTCAGAATAAAGTAATGAGCTTGAAAATAATGTATAGTTACAAATGATGTAAAGCTCTATATGTTGTGCTTTATTGAAAATTAAAATAAAATACATAAATTAAAATAAAATACATAAAGTTAGTATTCCTCTAGTGGGTCGGCATAATGTAATAAAGCATGAAAAACCTTTATTCACAAGGGCAGGCAGACATAAATAATTAAAGCGTTCTTTAATAATCTAGAGCATTTATCATTCAGGATAACAACATACTCACACTAAAATCACATTATATTTGAAACAGTAAGTGTAAAAACTAGATGTGACAGTGGACCTCAAGATCACCTGTGCAGTGTATATATACTGTATGATACAAGGTGTGCAAAGGGCCCTGTTTAATTTAAATTGTTTCATTATAATTGTTCTATCACATTGATTTATTCTAGTTATTGCATCAACTGAGTAGGCCTGGTTACACAGAGTCTGGCAAGTTCAGAGAGATTAATAAGAGATCAGATGCAGCAATGATAGAAAGATGAAGATAAGGTGCAATGGCTGTTATAAACTATCAAAGTGAGTTTGATTGAAGCCTCGAGCGAGGGATTGGTCATAAGCATGCAGATTGTAAGCAGCTGAAGTTTTCCACACGGATGATCGGGCGATGCTGTGAGATTGCTACAGAGTTCGTGGGATTACCTGTTGAGTTTTTCATGTGCGCCATTAACGATTGTAAGTGTTGTTTATTTGTTATTCATCTTAATATTGTGACCTGATATGTTATCAGATGTATTATTGACATATTTCTTCAGTTATGAAAGAAATTCTGCAATATTCTGTGTATATTCTATATTTATGGGTTCTCACGCTTTAGCCACGTGAAGCTATAATGACTCAGCACCTGTTACGGATCGCCTTGGAAACTAATTTCATTTATTTTCTTTATTATAGAACCACACACACACACACACACACACACATATCAATCTGCAATTATACAAGCATTGTCAGTACTTCCACATCCAGTGTGTCACCACACAGAGAAGGACACCTATCCACCACATCTGCCTGTTCAAGTCTCTGTGTGAGGATTACAACGAGTCCAGTCATCTGTTTGCAACTATCCCTCCTTTCAAGTAGACGTTTCCATGAAACTATTGGGACTTATCAGAAGAACTACCTCACTGCACAATCTAAGTATCTCTGTATTTTTGAATCCTGTCTGTGCATACTGTTCTTTATTTTGATTGTTTATTGTCGCAGGCCTGCAGTTTGTTTTATTTATATGAATGTGTATTTCTATATGGGATTTACAAGTGTGAATAATTAGTACATTCTACTGTTAAAACAATACATTGAGTGAATCCTAATATAAGACTCTGGCCTTTACTCCTCTCTTGGTCACTGGACATTAATTTGGTATTCAGCCTTCTAAAGTGATTGGTATCGAGTAATAATCAGTGCATCATACAGTCGCTAATACACAAGGGACTGTATGTGTATCCCTTACAGCTTTTATCATTTGTGAGAAATATGCCATCTGCGCTGACTGAGGTGGTTTGTATCTCTCCTGTGCTTTCAGTTTATTATTACATCTCTGTGTTCAATTTTTATTTCTGTACCATCTTTATACCCCAACATACACACTCATGTACTCGTGAATGGGTTCTGTCAGGGTTGTTGTGGATGATGAATGCTTTTGCAGAAAGCGAGCTGAATGTTTTTTTTTCATATTTATTTTCACACGCTTGCACGACACATTCACATCTAGATTTACACCCTCTCACACCGGATGAGATCAGAAACATAGGCCTACTTGCTGTTTTGTTGTAACCTCATTTATCATTTCTTATTTTGCCATCCCTGAACTTCTAGACTGTTCTGGTATCGGCTGAATTTCTCTCTGGCTGCTTCAGCGAGGTGGTCGCTGGTCACCTGAATTTAGCCGACCAAAGTGAAGGTCATTTCCTGTTCTCAGGGCCTTTCTCGCTTTCTTTCCAGGGTCATTGGCTCAGCGCGAGCGTGGAGCCAGAAGTCATGTCATATCCTGGTCAGACAGTGACACTGCGATGCCAGTTTCCAACCCAGGCTAAACCCGCTCACTCAGGTCTGAAATCAACTGTTTCCTGCCAGTCTGAAGCAGAGCTGTGAAACCCAACGAATAAGAGTTTGTAGAAAGAACTTGTTCACTGGGGTTGAAGTAAGAACTTTCTGAAAGCATTTGATGTGCTGTAAGCATCAGTTGGTCATCATCTGAATTGATTTTGGATTTGTTTCTGTTGGCATGCAGGTGTCATGGATCTTTGAACCGACTGATGCAGAGCGTAACCAACATTGCAGTTTTCCATCCAAGTTTTGGAGTAATTTACCCAGCAAAGTCCCTTTATCAGGACGGTCAGTTTTGTAACAGATCCGCCCTCTTTGGAGAACCCATCCATTAAGATCAGAGAAGTGAAGATGACCGATGAGGGCCGATATATCTGTGAATATAACACCTACCCTTCTGGCAATGAACAGGGAGTCACTTCGCTGGTCATGCTGGGTGAGTATGAGTATGTGTTTGTGTGGGCAGGAGGAAAAGAAACATCAACAACTGCAATGACTAATCAATAAAATCATTTAAAAAATGATCATAAACTTAATTTCATGAGTTGATTATGTATTTACGTGTATACCATTAGCAAAATGCTTGGTGTGCATTCATCAAATTATAAATATATCATTAATATTATTTAGTTTGCATATTGTTTGTTGAAGATATTTTTCTTCAATAAAATAGGGGAAATTTAGCTTTATTTAATATATATATATATATATATATATATATATATATATATATATATATATATATATATAAAAATGACATCAGTTTTTCAATAAAAACAGGGGAAATTGTATTTTTTATATCCAATTATGATTATTTGAAATATATACATTTCCCAATAAAATGCAAGGGAAAATAGATTTTGTAAATCCAACTTATCAAAAAAAAAAAAGAAAAAATGAAGAAAAATTAATTCAACAATTAGAGGAGCATTAGGCATTTTTTTATCTGATTATTTGCAGTACTAATTGATAGACAGCATCATTGCAGCATCATCAAAAATACTAGGGAAATGTCCTTTTACAATCAAATAATCAAAATTGTTAAAAAAAAAAAATAACTGACAACTTTGTTGGGTGGGGAGAGGACTGTAACGACAAGTGACAGCTTGGATCGATTATAAAAATATTTGTCAGTTGCAGCCTTAGTCTGAGTATGTGTGTGTAAGCATACTCGCTCTCATGTCTGTGTCCGTTGTAGGCTTAAACAGGATTTATAAATGGTATTGTCAGATCAGTTGTGCTGGTGTTAATGTTGTGAAATGTGGCAGTAACCTTGTGGCAGTAATCCCTCTCTCCCTGCTATTGATCTGCCTGATTACCATGCTGAGAGGTCATCACTTCCCTGTCGTTCCCCGTCTGTCACGGTTCAGGGTGCTTCATCGGCTTCCCTGTTGTCTGTGTCCTGTCATTTTCTGCAGCTCGTGACCTGGGCAATCAGCCTGATACTTCAGTGCTGGTGTGTGTCAGATCACGAGCTGATTGTCCTCACCTGTTGCTCGTCCGTTCTCCCTTTTATTCTCTCTGCTGTGTCTGTCCCTTGTTGTCAGTAGATTTCGTGTTGTCATTGTTATTGTGCTGTGTGTCTGTTTCCTCACCTTTTCCACTGTTGTGCTCAGGATGTCTAGACAAGGAGTCTTTCATTGGCTGTGTGCCCGAGATCCTCTGTCTCGTTTTCCACGTCCCGTTGGGCATTGCACCAGAGGTGGTCTCCACAGCCTGTGTCCGCAGGGTGTCTGTAGGGACAGCTCTGGAGTTGTTACACCAGGTTTCAGTTTGTGTGTGTGTGTCACCACACGTTGGATTATTTTGGATTTTTTGTTGTACCTAATAAACTGTTGCACTAATCCTCTCGCTTGAGTTCTCTCTCTTCGAGTTCCTGACACCGTCTCCCTGCTTTTCTCCTTTCCCTCTCTTTGATGTCTTTCTTGGAGCAAACGTGAGTACAATCTGAGTGCTGTGATCTTCCCGTCTCCTCTTCCTCCCCTCCTCCCCTCATCTTCCCTTACCCTCCTTCACATTATAGCATCAAATAAAGGTCATACTCTCTCTCTCTCCACAGCTAAACCGAAAAACTTAGCTACATCTGTCAACGTACCACCGGCAAAACCCCAGTCATTGTGGCGCTGTGAATCATCCAATGGCGTCCAGCAGCAACTATTTCTTGGTCCACGGTGCTTAACGGAAACGTCCACGCCGATTGAGACAGAAAATCCAGATAATACGATCACCATCCAGAGTGCCTACATGCTGGTTCCACAGCCGTCCGGATAATGGCAAAGACATCAGCTGCATGGTGTCACACCGTCCATGACCCAACCCGAGACCTTCCCGATGAAACTTGTTGTTGAATGTAAGATTTTTGCTTAAGTGAGTCATGTCTCTATTGTTCCAGGCCAGTAATGCCAGACATTAGTAAAGGCCATCAAGCAAATTACCCTGAGGCTTTACAGTGCTGCTTGGAGCAGAAACACAAGCTAAGCTTAAATCATTCTTAAAGGCTAGTTGTTAGATCCTTTGATTTACTCTGTCTTTTCTCTCTGTCAGATCCTCCCAGGTGAAGATCGTGGGTACGATAACAACTGGTACAGGGTCGGACAAGTGCATATTTGACTTGTCAGGCAGATGGAAACCCTGTCCCCACCACTGTCACCTGGAAAACGTGAGCATTTCTTTTCCCTTTCAGTTCTGAATAGTCTCTCCCTTAAGCTGGGTTTACATTGTAGATTTTAGGCGATTTTACTTTCTTTCAAAGATTGTAAAGACTTAATAGGGCAAAATGTCCAGTCTTTGATTGTTTTATGCAGGGCTGTCCAATTCTGCTCCTTGAGGCCCCTTTCCTGCATAGTTTAGCTTCAGAACAACTGCCGGCAAGTTTCTTGTGTTCCTGAAGACCTTTATTAACTGGTTCAGGTGTGTTCACCGTTGTCAATCCTGCTCCCAAAGAGCTGCCTACCTGCTAAGTTTAGCTCCAATCCTAATGAAACACACCTGAACCAGCTAATCTAAGTCTTCAGGATTACTAGAGAGCTTCCAGGCAAGTGTGTTGGGGCAGACTGAAGTTAAACTCTTGAAAACATTGGCCCTCTAGCAGCAGGATTGGACACGCTGGCCTATGCAAAGAATCTTGGTTTCCAACAAAGTTTTGGCAGTGTCAAGAATTTTACAAAACTGTCGTGGCAGTTTGAGGAGTCTTGTGAAATTCAGCTGGATGACTGGGACCAAAGTCTTGGCTTGGCCCACTTGAGATCATCTTGTACAGTCTGACAAACAACAAATGTAAAACACTAAAAATCGTACAGTGTGCACGGCTTAAGATAATGCCCACAAACCACCTATTCCATTCCTGAACCCTCTGATGCATATTGCACACAAAAATGGAAAGCATGTTTTCAATCTGGCACCCTCTGTTCTGAATGGCTGGCTTTGACACAAATTCTGGGAGACATGTTTGTGCAGGTTTTTCAGCATCAGGATGTTATTGTCAGTATTAACAATTACAGATAAACCCACCTTTAAAAGGGCATGTAAAACATAACAAAAGATCAGTCAGACCTTAGTGGGCAGTTCTTGGCCAGAATAAGCTGTGGACCAGACTTAATGCTGATAGTCAATAGGTCTTTTAAGCTTCAATTCTATCAGAAACGTGTGCTAATATTGTCTGGACTTTGTCCCTCAGTTTGTCTGGACTGATGCCTGAAAAGGTGCAGGTGCAGGAAAATGCCTGTGCAGAAGGTGGATGACACCATCACACCACCTTCATCTGTGAGGTCAGAAATAGTTTGGGATACTGCAGAGATCAGATCTCCGCTTCGTGAGGGGTGAGTCTGTCTGTATAGTATTTGATAACAGGTTCCTCACACATTTCCACTGGGGTGAGTGTGAGGTGGCGACATTGGCAGTAGTTGGAAAAATGAGACCTAATTTCAGACAAGCAAGGGGTTACAGTTTAGACATAAGGCCATAAGGCAATTTGTTGGCACTTGGCACTTTTCTCATCTGTATGTGTTTTGTTCATCACTCTATTTGTCCTCAAGCACACCCCTCATGCACTGTCATCCCTGAGTCTTCAGCTGTTCCTGACTCTCTGATGGTGTATTTTACTTTAGTCTGGGACTTTCTTGATCTGGAAAAACATGTCTGAAAATGCCACCAGTTCCCCTAGAATTCTGAAGGATGCTTTCTAAAGAGAGAGCGTGTGTGTGTGATTGTAGATGTGACTGTGTTTGGGTGAGGTTGAGTGCAGCTGTATTTGGGTGGTGTTGAACAGTGTCTGTAAATGTTCTCACACATTGGGTCATTCATTTGAGAGAAGTCATGTGTTTAAAAGAACAGCATTAATTTGAAATAGAAATCTTCTATTTCTATAGAAGATATAGAATGGGGTGGAGTAGAGGCAGTCTGAGGGTACCCCCACCCTCGAGGGCGTATGGGGGTATGTGGCAGTGGGAGGGGCGAGCATGGGAGACGGAGGCGAGGCCGGTGGAGTGATTGGGAAATGAGCGACACCTGCTCCACTCACCGGTCTCGAAGCCACGGAGGAGATCAGAAGGATATAAAAGAGGAGCGCGACAGTGAAGGACGAGAGGACCAGGCCTGGGTTTTATTTTGTGTTTGGTTTTGTTTGTGCACGGCAGTCAACCGTGAGGGGCTGTCGCTGTTTCATCTTTATTTGATTATTAAAGTTTTATTTGAATGTCCGCGGTTCCGCCTCCTTCTTCCCGTGATTATGGAGTTTTATATATTGTTACACTCATCATAAGATACATTTCAATTATATCCAAGGGCCATTGATGCTTGGACCCCAGTGATTGTGTTTCTGTTTAAGCTAGAGTGCACCATAATTTGCATTGTTGTTGTTGCTTTTGTCTAACTAGTGTAATGCATGTTTCAACGAATGACATTTTCGCTATGACCATGTGAGATGAACATGTATCTGTAAACCCAAAGCGTTTGCTTGTTGCTTAAATTACTCCACATACTCTGATCACTTGGCTTTATTATTATTATTTATTTATTTATTTATTCTGCACTTGAATTGTCTAATCAGGCAGGTTTTGCAGAGCTTGGGCTGGAAATCGTTGACCCAGTCTGGCAGCAATATCTGAGCGAGAAGCGTTCAGTTACAATTCCGCTTTCATCATGTGCCAGAATGATAATGTATAAAAGACAGTAATGTCCAGAGATACAAACTACTTGGGGCTCTGCTCTCCTCCCTCTATCTCTCTCTTTCTCTTTCTCTCACTCCCTCTCTCTTTCTCTCCTCTCTCTCTCTCTGTCTCTCTCTCAGGTAACATTTTACATAAATGAAGGGTACATTTAACTGTTTATATTTTACCATCATACATGTATTTTGTAACCAATTTAAGTGTTACCATAGCTAAATACTGTTATTAAACCATTTCAATTATAAATTATGAGCTAACTAGTCTTGATTCAACATTAAACTTAAAATGCTACCTATTGCAATACAATATGTGACCCTGTAGCACAAAAGCAGTCTTAAGTGTCTGGGGTATATTTGTAGCAATAGCCAAAAAACATTGTATGGGTCAAAATTATCGATTTTTCTTTTATGCCAAAAATCATTAGAATATTATGTAAAGATCATGTTCCATGAAGATTTATTTAGCAAATTTCCTACCATAAATATATTATAACTTCATTTTGATTAGTAATATGCATTGCTAAGAACTTCATTTGGACAACTTTAAAGACAATTTTCTCAATATTTAGATTTTTAATAATAAATCTTAGAATAAAGCTTATTTATTCAGCTTTCAGATGATGTATAAATATAAATTTTGAAAATTGACACTTAAGACTGGTTTTGTGGTCCAGGGTCACATATACGTAGTCCGTAATAGCAACGCTCTGCCACATATTTAGCTACTCTAACTGTGCTTATTTCGCCGTTGGTATAAGTAGCAGTGGGTGGTAATAGACTAGAAATGTCCAGTATTATTCCATTGTGCTGATAATGTTTCTTTAGTCATTCGGCAATCCTACAGCCTGAACCACTGTAGAGAAACCTCCTTACATGTGGATATTTCAAGAAACAGTTTGCTTTATGCATCTTGTGCCGGTGTGTTATTTTTCTGTGTTGATGTGCGTGCTTGTCCAGCTCTTTTTTTGATGATCATTTCACAAGTTCTGAACACAGTGAACACTTTAAGCTCCAGTAGACCACAGCTTCCTCTTCTGGTCAGTGTTGTCCTTTTCAGCAGAAATAAACTGAGCCATAACATGATCAGAGACTAGAGAGTTAAAATGTTAATTTTCAGAAGGTATGTTCAGTGCCAAAATAAATTTTGTTTAAAAATAAAATAGGAAGGGAAAGTGTGTGATGTGTGGCCAAGTATGGAATTTGTGCTCTGCATTTCACCCGTCCAAGTGCACACACACAGCAAAGAGTAGTGAACACACACACACACACACACACACACACACACACACACACACACACACACACACACCGTGAACACACACCGAGCAGTGGGTAGCTATCTTTGCTGTGGCACCCATGCAGCAGTTGGGGTTCGGTGCTCAAGGTCTCACCTCAGTTGTGGTGTTGAGGGTGGAAAAGAGTGCTGTTCATTCATACTTGCATAGTAACTAGATGTGTAAGTAGTATGTAACCACAAAGTACATCATTGGTACATGTATCTACAGCTGTAATATTTCTGTAACTACACACATATAACAGACCCCAATTGTTTGTGTAAGTACAAATGTGTAACAGGACATATATGACTACATTTTGTAACAACAATATGTATAAGAGCAATTGGAACAATTTGATCCAGGGGTGGAAATGGTCAGGTTTAGGGATGGAAATGGGATCCAGGGGATGGGTAGGTTTAGGGATATGTAAAGTGAGAGGAGTTGGATCTCGAGTTGTTGGAGTTGGTGCACCACTGTAATACCAGTGTACTTACATGGTAACTCCTCAGGAACTGTCCACTTAATATAAAGTGTAACAAAACCACAATTTATATGTAAAGCCTAACTACTGACCCCTGCTGTTTAACATCAGAGTACTACATGATAAATCTAATATAAAGTGTAATGCTTTATTTGCCAAAAATTGCTGTTAGTCCTGCTACACATTTGTACTTTCATTACCAAAAGTGTTGTTACCAATGTCCTGTTACAGGTTGTTACGTAAGTGTAGTTACACAAACATTACAGCTGTAGATACTACCAATGTGTACACATCTAGTTACTATGTAAGTACACAGGTATTAGGGCCACTTAATATAAAGTGGGACCCAGTTATTTCACTCCTCTCTCTTTGCAGCGGAATCTCAGCCTAAAGTCAAAGTCCCTTAAAGGCAAGTCATTTAACTCAGCTGCCATCTTTGAAATGTCTCTCAACCATGCAAAGTACAGCTCCTATATCTTTATATCTCTACTCAACTTACGATTAAATTGCATATTTGAAATCACCAATGAAATTTGACAACAACTGTCTCATAAATGTTGTTTCTTTTGCTCAAATAGCATTAAAAAAGCATATTTCTTAGGCTAGAGCAGACAGTGCACTTGTGCAGACCTAAGCACACGTCTCCGGATGCTGATTGTTTCTATAGCAACCGGGACTACTAACAGCAGCTGCAGTTATGTAATGACTTTACTGATTAGAGATTGGCTCTTTTAATCAGAAGCGGGCTTCCTTTGTTGGCCATATTGAGTGTTGCATTTTTCCCATTCAAAACTATACGAGTGACACGTCTTGGGTTTTCTATAGTCTTTGCTAAAGTTCAGGCAAGGCTCATCTCAAACAAGCTTACTTTTACATTTACTTTGATGTCATACACGATGTGTCTGTGCAGCTGCTTCAAGTCTAACTGCAGGAGTCATCTTAAAATAAGGAACCACATGGTTACACAGATCACATGATCAACCAAACCTAAATATAGTAAATAATCCAAACAAAATGTTGAACAGCAATGTATCTGAGTGAAATACAAACAACAACTATACTTTAAATATCTGACACTAATAGAGAGCGTAAGCTCAAATAATCAACAAATATTTATTATGACAAAAACACTAGAAGAACAAAATGCACTTGAAGAACCTTTAAAGTTCAGCGTCTGCTTTAGATTGCAAAAGACGGCTTCTTATGCTTTCAAATCACTCTTCGATCACTCATCGGTCTCGCAGCACTACTTCTAGTCAAACACACCTCTAGTTCAGCTCTTCTGGATCTGATGTCATAAACCAGAACAATGACAGTAGCCATCACCAGAGCAGAGAGGACCAATCGGATCACGGCTTCAGTAGAACCACAGCAGTGGACAGAGTCTGAGGAATAAAACACCAAACTGAGATCAGCTCAGTCATAAACATTAATATCAGCCACATCAACTAATATCAGCTCTGCTGTACCTGAACATGTGGACAGAGTTGAGTGATGTCCAGATGTTGAGTCTGGTTGCTGATGGGATTGTTGAGCACACAGCTGTAGGTGTTGTTATCCTGATATTCCACCTCCAGAGGTGAGAGAGACTGATGCTGAGATCAGACACACTGATGCTGGACAATAAACTGTTTCCTTTGTACCAGGAGAGAGTCACATGACGCATTACACACTGAACACAGCAGTGAACAATTCTGCTGTGATGATGATGATGATGATGATGATGAAGAACAGTCTCTGCTGATGACAGGAACAGGCAGACGAGCTGAAAACATGAGAGAATAAACAGAAATCTGAACAAGAGTGAAGAAGTGAAATGTTGCATGACTAGATATCTGTATCTACTGGTGTGTAATTTAGTGTTTTGGGATGATCAGGGGTCAATCTGCGCTGTTCAATAACAATCCTACAATCTTAACCAATGACCTGTCTCTCTGATTTGACTGTTTCTCAGTGGTTTATAAATTCACTTTATTTCACTGTGAAGATGTGTTTGTGTGGAGTGGAGGAACACGAGGTTCTCATTAACAGGAGAGAAATGAAGAAACTCTTCTTCCACAAACTACTGACAGAAACTCTGACCGCATTCAGCTAATGATAGACACATTCTGATACAGACACTGTTTGTCCACCAGCAGATCAAACCACATTTCTGAACAGAGCAGGTTTAATTCTGACTCACAGATTAAGCAGATCATAGTACATTAAAGCGTTTAGGTCACCCAAAATGAAAATTAGCCCATAAATACTTCCCTCAACCATCTAGGTGTCTCTCAGATGAATCCAGTCAGAGTTATACAGTATTAAAAATTGTCTTTGATTTTTCAAACTTTTAACGCACTCAGCGGTGTCGAGTGCATCAGTCCAAAGAAGTGAAATAAAAGCGCCTTCCTTAATCAAAAGTGTCTCACACGTTCGTGGGTGAACAAAGTCCTCCTGTAGCTAATTGATGCATTTTTGTAAGAAAAATATCCATATTAAAAATGTAATAATCACTTTAATGTAGTTTGTGCTCACTGTTTTAAACGTAAGCAGTTCCGGTGGATGACGATGGAGGTCAGCTTTGCATGTGCCACTCAGAAGTGATGAACATGGAAATGCAGCGAGCATCAAAACAAAACAATGGTCACAATTAGAAGTAAAACAAGGATTTGTAAAGAAGAATGTCAGAGGATTTTGATATAAGCCAAGAGGAGACTGGTTTTCCTTTGCTAAAATAAGGAAACTTTGCTTACTGTTAACAAATGTTGGTTTTCACGAGACTCACTCAACGCATGTGAACGCTGACCATACGTCATCAGCCGGACTGCTTCTGTGACAACTGTTGGTGCAAGCTAGATTCAAGATTCAAGATATTTTTCTTACAAAACGCATCGATTCAGCTACAGGAGGCCTTTGTTCACCCCGGAGCCGGTGAGTCACTTTTATTAAGGATGGGCACTTTTATTTAACTTCTTTTGGACTGATGCACTGCAACACCGCTGAGTGCCATTAAACAGCTTGAAAGATCAAAGACAATTTTTAAAATAACTCCGACTGGATTCATCTGAAAGAAGAAAGTCAAATACACCTAGGATGACTTGAGGGTGAGTAATTTATGGGCTAATTTTCATTTTGGGTGAACTAACCTTTTAGGTGAATTTATTATCTTTATCAGAGCTGCTGCGAGACACAAGGTGGTGCTATAATACGGCAACTTGCATTTTGCATCATGATTCTAGAAACAAATATGTTAGATTATAGGTGGGAATCTTTGGATTCCAAAGATTCCAAAAAGTGATCACCATCACTGATGTCCAGATGTTGAGTCTGGTTGCTGATGGGATTGTTGAGCACACAGCTGTAGGTGTTTTTATCCTGATATTCCACCTCCAGAGGTAGAGAGAGACTGATGCTGAGATCAGACACACTGATGCTGGACAATAAACTGTTTCCTTTGTACCAGGAGAGAGTCCATGACCCACATTCACCACTGAACACACCAATGAACAATTCTGCTGTGATGATGATGATGATGAAGAACAGTCTCTGCTGATGACAGGAACAGGCAGACGAGCTGAAAACATGAGAGAACAAATTAAATGTAACAGTAATTAATGGTCTGTTTTATCAGTCAGTGTTTTAATGTTTTGAGTCAGCGAGTGTTTACTGCTGATACTGTTAGGCTTCATCTTAATTTATTTCTCAAGATTTATAACAGATTCATATTTAATAGCGTCACGTATGTCAGGGAGGATAATAATGTCATAAAATGAAAACACAGTAACTTCAGACGAGAATCACGCACAACAGAAACTAATGCTGCTGCTGTTTGAACTTCAGTGATTTTTACTTTATTCATTTCTGTGATTAACATTTGTCTTTTCATATGTTAAAATTATGAAATCTACTCTATGTACAATTTTTGGTCCTCTAGTGGTTGGATATAAACCTGCATGCATCTTCAATTATGCATGATCAATTTTGTTCCTCATTTGTTTCAGCATGATGTTACACACAGAGTCACTGCCTACATACACTTCTACAAGACACACAGGCTAATGACACATGTATGCAGTTGTTTACAGATTTATCAAAGTGTATTTGGGAAGAGATGGTTTAAAAAAATATATATATATATATATATATATATATATATATATATATTATTTTATTTATTTATTTATTTATTTTATTTTTTTTTTACTATCTCTCATTGATATATTTGTTACTATTATCAGAAAAAAGTTACAGACTGTAGCTTTAAAAGGGTTAGTTCACCAAAATGAAAATTATTATATATATATATAAAATCCTGGCTCTTCTAAGCTTTATAATGGCAGTGAATGGGGCCAAAATTTTGAAGCCAAATAAAGTGCATCTATCCATCATAAAAGTGCTCCACACGCTCGGGTTAATAAAGGCCTTCTGAAGTGAAGTGATGCTTTGTGTAAGAAAAATATCCATATTTAAAACTTTATAAACTGTAATCTCTAGCTTCGCTAACACATGAGAGTAGTTTTCCAGCAGATGACAGGCTGAGCGTAAGCTCTGACTGTATTCATCTGAAAGAAGAAAGTCATAAACACCATGGTTTGAGGGTGAGCAATCATGGGGTCATTTTATTCTTTGGGTGAACAATTAATACTGCATTTGTTTTTTACATTAGTGTCACACGCTCATGCT
The DNA here is from genome assembly GCA_024542945.1 of allo-octoploid hybrid of Carassius auratus x Cyprinus carpio. Lineage (NCBI taxonomy): Eukaryota > Metazoa > Chordata > Actinopteri > Cypriniformes > allo-octoploid hybrid of Carassius auratus x Cyprinus carpio. The sequence continues at coordinate 2,345,841 of CM045072.1, forward strand.
AATTTCACGCACTCACCAGGCTACATGAAAATAAAATAGGAAGTGTGAAAAAAATACTTTATCTGTCACTGAAGATGACGGATGTCAAAATATTTTATCTTTGAACTAAACACTTTTGTCTTTTTATGGTATCTGAATAAATTTTTTGAAGAGCATTAAAAAGAAAAGAAACAAAAGAAAAGTAAAGAAAAAAGAAAGAAAGAAAACAAAACAAAAAAACATTGTGTGATTTTCATGCATCTTGCAGCACAAATGACACTGTAGTTGTGACTCACCATAGACAGTAACATTGAAACTGTTTGTGGTCTGTTTCGGCTTCTGATAGTTATTTGATAAAGTCCAGAGTCTGTGGTTCTGGTGTTTGTGATGATCAGAGATCCAGTCTGATGATCCAGCTTCAGTCTGTCTCTGAATCTCCCATCAAGACCATCAGATGAAGAGAAAATGACATTCTCTTTATTGATTAGAGCTATAAGAGTCTCTGGACGTCCAAAGGACCATGCTATCAAATCATCTGTCTGTATTTCAGTAACACCAGATTCTAGAGTGACTGAATCTCCTCCGCCACCATCTTCACTGCATCAACACCAAACACACCTGAAGAACATAAAATAAAAGATTTGTACATAACTTGAGAGTTTAATATGAATAACATCTAAACACATCATACACAGAAATCACTTTTACTGCAGATGAGAATCACGCCACACTGAAACTAAAGCTGCTGCTGTTTGAGCTTCAGTGATTTATATAAAGGACATTTAGAAAAAACCAAACAAACACTGAATCTGAAGAAGGAACTGAAGCTATAAAAACTCACCATCCAGACGCCACAAACACAAACAGAACCAAAATCTGTCAAACATCTTCAACAGTTTCAGTCCACAAATATGAAGACAAACTCTTCAGAACTGCTTCAGTAATAAAATGACAGATGAGCTGATGAGAGACTGATCTGTAGTAAAGTCACAGAAACTCTACTGTCGGCAAAATAACTGCACAACTAGAAGAGTTAAATCGTGGTGGACATCCAGCTCTTTTTGGTCATTTCACAACATGTTAACTTATGCTTTTAGCTTCAATAGACCTCAGCTTCCTCTTTCCTTTCAGTGGCATCATTTTCAACAGAGATAAACTGAATCATAACATGATCAGAGACTAGAGAAATTAGCAGTGTCTTAAAGCAGTGTTTGATCTGCTCATGAGAACCTGAGAGTGTTTGGCTCTGCTCTCTCCTCTAACTGTCTTCAGCTCGCTTCTTCTTCAGTTCTTATCAAATGTCTCAGTTGTTTCTCCTCTCTAGACTGATTTCAGAGTTTCTAATGTCTTTATGAAGCAGCAACAGATCACCTGCTGTAACTGTTTGTACAAACCCGATTCCTAAAAAGTTGGGACACTGTACAAATTGTGAATAAAACAGAATGCAATGATGTGGAAGTTTCAAATTTCAATATTTTATTCAGAATACAACATAGATGACATATCAAATGTTTAAACTGAGAAAATTTATCATTTTAAGGAAAAATAAGTTGATTTTAAATTTCATGAGGCCAACACATCTCAAAAAAGTTGGGACTGAGGAGACAAGTTGCTCAAGTTTAGGAATAGGAATGTTGTCCCATTCTTGTCTAATACAGGCTTCTAGTTGCTCAACTGTCTTAGGTCTTCTTTGTCGATCTTCCTCTTTATGATGCTCCAAATGTTTTCTATGGGTGAAAGATCTGGACTGCAGGCTGGCCATTTCAGTACCGGATCCTTCTTCTACGCAGCCATGATGTTGTAATTGATGCAGTATGTGGTCTGGCATTGTCATGTTGGAAAATGCAAGGTCTTCCCTGAAAGAGATGACATCTGGATTGGAGCATATGTTGTTCTAGAACTTGGATATACCTTTCAGCATTGATGGTGCCTTTCCAGATGTGTAAGCTGCCCATGCCACACGCACTCATGCAACCCCATACCATCAGAGATGCAGGCTTCTGAACTGAGCTGATAACAACATGGGTTGTCCTTGTCCTCTTTAGTCCGGATGACATGGCGCCCAGTTTTCCAAAAAGAACTTCAAATTTTGATTCGCCTGACCACAGAACAGTTTTCCACTTTGCCACAGTCCATTTTAAATGAGCCTTGGCCCAGAGAAAACGCCTGCGCTTCTGGATCATGTTTAGATATGGCTTCTTTTGACCTATAGAGTTTTAGCGGCAACAGCTAATGGCACGGTGGATTGTGTTCACCGACAATGTTTTCTGGAAGTATTCCTGAGCCCATGTTGTGATTTCCATTACAGTAGCATTCCTGTATGTGATGCAGTGCGCCTAAGGGCCAAGATCACGGGCATCCAGTATGGTTTTCCGCCTTGACCCTACGCACAGAGATTGTTCCAGATTCTCTGAATCTTTGGATGATATTATGCACTGTAGATGATGATAACTTCAAACTCTTTGCAATTTTCTCTGAGAAACTCCTTTCTGATATTGCTCCACTATTTTGGCTGCAGCATTGGGGAATTGGTGATCCTCTGCCCATCTTGACTTCTGAGAGACACTGCCACTCTGAGAGGCTCTTTTTATACCCAATCATGTTGCCAATTGACCTAATAAGTTGACAATTGGTCCTCCAGCTGTTCCTTATATGTACATTTAACTTTTCCGCCTCTTATTGCTACCTGTCCCAACTTTTTGGAATGTGTGGCTCTCATGAAATCCAAAATGAGCAATATTTGGTATGACATTTCAAAATGTCTCACTTTCAACATTTGCTATGTTATCTATATTCTATTGTGAATAAAATATAAGTTTATGAGATTTGTAAATTATTCCATTCCTTTTTTACTCACAATTTGTATAGTGTCCCAACTTTTTGGAATCGGTTTGTACACTGGCAAAATATTATCAATCAAAATCCTCAATGAGGATTATTTTAGAGAAGATAATACACATTTTTTATTTTTATTTAAATTTATTATCATTTTCCAAAAATGCAATGTTATGATTCCATAAAGAAAAATAGGCAGTACATTAATAAAAATAGTAAACAGAGTAAACAAATGACAAATGAATAGCAAATAAAAAAATTAAAAAAGTAATGAGCTTAACAATAATGATATAAAGCTCTGTATGTTGTGCTTTACTGAAAATTAAAATAAAATACATAAATTAAAATAAAATACATAAAGTTAGTATTCCTCCAGTAGGCTGGTATAATGTAATAAAGTATGAAGAAAACTTTATTAACGAGGGCAGGCAGACACATAAATAACTCTGTTCTTTAATAATCTAGAGCATTTATCATTCAGGATAACAATATACTCACACTAAAATCACATTATATTTGAAACAGTAAGTGTAAAGGCAGATGCAGTTGTTGTGTCAGAACATCGCTTTGTGAGAAACCACAGAGAGTTTGATCATCGCTTCTGAGCTGGAAACGCATCGCATCTCAGATTCCTGTCAGACAAACACAGACACAAAGAGTCAAAGGAGAAAACAAGCCTGATAAATGACAATCTGCTGCAAATTCATCACGAGATCTGATGATTCATCCGACTCGGAACATCATTCAGAATCAATGAGCCAATCAAGTATTATGGGATATAAATCAGTTGTTGTTCGCTAAAAGCTATTCATTAGAGTGAACGGTCCATCTGTTTGATAGACTAAGAAAATGATCTTATGAGTAAGTGGTTCGCTTAATAAATACTTATTAAATAATTCTTTGTTTAAGAAAACTATTGTTATATGGTGTTTGTGACGCTCAGAGATCCAGTCTGATGATCCAGCTACAGTCAGTTTTGAAACTCTCATCAAGAGCATCATATATAGAGATCATACTTTCATCTACTGAGTTTAGCTATGAGCAAGTTGTTCGGTTCAAACGTACGGTCCACAATATCTGATCAGCTCTCTGTGTTTCATTAAGATCATGAATCTCCCTCCATCACTGACACTGACCTCACTTCATCTGAATCATCTAACCCACCTGAAGGACAAACAGAAGAAGATGAAAACTATTCAATCACTAAAGTAAACGCCTTTGGCTGTTTGATACATGCTCCAAATCTCTGGTTCTGACATCTCGATATATGAATCAAGAGAGTGCAAGTCTGTGCTGTGATGCAAGCACATAAAAGTCAAGGCAAAATCATGTTGCTATGGACGGCAGTGTTTATGAGACAATATCTGGATCAGTATTCTAGAAAGCCACATAATGCATGCCAATATCAGCTCTGCCGCATCCTGCACATGTGTGACAGAGTTGAGTGATGTCCAGATGTTGAGTCTGGTTGCTGATGGGATTGTTGAGCCACAGCTGTAGGTGTTTTATCCTGATATTCCACCTCCAGAGGTAGAGAGAGACTGATGCTGAGATCAGACACACTGATGCTGGACAATAAACTGTTTCCTTTGTACCAGGAGAGAGTCACATGACCCACATTCACCACTGAACACACCAATGAACAATTCTGCTGTGATGATGATGATGATGATGATGATGATGATGATGATGAAGAACATTGTGAAGAGTTACTGCTGATTACAGGAACAGGCAGACGAGCTGAAAACATCAGAGAATAAATGAAGAGCAAGTAACAGTTATTAAGAGCCTGTTTTGTTGTCAGTGTGTTTAATGCTGATACTGTTATTCTTCATTTCCCAAGATTTATAATAGATTCATGTTTAAAAAGATTGCACTGTCAGAGAGGAAAATGTCAAACAAAATGACAAAATGAAAAACTGTGCATGTGATCTTAAATAGCTTGCTTTATAAATGTTTAGGAAAAAAATTATTTGTGTAAATACACCTAAAGAAAATTATGTAGTAATTATGTAAATAAGTATGAAGCTGGCAGCACAAAGAAGAGTGTAAGTTAGGTGGAGGGTGAACCAACTCCAGGGTAAGGCTAAAAGCGCCAAATCTATTAACTACAACCATCATAAACCTGTCTTTTAGGCAAGAACCAGACATGGGTGTCATGTAGGCTAATAAAATATGTTTAATGGGACTGAATTTAAGGACTGTATTTAATTTGATAACAATTTAATTAAAACTTTAGAAATTGATAATTAGCCTATAGAACGCTTTCCTTCCCACGGTTATTCAAACAGTGAATAAATTATGTACAGACATGACATTATCACTAACACTGATCTATCGCACTCTCAAAAAATAAATAAATAAATAAATAATTCAATTATGGAATATGCCAGATTCAACAAAGCTGATGAGATTCAGCGATGACTCATCTGAACACCTCTGATTGGCTATTGTATTCCTAAGCTCAACAGAATCTTGTTTGATTGGTTATAATGCACAACACTGTAAAAACACCTGAAATACAGTACAAAATCAGCATTTTGAGGCATTTTTGTCCAATTTAGTGGCATTTTGCCCTAAGACCCCATGGCCTTACACATGCTCCGACCTATGACTGTAACTGTTACTTACCATAGACAGTAACATTGAATCTGTATCTGATCTCTTGCTTTTGCTGATGATGTTTACTGTAAAACTCCAGAGTCTGTGGTTGTGATGTTTGTGATGGTCAGAGATCCAGTCTGATGATCCAGCTTCAGTCTGTCTCTGAATCTCCCATCATCACCATCATACAAAGGATCATACTGGACTTCATACTGAGTTCAGCTATGAGTAAGTTGGTATGTCCAAACCTCCACTCGATCTCATCATCTGTCTGTATTTCAGTAAGACCAGAGTTTAGAGTGACCGAATCGCCCTCCATCACAAACAGTGACCTCACTTCATCTGAATCTCCAAACACACCTGAAGAACAAACAGAAGATTCTTCTGTTTAAATGATAGATCTTTTAATAACTGTATGATGGATTATGATGAAAATTACATTTGAAATCAATTTCCAAACTACAAAAATGATCAATAATTGCATCTTTGTGGTGATTCTGAATGAAACCCATTTACTGATGAAGTTGATTTGAGCTCCAAACAACAATATACACAGAAAACACTTTTACTTCAGATGAGAATCGCGAACAGTGAAACTAAAGCTGCTGCTGTTTAAGCTTCAGTGTTTTATAGAGCCACCATTTAGAAAAACAAACAGTGAATCTTTCACAGAAAGAACTGAAGCCATAAAAACACATTTAAAACTCACCAACCAGATGCCACAAACAGAACAAAATGAATTTGATTGCCATTTTTCTCATCAGTTCTCCAAAGCAACCCTTAAACTGTTTGAAACACGACTGGATGGTGATATTTATCTGGTTGTGTGTGAATCCTCCCCTAACCTCCATCACCGCTTACTCTCAGCGTCCCTCCTCTTTTTACATCATGAAAATCAACAAGCTTTTGCTGATCTTACATTTTCAAACTCAAAACCAGCAACAGGCAAAATTCGGCAATCAGCAAACAGGTTGTCTGAAGCAGTTTAAGTCAAAACCAGTGGAAATTCAGCAGAAATACTTAAATCATCTTATGTGCATGTGTAAAAGCGTAATAAAAGCTCACAGAGACTATCTGTAACCCAGGTCACACTCATGTATTGTCCAATCGCAAATCATGTTTTGCTATATGACCCATGCCTTGGCTTTTGCAAGCTACAGGTGGTGGTTTCTTTCTCAGTTGCTCTTCTAGGCAGCTTTAGTATCTTCTAAATATCATGCAATATGCATATCTTAATGTAACATCATCTGTAATAGCATTTCTTCTTCATAATCTCTATGTGTTTCTGTATTTTCCTGATGACAAGCAGCGAGCTGGAAAACATGAGAGAATGGAGAAGGATGAATGGAAATATTCAAGCAGATCAAAATTGGTCAAAAGTATAGCATGTGAAGGAAATTTTTAATTAATCATACACTAACATTTATTTTCCTTGCCTTACATTAATACGTTTTGAAAACTAAATGTCCCCAACACTTGGGCCAAAGTTAGTATGTTGTAATAACTAAAGAGGAAACAGTACTAGACAGCTGTCTAGGTTTGTGTATATATTTAACCTCATGACTTGAGTAACAAGTTAAAGTATCTTTAACTAGTAACAGAAGAAAGTTTGCTGAATTAAACATATGCAGAACAAATCATATTGGAGAACAATGATGTAATGGATCATGTCACCTTGCCATGCATTAAAATCAAGAATATGTAATTTTTCATTCTCTTTAACCCTTATTTAATTAACAAAGTACAAAGAAAAGATTTCCAATTTTGCAAATCTAAATTATGTGATGTGTGCTCCATTTGGCTTGTTGAAGACCATCTCTCTGATGCACTCTTGATCAGTTGCAAAGGCTTGACAGTACATGCTGGAAGGCCTGGCAAGAGAGCATTTATAGTCCAGTCTGGAGAGAACAGGAGCTTGGATAGATTGGAGTTGTGTGGCCTGTTCCAATAGGGCGACCTGCTCGCCCCTAATGTTATATAAGGAAAATCTGCATGACTGGACAGTTTTAGCAATGTGGTCTGTGAAGTTTAACTGACCATTGATCAAAACTCAGAGGTTCCTGGCTGTCCTGGAAAGAGTTATGGATTGATGAACCTTGCTAAATGAAGAAGTTGTGGAGAAGAAGTGCTGGGACACCATATTTGGCCACATGTCACGCACTTTCACAAGCAGATCTGTCTTTGCAAGAGTGAGTTGAAGGTGAGTTGAAGCAGCTACTGTCAGATCATCTAGCTGGAATGAGAGGTAGAGTTTGTCATCAGCATAGCAGTGATAGGAAAACCATGACGGATCCTAGTGATGACATGTAGATTAAAAGTAAGTGGTCCAAGCACTGAGCCCTGAGGAACCCTAGTAGCTAGATGTTGCACTTAGACACCTCACACCTCCAAAACAACCTGAAGGTCATACCTGAGAAGTAAGACTTGAACCACTGGAGTGCATGACTTTTCAAAAGCAGCAAACAGATCCAGCAAGATGAGTACTGAAGATTTGGAAGCTGCTTTTGCCAGTCTCATGGCTTCAAAACCGAAAGCAGGGCAGTCTCAGTTAAGTGGCCACTTTTGTAAACCAGATTGGTTGTTGTCTGGGGGTTGTTCTGTGAGAGAAAGGTAGAGACTTGGATGAACATAACTCAACATCACTCAACTCTGTCACACATGTTCAGATATGAGAGCACTCCATAAATGTTGGCATTTATTGCCAACTGATCTCAGTTTGGTGTTTTATTCCTCAGATTCTGTCCACGCTTGTGGTTCTACTGAAGCTGTGATCCCATTGGTCCTCTCTGCTCTGGTATGGCTACTGTCCTTCTTCTGGTTTATGACATCAGATCCTGAAGATATGAACAAGATCAAGCACATATTCACACATCAGGTACATGATTGATGATGTAATTTCTCACAAACTGATTTAGCATTTAAACATATTTGTGAAATTTATTAATTTATGCCTTGATATGTTCATCTTTTTCAGAATGTATTGAAATCTATAGCAGAAAGATGAACTTTAAAGGTTCTACAAGTATGTCTTTTGTTCTTTAGTATATTTTCATAATAAATGATGATTATTTCAGCTTCATGCTATCTATAGTAAGCTACTTCACTTACTACTGCTTTCCAGTTGCCAAATGTATTGCCTTGCCTTTATCAATAAAGTCATCTCAATCTCAAAAGAGTTTCTCTATGTGTAATTTTTATTTGATTCATTGATACTTCAGCTTGCTACTCAAGTCATGAGGTTAAATATATACACAAACCTAGACAGCTGTCTAGTTCTGTTTCCTTATTTGTTATTACAACACACTAGCTTTGGCCCAAGTGTTGGGGACATTTAGTTTTCAAAAGCACATAAATATAATGGAAGGAAAAGTAATAATTAAAAATACCTTCACATGCCATTGATCAGTCATGGTTTCTTCCTCGCCTGCTTAAATATCTTCATTCATCCTCATTTATCTCTATTCTCTCATGTTTTCCAGCTCGCCTGCCTGTCATCAGGAAAAAAACAGAAAAGTGTAGAAATCGTGAAGTTGGATGAGACATGCTGTGATAGACAATGTTATATTAAAGATATGCATACTGTAATATTTATACAAGCCAGCTGAACTAGAGGAACAAATGAGAAAGAAACCAGTAGAAACCATCACCAGTAGCTTGCAAAAAAACTAGAAAGAGCAACGCCTGTACATGGTTCCTGCAGCAAAACATGATTTACTGAATTGGAACACGTATGGAATGATGATTTTAAGTGTGACCTTGATGACAGATTATTTTTTTAATGTTTTAGTTTCTTTGTCATTCAATTTAGCACAGTTGTCATTGCTAGGAAACATTGTATTGCTTACTGTGTTTAAGATGGTAAATGCGCTAAACTTATGTATGTTCTCGGATTGCCGCTTGGTTTTTCATTTTGTTTTTCCTAGTAGTAAGATGTAGCCAAAACTCATTAGAAGAGTTAGCCAGTACTCATTAGAAGCAGTCAAGCAACAGAAGAAGACAGCAGTTTATATGTTTATATCTCAAACTATAAAATTATTCAACAATTCAGTATGGAAATGGTTAAAGGGGACATAACACACACAGTTTCTAACAATCTCATGTTAATCTTCAGTATAGAGATGTCTTAATTGTTTCTTCTCTCAGACTGATTTCAGAGTTTCTCTAGTGGCTTTATGGAGCAGGAACAGACCGCCTGCTAGAACTGTATGTATGAAAGTGATATTTGATTGTTCAAAACTGCATTAGTGAGACGGTCACACTAAAACAAGGTGAGACTCTACAACAGTTTCTCACATATTTCACAAAAGCTGCGACTTCAGAGTTGATGAAGATATTCAGTTACGAGATGTCGCTTTGACCAGAGCCTCAGTAGACTCTGGACTGACACTCAATTTTTCCAGCAGTGAAGTATTAGGAATTTCAGCATAAACATAGCTACAATATAGTAAAATAGTTATTAGAACAATTAACACAATAAAATAATGCAATAATCGTGTTCTAAACTAGGTGAATGAGCTATCATGGTTGCTTTGTTTAGTGACACTCTGCAGCTGAAATATACTATATATATTTACCAGCCACTACTTTCTCAGTTTGGCTTGGACTGCATTAAAACTTCATGTTTCACTGAATTTGGAAAAAATCTGCTCACATTCTCTGAAAAGGTCAGTTTTATATATATATATATATATATATATATATATATATATATATATATATATATATATATATATAAATCTCACGACACTCATATTAAGTGAAGAAACCTTTCTACTGACCAAAACTACTGACCACATACATCTAATAAAATGAGACTAAGGAGCAATTCACGCATATTTAGGGTTGAAAAGCACAAGGGGCGCTCAACGTCATAAATGTAATAAAACATGGAGAGACTCTTGAATCTCAGAGTGAGAAATATTTATTGAGAAAGACAATCAAAAACAGATGACAAATGGACAGCAGTATAAAGTGGGATCTGTGTGTCTTAACGGAGAGAAATACAAACAATAAAGTCTTTCAAACTGAATTAAAAAAACTGACACTGAAAAATGAAAAGAGAGAGCTTTTATGTTCAGGATTTGTTGCTTTTGTTCACAAATAATCTTCTATAGGGTGGATAAATGGACATCAGTACCAGCAGATGAATAAATAAAGCGATTCAAAATAAATGAAGATTAATAAATGATTTACTGAATAATAATAATTTGAGAAACATTTTCTTCTTAAGTAAACTGAAAACCTCTCCTTGTAACCATAAAAATGTCTGAAAACACTACAACATGATGTATCATCTCTTATATAAAATTCTAACACTAAATAAATTCAATCAGGAAAGACTAAAGATTACAGTGCTGTTACCAATCAAATTAAATCAGAATCAACAAAATCTTTGCACTGAAGAAGTGGCACAGAAGAACATAAAATCAATATCACATTTGCAATCATGCTGATATTCAGTAAAACAACACTCCTGCTCGCATGATATTGCATAACTCAGTCATGACATCTTTTATGCTTAGGGTATTAAAGGCCATTCATTCGTTCAATTTATCCTCATTTTGCCTTTTGTGGTCATTCTAACTGCATTTTAATAGATCACATAATGCAGTGAAAGTCGTCACGCTAAGAGTTTATCGCACTAGGGTAAAAAACGCTACCACAAACTATTCACACACACGCGACAACAAACATCCAGCAGAAGCTGTTTATCCTGACTGATTCTGTACAAAGCAAATTGGAAAATATTGCAGGATCAATTCTGACTCAAAACCATATAAACACTGCTGTGAGGGTGTTTCTGAGGGAATAACCCGTGATTTCGACACCTTTCTTTCTTTTGACTGCTGCAATCTTTCTGTATTTTTACTCATTTGAAAAGTCATGGATTTTTTTTTTTTGCGCTTGATTAAATGAAAACACAAAACTAAATCTG